>CM053032.1:22281517-22671517 GCA_028564925.1 Lithobates sylvaticus
TTAAAATCTCTTTCTCAGAACAATGATATAAAATTTGGATATGGTGGCGTAATTATCAGTCTAACTATTGCAGCGCTGAAAAGTGGAAAATTAACCGATTAAAGAGAAAAAGACTGAGACTTCAGTTAGGCCCCTTTCACACTGGGGCGGTTTGCAAGCGCTATTGCGCTAAGAATAGCGCCTGTAAACCGTCCCGAAACAGCTGTTGCTGTTCCTTCAGTGTGAAAGCCCTCGGGCTTTCACACTGAAGCGGTGCGCTTGCAGGACGCTCAAAAATGTCCTGCAAGCCGCATCTTTGGCTCGCTATAGGAGCGGTATATTTACCGCTCCTATAGCGCCCGGTCCCATTGAAAACCATTGGCAATAGCGGCGGTTTGCGGGCGGTATTGACCCTTTTTCGGCCGCTCGCGGGGGTAAAAACACCCCGCGAGCGGCCGCAATGCGCCGCTAAAACACCGGTAAAGCAACGCTAAATATAGCGCCGCTTTACCGCCAGCGCCCCCACCGCTCCAGTGTGAAAGTAGCCTTAGGCTCTAAAACCCAACTCCGGGCGTAAAAAGTTTTCCTATGCAATTGGGCTGTGCCTGCACTGTATGGGTTAAAGTGATTGTATTGCATTCTATGCATTAAAGCGGTTCTGCACACATTTCATTTAGTAAATCTCTTTGCCTTCCAAATCAGGCAAAGAGTACTAAATGAAATGTGTTTTTTTTTTTTTTTACTTACCTTGTAATCGAGGACTTCCTGTCTTCTGTCTCTTCGGGGGTGGGCGGGGTCTTGCGGGGATCCTCGTCACGCCGCACTGTCTCCTGGGATCTGGTGTCATTGATCCCAGGAGTCAGTGCGGGCATCTTCCGAAATCTCGCAAGATTTCGGCCACATCTTCCGAAATCTCGCAAGATTTCGGACACATCTTCCGAAATCTCGTGAGATGTCGGCAGATGTGCCGTTACTGCGCATGCGCGAGTAACGGCGGTGCATGCTGGGCCATCTAAAGTACCTGTGGGGGTTTCACATGCCCACAGGCAAGATGGACCCCAGCACAAAAGAAGAAGATGAAGAACTTCATCGGACGAAAACCGGCGGCGATCGAGATGGAAGATGGAACAGGTAAGTCCCCCAATTGAGCTATATGCCCTTGGCATATAGCCCAAAAAAAAAAAGAGTGCAGAACCCCTTTAAGTCCTTGTGGAAGAGCCATGGAATAATGGGACCACAGCCTTTGTTGGAGTGTCGAGCTGGGTGAGTCAGAGTCTTAGCGGGAGAGGGGTGCAAAACGTCCAGCTCAAGGAGAGCACCTGATATCTTAATATCTGCTGTTGTTTTTTTTTGTTTTTGTTTTTAATTCTATTAGAATGAACTGCCTTCTCCTGAAAAACCAACCATTGGCATATCAGGGTTTCAACATTCAGCCAATTTAGACACAAACTTAAAAATGTAAAAGGGCTTCCTGGGGTTTTTTAGGTTTACCCAATCGTTCTTCAAGTACTAAAGAGAGACCGTAGAAAAGGAGTCGCTAATATTATGTATGTGTGGAATAGTTTAATTTTTTCAGAAAGACAAATTTTTTGTTTTGTATGTTTTAAACCGCTTCAGCACCGGGCCATTTTTTACCCTTCCTTACCAGAGCACTTTTTGCGATTTGGCACTGCGTCGCTTTAACTGACAATTGCGCAGTCGTGCGATGTTACACCCAAACAAAATTGACGTCCTTTTTTTCCCACAAATAGAGCTTTCTTTTGGTGGTATTTGATCACCTCTGCGGTTTTTATTTTGAAAAAAAAACACAATATTTTTTACTTTTTGCTATAATAAATATCCCATTTTTTAAAAAAAAACTATTTTTTCCTCAGTTTAGGCAGATACGTATTCTTCTACATATTTTTGGTAAAAAAAATCGCAATAAGCGTATATTGATCGGTTTGCGCAAAAGTTATAGCGTCTACAAAATAGGGGATAGATTTATTGAATTTTTTTTTTTTACTAGTAATGGCGGCGATCTGCGATTTTTTTTTTTTTCGTGACTGCGACATTGCGGCGGACACTTCGGACACTTTTGACACATTTTTGGAACCATTCACATTTACACAGCGATTGTTGCTATAAAATTGCATTGATTACTGTGTAAATGTGACTGGCAGGGAAGGGGTTAACACTAGGGGGCGCTGCAGGGGTTAATGTGTGTCCCTATAGGAGTGATTCTAACTGTGGGGGGAGGGGACTCAAGGGGAGAAGACCGATCATGTGTTCCTCTGTACTGGGATCACATGATCGGTCTCCTCTCCGCTGACAGGACGTGGTGCTGTGTGTTTACACACACAGCTCCACGGTCCCACCCGGTCCCGTTGTTTTAACGGGCAATCGCGGGTGCCCGGCGGACATCGCGGCCGCCGGGCACTCGCACCGGGTCCCGAGCGATGCCGCGGGCGCGCGCGCCGCCGGCGGCGGCCCCCCAGGCGGCCGGGAATCCGAGGACGTCATATGACGCCCACCCAGGATGGGAGATCCACCTTGTGGGCGTCATATGACTGCGGGCGGTGTTGAAGCGGTTAATATATAAAATTTATCTGAAAGATGTGAGCACAACTAAAGACTTGTTTGTCGCGTTTTAGGCCTAGGTTATCCTACCCTGTGAGTGCACTTTCGGAATAACTTTTTATTTTTCTCAGTTTTGGATCCCTCATCTCCTAAATGTATATGATGATTAAAAAAAAAAAAAAAAAAATAAGAATAGTTCTCATTTCAGTACACTGCACAAATATACTAGGAGGTTTGAATAAAACTTACAAAAGATAATTTAAATAAAACCATTTTTATTGCTTTGTTCATAAGATTCAATAGCATTTCTTTATATTCCTGCTACTATTGAAAAAGTGGTGTGTTTTTTTTATTTTATTTTTTATTTTTTTCACTGTGTATATATTTATAGGTATTTATCTGTAACCTTGTGTTTGCTGTCATTTTAAAAATGGTAAAGACTTTATCTTCTTCCATGAACAAAAGAGGGGCTTAGGCCTCATTCCCAAGAGTGTTCTATAGCGTGCGCTCGTGCAAGCGGAGCCGATGTAGCCTATCGGATCTGGGGGTGCAGGTACAAATGGGGGGGGGGGGGTAAATTCAGTAGGGTGACAGATAGGGCTGAAACAACTAATGGATTATGAAATCGATTACCCTTTTTTTTTTATAATTACTTACCGTATATACTCAAGTATAAGCCGAGTTTTTCAGCACATTTTTTTTCTTGTGCTGAAAGTGCCCCCCTCGGCTTATACTGGAGTCAAGCACTTTTCTGCAGCAGTGAATGACATTTTCCAACCCGACTTTGGGGCCCCGTATCTCGGGTCCACTTGGTGCTAGGAACCCCCAGATTTGGTGTGGAAACCCAGTGAAACCCTACAACATATCCAAGTGGCCCCGAGATACAGGGCCCCAAAATCGGTCAACTGTGTCCATCTGCAGCAATATTATTTTGGGACCCTTTGGGTCCAGAGACCCTGGCTGCAGCTAGGGGGCATCTAGAAACCCTTAACTACCAAGTTTGAAGTTCGGGGGACCTATGTCTGCAAATGGGCACAGTGAGGCTGCAAATGGGCATTGTTGACCCTCTTTTACACTTACAGTAGCTGCGCATTTCTCACCCTAGGCTTATACTGGAGTCAATACGTTTCCCCGTTTTTTTGTGGTAAAATTAGGTGCCTCTGCTTATATTCGGGTCGGCTTATACTCGAGTATATACGGTAATCGGCTAGTAACATAATGGGGTTATAAAAAAACTAAAATGAGCCCTTTAAAGTACAAAAAGAGCAAATAATCGCTACTGTAAATAATACTTTCACAGTTCTACAGTAAAAAATTGAACCCCTTACAGTAGTGATTATTTGCCTTTTTGTACTATAAAGGGCTAATTTTTTATTTATTTTTTAACACCCCATTATGTTACTAAAAGGCTTAGACCTGGTTCTATGTGTTTTTTTTATGCTTTTTGCAGAAACGCCACTACATTTCATTTACATGGTTTACGTTCACATCTATGCTTTTTTCAGCCGCTGCATATTTGGAAAGGGTCAAGGACTTTTTTTTTTTTTTAACGCAAAACGGTGCTTTTTCTGGTTCAATATACTTCAATGGAGAAGCTGCAGAAAAGCATGTAATGTGTTTTTACAGCGATTTGTGTTTTTTAATCTGCCCAATAACAAATTGGACAAAGATAAATGCAAAAACGCAAATCGCAGCAAAATCACGTGTGTAAAAAATCAAAACACACAGCAAAAAGCAATGCAGAAGTGTACCGAGCCTTATGCTGGCCAATTTTCAGACGAGAACATTCAGACGAAAGATCTTTGTACATTCGCCGAATGAAAGAATGTTGTTTGAAATTTTCGCTTGTTTTTAACATTCTGTTTTTAAAACAAATGTAATTTCTGAATGAAAACCGCATACACTGTCTGAAAATTCCTTTGGCCAAGAAGTTATAATTGAAGTCACTGACACCAGTTTTTGGTGTTATTGTCACTGTGGGTGTTTATATTCCCCATTATGAAAATAAATATTTAAAACGGTGTCCACTTTATTATCAGACACTAAGACCCCTTTCACAATGGGGCGTTTTTCAGGCGCTTTAGTGTTAAAAAAAATTGCTTGAAAGAAGCCTCATCTGCAATCCCAATGTGAAAGCCCAAGTGCTTTATGAGCCCTTTCACACTGCCAGCGCCCTAAAAACACGCGTAAAGCGCTGCTTAAACTAGCGGTGCGTTACCAGCGTTTTTCGAGCGCTAGTGGGGGGCTTTTAACCCCTGCTAGTGACCCACAAAGCGCTGCTGCTAAAAGCGCTTTTCAGGCGCTTCCCATTGATTTCAATGGGGAGAGGCGCTTTAGGAGCGCTGCAAAGAAGCTGCTTGCAGGACTTTTTTTGACGCCCTGCCAGCGCTTGCGCCTCAGTGTGAAAGCACTCGGGGCTTTCACATTGGGATTGCAGTTGCGGCTTCTTTCAGTCGCTTTACATGCTCTTTTTTTTAACGCTAAAGCGCCTGAAAAACGCCTTTAAATAAGCCCCAGTGTGAAAGGGGTCTAAATATTCTTAAAGCGGAGTTCCGGCCACAGAATTATTATTATTTTTTTTTTTTTACAACAGGCATCCCATCATAATGCATTAATAACAAATATAAAGTATATATATGCAAATATATGTTTGCTAGTGACTAAGACTTCTATCCTTTTTTTTTTTTTTTTTTTTTTTATATACTTATAATTTAGAAAATCCTCTTCTAGCCGTTTTTTTCCACCAGGATGCCACCGCACCATGGTTGAGAGAGGCTGAGAGAAAGTGCCAACATCCTCAAGCATGGCATGCTGTCATGCCATCAGGGAGGTGGGTGGTCCAGGCTTTGGTATTGACAGCCAAGAGAGCTGTCAATTGCAGCCAATGATGTTGCATTGCCACCCCTGGTACATGTGGCGGAGGTTGCCAACCTCTGCTTTATTACACTATATGGCCAAAAGTTTGCGGAACACCTGACCATCATATGGTTGAGCTTGTTGGATGCTCCATTACAGAACCATAGACCTTAAAGCGGTGTTCCGGCCGAAATTATACTTTTTAAATAAAAATACCCCTATAATACACAAGCTTAATGTATTCTAGTAAAGTTACTCTGTAAACTAAGGTCTGTTTTGTTAGTTTTTAGCAGTAGTTTGTTATTTTATAAACTTGCAGCAGGCCGTGGCCATCTTAAGTGTGGGCATCTGAAGCCAGACTATTTCTTCCTGGATCTCATCCTTGCAGATCTTGTACATGCTCAGTGCAGCATAAGCAGTGTAATAGGTTTCAGGTCAGGTTTCCATAGCAACGGCAGTTTGAGAGGAAGTTGCTGCCCCTTCCCAGGAGGCATTGCAAACAGGAAATGATGCAATGGGCCGCGGCCAGGGAGGAGGAAGTGAAAAATGAATACAGCAGGTATACGGTCTGTGCTGAAAAAAAAATATCCAATTTGTTTACAGTGCACAGTTTAGTGAGGGATGCTGAAGAGTTGTAAAAGTGGGTGAAGCTCCACTTTAATATGGAGTCTGCACCCCCCCCCCAAACCCCTTTACACTTTGCAGCTAGAACACCCCCCTCCTCTGGGAAAGCGTGCCCCAAGATTTTGGAGTGTCTGAAAAAGTTTGTGCCCATTCAGCCAAAAGAGCATATTTTTTTTTTTTTTTAGGTCAACTACTGATGTTGGATGAGAAGACCTGGCTTCCAGTCTGTGTTCCTGTTAATGCCGAAGGGATGCAAAATGGGGGAAGGTCCAGGAAACACATTACAACCAACACAGCACATCAAACCGTGTATTTATGGGTCTGACTCGGTGCACGGGCATGCCAGAACAGAGAGGGGTCTTCACACTCCAACCACAAGATTGGAAGTATCCCTCGCCCTGTACGGCTATAACATCCCACACTCTTCTTGGGGGGCTTTCTATGAGATATAGGAGTGTCTGGGGGGTATTTGAGTAGCTAATGCTTGGAACAAGACATCCAGCAGAGGTCAACCAATGGGGATGTAAATATGTTTGGGATAAACAGACGTCTAAACTCATACAACTATAGTGGAACCTTGGTTAACGAGATGCAGTTAACGAGCGGTTTGAAAGAAGAGCGACTTTTTATTTTTTTTAAATCCTGCCTCAGTTTGCGAGTGTTGTCTCGCAAAACTAGCAGAATTCAAGCTAATGGGCGGTGCAGTACCGCATTTGGCCAGAGGTGCGGGGGCGCTGGGGACACTCGGAATGGTTCAGAGCCATTCGGAAATACTCAGAATTACTCGGAAACACTCCGTTCCCAAGGCTTTCTGAGTTCAGCTGAGCTGTCCTCGAGTATTTCCGGCGCCTCCCCCACCTCTGGCCACATGCGGTAGTGTATGTAATAGAAGTCAATGCTGAGCGAATTATCTTCCTTCCCATTGACTTCTATGGGGAAACTCACTTTGATATGCGAGTGCTTTGGAGTACAAGCATTCTCCTGGAACGGATTATGCTCGTAATCCAAGGTTCCACTGTAAATTATTTAATAACGCAGACTGGATGAACCAGTTGATGTTATTCTGTTTCTGTGAATTTGTGCCCAATTCAGGTCAGGTACTGATGTTGGATGAGAAGACCCTGTACTGTGTGCCGCTAAAGTGTTCGGGTTTGGCTTGAAGAAAAAGTGGCAACCCTAATTGCAGCTTCACTGGCAGGTCCCTACTGCCCATGCGCGCTGCGCTCTCTTACTGGTCTGGTGGCGGAGGGAGCCGAACTTCTGACGTACCGTGCCACGGAGAGGTCTGGCAGAAGTGGGGGGGGGGGCGAGGTATCTGTCAAAAAACAGGTACCCCCTTCCTCCGATGAAAGGTGCCAAATGTGGTACCGGAGGGGGGAAGAGACAGATGAACGGAAGTTCTACTTTTGGGTGGGACTCCTCTTTGGACCCCAGGCCTGTTTACATATTTGTGTGTGACCTACGTATGTGATCACTTCCGAGCATGGGGGCGCTTCTTTGATTTTTTTTTTTTTTTTTTACACTGTCCCTTTAATTATTTTTTATGATCATTTTTATTTCTATTACAAGAAATGTAATCATCCCTTAATAGAAATGAGGATGAGAAATAAGAGAACTGCACCTCTTTATATAGAGAGATCTGGGGGGTCAAAAAGACCCCAAATCTCTTTCATTAACCACTTGCCAACCGGGCCGCAGCCGAAAGACGGCTACAGCGCGTTCTGCTTATCCATGGACGTCCTCCCAGAATGTTGCTCTCGCGTGCCCCCTGGGGCGCGATCCCGGAAATATCCGTGACTCAGGAAGACCCGGCGCATCACGGTAGCGGCCGTTTACCACGTGGTTGCTCCGTAAAATGTCATCAGTATCTATCTATCTATCTATCAATCATCAGAATATCTATCTATCTATCTATCTATCTATCTATCTATCTATCATCTGAATATCTATCATCAGAATATCTATCTACTATCTGTTTATCATCGGTATCTCTCTATATCTATCTATCTCTCTATAATCAGAATATGTATCTATCTATCTATACTTCTATCTGTCTATCTATCATCAGAAATTCTATCTATCTATTTATCATCAGTATCTCTCTATATCTATATATCTGTCTATCTATCTATACATCTATCTATTTACTATTTATCATCAGTATCTATCTATCTATCTATCTATCTATCTATCTATCTATCTATCTATCTATCATCAGAATATCTATATATCTATCTATTTATCATCAGTATCTCTATCTATCTATCTATCTATCTATCATCATCTATCTATCTATCTATCTATCTATCTACTGTTTATCATTGGTATCTCTCTATTTCTATCTATCTCTCTATTATCAGAATATCTATCTATCTATCATAAGAATCTCTATACATCTATCTATTTATCATCAGTATCTATCTATCTATCTATCTATCTATCTATCTATCTATCTATCTATCTATCAATCATCAGAATATCTATCTATTTATCATCAGTATCTCTCTATACATATCTCTCTCTCTATCTATCTATCTATCTATCTATCTATCTATCTATCTATCATCAGAATATCTATATATCTATCTATTTATCATCAGTATCTCTCTATACATATCTCTCTATCTACCTATCTATCTATCTCTCTATCTATCATCAGAATATATATCTACTGTTTATCATCGGTATCTCTCTATATCTATCTATCTCTCTATTATCAGAATATCTATCTATCTATCTATTTATCCATCATAAGAATCTCTATACATCTATCTATTTATCATCAGTATCTATCTATCTATCTATCTATTATCAGAATATCTATATATCTATCTATTTATCATCAGTATCTCTCTATACATATCCATCTATCTATCATCAGAAATTCTATCTATCTATTTATCACCAGTATCTCTATATATCTATCTATCTATCTATCTATCTATCTATCTATTTATTTATCATTAGTATCTATCTATCTATCTATCTATCTATCTATCTATCTATCTATCTATCTATCTATCTATCTATCTATTTATCTATCTATCTATCTATCTATCATCAGTATCTATCTATCTATTTATCATCAGTATCTCTCTATACATATCCCTCTATCTATCTATCTATCTATCATTAGAATATCTATATATTTATCATCAGTGTCTCTCTCTCTATTTATTATTATAATACAGGATTTATATAGCGCCAACAGTTTGCACAGTGCTTTACAACATGAGGGCAGACAGTACAGTACAGTTACAATATAATTCATTACAGGAGGAATCAGAGGGCCCTGCTCCTTAGAGCTCACAGTCTAGATCATCAGCATCTATCTATCTATCTATCTATCTATCTATCTATCTATCTATCTATCTATCTATCTATAATCTATGTCATCAGAAAGGATACCAGGTTCCCACATATGTAGGGTGTGGGGTAGGGTTGCCACCTCATCCCTTTAATCCAGGACACACATTAATTACACAGGTTCTGTGGCTGATTAAGGTGGTAATTAAACTCACTTAGTGCCTTATCTGCATTAAATTAGCCCAAAACCTGTGTAATTAATATATTCATGTAATATAATATATATTAATAACACTAGTGTGGCACCCAGGGAGATTATGAGCAGAGAAAACACGTTTTTCTACTTTCTCCAGATTCTGGTGTTCCTGGATTGGGCTCCGTAGTTTGGAGATTTTGAAGTGTCTTGGCATGGAAGAAATCTCAAACCCAGTGTCCAGGTAATACTGAAGACCAGCAGGGGGTGTGTCCAGGTAATGCTGAAGACCAGCAGGGGGTGTGTCCAGGTAATGCAGAAGACCAGCAGGGGGTGTGTCCAGGTAATGCTGAAGACCAGCAAGGGGTGTGTCCAGGTAATGCTGAAGACCAGCAGGGGGTGTGTCCGGGTAATGCTGAAGACCAGCAGGGAGTGTGTCCAGGTAATGCTGAAGACCAGCAGGGGGTGTGTCCAGGTAATGCAGAAGACCAGCAGGGGGTGTGTCCAGGTAATGCTGAAGACCAGCAAGGGGTGTGTCCAGGTAATGCTGAAGACCAGCAGGGGGTGTGTCCAGGTAATGCTGAAGACCAGCAGGGAGTGTGTCCAGGTAATGCTGAAGACCAGCAGGGGGTGTGTCCAGGTAATGCTGAAGACCAGCAGGGGGTGTGTCCAGGTAATGCTGAAGACCAGCAGGGGGTGTGTCCAGGTAATGCTGAAGACCAGCAGGGGGTGTGTCCAGGTAATGCTGAAGACCAGCAGGGGGTGTGTCCAGGTGCGCACAGCCCTTATAATGAAAGGTTTGGGCATAGCTCAGGGCTCCCGTTAGGAGACAGGTGTGCTCCATCCAGAAGAGAGGTCTTCTCTGTCGAGGCCCAAGGGGACAGGTGCACTCCACCCAAAAGCCAGGAGGTCTCAGGCTTGGAGACAGCAGGGCTTCAGATGTTCCCCTATTGGAGGGCCAGGACATGGGCTCGTGCAGCAGGGTGCTGTAACCAAACGCTGAGAGCCAGGAGAACCGAGGGAGCCAGGGGAGCTGGGTGAGATGGTCTTAGGCAGGGGTCTCCAAACTTTTTAAACAAAGGGCCAGTTTACTGTTCTTCGTGCTTCAGGGGGGGCGGACTTTGGCCAGTGTGAGTAGAAATAGTCCCAGCATCAGTGGGAGTAAAAACTGTCCCGTTATTGGTTTTAACAGGAGGCATAGCGCTCCATCGATGGTGTCAGTGGGAGGAATGATGCCCCATCATTGGTCATAGTAGGAGGAACAGTGCCCCATAGATGGTGTCAGTGGGAGGAACAGTGCCCCATAATTGGTCTTAGTAGGGGGAGTAGTACCCCATAGATGGTGTCAGTGGGAGGAAATAGTGCCCCATCAATGGTCTTCTTAGGAGGAACAGTGCCTCATATATGGTGTCAGTGGGAGGAATAATGCCCCATCATTGGTCTTCGTAGGAGGAACAGTGCCCCATCAATGGTGTCAGTGGGAGGAATAGTGCCCCAACATTGGTCTTAGACTTAGTAGGAGGAAATGTGCCCCATCAATGGTGTCAGTGGGAGGTAATAATGCCCCATCATTGGTCTTCGTAGGAGGAATAGTGCCCCATCGATGGTTTCAGTGGGAGGAATAGTGCCCCATCATTGGTGTCAGTGGGAGGAATGCTGCCTCATCATTGTCATTTGGAGGAATAGTGTCCTGAGGGCCGGATAGAAGCAAGCAAGGGGCCACAGTTTGGAGACCACTGGTCTAAGGGATCAATCAAAAGCCAAAGTCTAAGGTTTTAGGCCTGAGCAGAGGCGATGATAAAGAGAGCCGGGTGGCTCTATACTATTTTGGTTGTCTGCTTTAGATGGTGAAGACCCCTGAATGGGAAACCTGAAGTAAGGACTTTTTCTTTTAATAAAATTGGGCCAACAAACCCTAAAACCACATTTCGGAATGGTGTAACTTGCTACTACCACTGTATAGTAAATTCAATTTTATATTCTCTATTAGACCATTCTAATAGATTTCTGTTTCGATCTTTTTATTTTAAGTTTAGATGAAGGAGAGGTTTTGAGCCCCCAAAGTGCATTGGCTTTCTCCTCTCACCTCTTGTCCATGCAATAAAGACTTACCGCACTCACATTCGTTTTATGGTGCTTCCATCCTTTCTACATTCAATTATTACTACATCCAAATTTTTTACGTGGAAGAGATATTTCCAAGTCAGCCGTAACCACACAGTGAAATGAGAGTTATGCTGCGTAAACACGACCGGACTTTCCGGCAAACTAGGTCAGACGGGATTAGTCCGTCTGACAATCCGATCGTGTGTGGGCTAATCCGTTCGTTTTTCGGGAAAAACATTGGCGGACCTCGATATAGAACCTTTTTTTAAATCTATCCGACGGACTTAATTCCGACGGACTCAAATCGGGAAAACCGTTTGTCTGTGTGCTGGTCCGACGGAACAAATACGACGCAAGGGCAGCTATTGGCTACTGGCTATTTTTTTGTCCCGTTTACGTCACCACGTTCAAACGAACGGACATTCAAACGGACTTAGTCCATTCGTATGTGGCCAAGTCCGTTCGTTCGGAACGTCCGTCGGAACCCAGCCTGAAAGTCCGTCGGGAAGACCGCCGGACCTAGTTTGCCGGAAAGTCCAGTCGTGTGTACGCGGCATTAGAGGGATTTAGAGATGTTGATAGTAAATATATCCCGGGTACTGTGAGTAGATGATGGTGTAGAGGGGTGGTGTGTGGAGGCATGGTACTCTCCATCTGGCTGGGAGCCATGTGCTGCCAATCACTGTAGCCTATAGTAGGAGCTGGGTATGGGGTGCCATAGCTCCAAAGGGCAACAAGGCTGAAGTGATCTCACTGTAGCACATAGAGTGTTGTCACCCTATTGAATGAAGGGAACCATCAAGGGTTCTGTTGGCAGGATGACCAGTTACAATGACTATATAACAGGGGGAATTTTGCAAAACAAACTGCCTTCTTGGTAAGGGCATCCTGGCTAAAATATCTTATAACTTTAGCACATAGTTCTAGACAAGAACAGGAGTCCTGGAGCTCAAACTTGTCCTCTGTGTTGCTATTGGGAGTTCTGAGTGGGCTGATAGAAGTTAAAATTGTCAAAATTGATTTGGGGACCCCGTTACCATTTTATTCCTCCCGCAGAAAGGGTCGTAGTTATTCCTGAAATTGCTTTTGCCTTATGTTATGCGTCCAGTTTAGTTTTCTTGACAACCCATTGCACTGATTTATATAAGGTTGACCTTCAAGAGCTTTTTAAAGAAAACACTGAACCAATCAGAGGAGCTTCTTCCTCCAGAGGGTTTCTCTTCCTTCCGACAGTCGTGCATTGACAGACGAGCATAGCCTAAAAACCAGAACACAATTAACCTTCCATTCTCATACAAATGATGTGTCTCTACTGCTTCAGGCAGAAGAGAGGAACCATTGTATGTTAAGATAACCAGAGCCGACGAGTACGTGTACAGAGAAGCACCAGCACACCGGGACCCGGAGATAAAAATATGGGCTGCCTATGTTCCCGGTGTCATCATATCAAACTGAATAGCTTTGGACTAACTCAAGCCAACAATACCCCTGTCCAAGTAATGTTTCCTGTTATTTCCTACATCATGAATTAAAATTCAAGGGGGTCCAGTCGGTAAAATTTTCTGCCAGCAGAGGCTTGAATCTCATGTCCCCATGAGAGTGCCCCCTTACATCAGGTCTCTCCAGACATGGATGAGTGAGTTTAGGGTGGGGGAACTTGACGGGCCAGAACAGAATTCTGACCTCAACCTGATAGAACACCTTTGGGATAAATTCGAGTGGAGACTGTGAGCCAGGCCTTCTTGTCCAACATCAGTGCCTGACCTCACAAATGCACTTCTGGAAGAATGGTCAAACTCTCCCATAGACACACTCCTAAACCCTGTGTACAGCCTTCCCAGAAGAGTTGGATTTGTCATAGGTGCATAGGGTGGGCCCACTCAATACTGAACCCTATGGACTAATGCCCCGTACACACGGTCGGAAAATCCGACCACAAAATCCATCGGATTTTTTCCGACGGATTTTGTCCGACACTGGTGTTGCATACACACGGTCGGACATTCTGAACGTGGTGACGTTTGTTGCCTACGACAGGACTACGTAGAGGCTAGTAGCCAATAGCTTTGGTCTTGTAATGTGATCTGAGCATGTGTGGCACTTTGTCCATCGGAATTCGCTACACACGATCGGAAAAAGTCTGATAGGACTTTGTTGTCGGAAAATTTGACGGAAAAAGTCCGATAAAACTTTGTCCGTCGGAAAATCCGACGGAAAAAGTCAGATGGAGCCCACACACGGTCGGAATTTCCGACAACATTGTCCGATAGGACATTTTCCGTCGGAAAATCCGACCGTGTGTACGGGGCATCAGACTGGGATGCCATTAAAGCGGAGCTCCACCCTAAAGTGGAACTTCCGCTTATCGCATTCCTCCCCCCCTCCGGTGCCACAATTGGCACCTTTCAGGGGGGAGGGGGGTGCAGATACCTGTATAATCCAGGTATCTGCACCCACTTCCGGGACTAGCCAGCTGCCCCTAGCCGCAGATGCTCCGCCCCCCAGTTGTGTCCTGGGAAACACACAGTTCCCAGGACACAACGGGGACCTGTAAAGATGCGCATTTGCAGTAAGGAACCGGGCAGTGAAGCCGCAACGCTTCACTTCCTGATTCTCTGATAGAGGATGGCGGCGGGGGCAGCTGAGAGATGAGCGGTCGCTCGTCATCTTCTGCCGACATCGCTGGAACCTGGACAGGTAAGTGTCCATTTATTAAAAGTCAGCAGCTGTAGTATTTGTAGCTGCTGACTTTTAATATTTTTTGTGCAGGTGGCCATCCTCTTTAACTTTCATGTGCGTTTAAAGGCCGGCGTCCCAATACTTTTGGTAATATAGTGTATGTATATATATATATATATATATATATATATATTTTTTTTTTTTTTTATCGTATTTTTCTTTTTTTACTCATTGTATTTTTTGGATTCTATTCCAAATTCAGCAACTCCCCAGTGATACATCCAGCAGACAATGCCTCCTGTAATCTGGGCTCCGAGGAGGACATCCCCTGGACAGACCCCAACCATTTAAAAGATTCTTGCGGATGGATTCGAAGGCCATTGTAAGCCAATTCTGGAGAACATTGGCAGGTTTCAAGTGGAAATGTCGATGTGCTTTCACCCGTAACCTGTTCTCTCTCTTCAATTTTTAGTTTTGGCGCACTGTGAGCATGGGAAGCAGCGGGCTGGCTCTGACATCTGCAATCCCGATGATGGACGGGAGTTCTTTCAACTTGTCAGCCACATCTCTGCCAGCCTGACATTCAACTATCATCCATAATTCATCTGTGGTCTCCCTGATGTCTTGCAGATGTTGCCGCCATAGATAGGCTGTGTATCTGCCTGTGGTCATTGTAATTAGGCATTGTTTTTACTCGTTGCTGTAAAAGAGAAACATCTGTTTGTATGCTGGGTGCTGTGATGGAATGAACATTCAAAAGGGAATGAGAATCGTATGTTAATTCTGACAGTTTATTGCCATCACAATATGATTTTATACATTATAATATATATATATGTATGTATGTATGTTTAATATAAATCTTAAAAAATGTTAAAGCTTAACTCCAAACACAATTTTTTTTTATTCCTTAACAGCCACAAAAGATGTAAACCTACTTTGCACACATCAAATGCATTTGCAAACTCAGATATTTCCTTGTTAAAATAGCAGTGACATCATCCCTGTGCAGTACTGAGCCTGAGCAGTGAGCAGAGCTGTGGGAGGGGCCCAGCAGCTCCCACCCACTACAAGCTGCCTGCAGGAAACTACAGGAGGGAGCGGAGACAAGACCAGTCCTCCTGCACAAGGAGAGAGAGCAGCAGTGAGCGGTCTTTATTACAGGAAGTTTCACACTGGATTACTGCACAGATCTGGAAGAAATACACAAAGCACACCAAGATACAAGGAAGAATACACACGATGAATGTAAATAGATCATATTTTACTTTTTGGTTGTTATGTGCTGTGTATGACCTTTGTATTCATATACACCTAAAAATAAAGAATTGGAAAAGATATTTGATTCTATTTTCAAGTTCATCTTACAAACCTCACTGCAGCCAGGATTTTTGTTTTTTCATTGTGGATGGCATGGGAAGAACCTAAATTTCAAGTGATTATTTCCGTCTGTGATCCTACTGCTGAGATTTTCCCTGAGTTTCCTGATCCTGTGATATCCTTACTAGAAATAAGGGATTGGTGTCACCAGGACAGAGACACAGAATATTACATATACAGGGCAGTCATGTTTGCTCATTATATATTCAGACTCTTTCTTGTTAATTTCTCTCTTTTCTTTCTCTCTCTTCTCTCTCCTTTGTTCCATCCTTTCTTCCTTCCTTTTATTAATTTTCTCCCTTCCTTCCATTCATTTTCTCCCTTTCTTCCTACCTTCCATTAATTTTCTCCATTTCTTCCTTCCTTTCATTAATTTTTCTCCCTTTCTTCCTTCCTTTCATTCGTTTTCTTCCTTCCTTCCATTTTCTCCCTTTCTTCCTTCCTTTCATTCATTTTCGCCCTTTCTTCCTTCCTTCCAGTTTCTCCCTTTCTTCCTTCATTTCATTCATTTTCTACATTTCTTTCTTCCTTCCATTCATTTTCTCCCTTTCTTCCTTCCTTCCACTCATTTTCTCCATTTCTTCCGTCCTTTCATTCATTTTTCTCCCTTTTTTCCCTCCTTTCATTCATTTTCTTCCTTCCTTCCATTTTCTCCCTTTCTTTCTTCCTTTCATTCATTTTCGCCCTTTCTTCCTTCCTTCCAGTTTCTCTCTTTCTTCCTTCATTTTCTCCCTTTCTTCCTATCTTCTGTTCATTTTCTCAATTCCTTTCTTTTCTTCCTTCCTTCCGTTCATTTTCTCCCTTTCTTCCTTCCTTCTGTTCATTTTCTCACTTCCTTTCTTTCTTCCTTGCTTCCGTTCATTTTCTCCATTTCTCCCTTTCTTTCATTCATTTTCTCCCTTTCTTCCTTCCTTTCATTCATTTTCTCCCTTCCTTCCGTTCATTTTATCCCTTTCTTCCTTTCTTCCGTTCATGTTCTCCCTTTATTCCTTTCTTCTGTTCATTTTCTCACTTCCTTCCTTCCTTCCTTGCTCATTGTATATTCAGACCCTCTTTCCTGCTATTTTTTCATCCTCTCTTTTTCTCTCTTATGGTTTCCTTCCTTCCTTCCTTCCTTGTCTCCCCTTTCAATCACTTCCTCCTAGCTTTCTTCCCTCCCTCCATTCCTTCCTTCCTCCATCTCCCCCTTCCTTCATTTCATAATTTCTGTCTTTTTTCTCCCTGTCTTGGTGGTTGTTTATTATATTTCCTATTTATTTTTCTCACTCTCTTTTTCTCTTGCTCCCTCTTTCTCTTTTCTTCTCTCTCGTGCTTTTTATCCTTCCTTTCTTATCATCCCTTTCCTTCCTTCACTTCTTCCTTGCTATTTTCCTACCCTTCCTTCCTTCCTTCCTCCATCTCTCCCTTTCTTCATTCCATCTTTTCTTTCTTTCTTCCTTTTTCTCCTAGTCTTGGTTTCTCATTCTATTTCCTGTTAATTTCTCTCTTCCTCTCTTTTTCTCTTGTTTGCTTTCTCTTTTCTTCTCTCTCATGCTTTCCTTCCTTTCTTCCCTCTTTTCCTTCATTATCCTCCATTTACTTCACTTTCTCCTTGGTTTCATATTTCCCTCCCTTACTTCCTTCCTTTCTTCCCTACCTTCCTTTTTGGCTGCAAAGCTTAGCATTGTGGTCGTTGCATTTTAGCAAAAATATCATTCAATATTTTTGGAGGAATGGGGCCCTGTCATGTAGGCTGTACAGGGCCCCCGTGATCTCTATCAGCAGCCATGCCTTCTATCTTTTGGGTGTAAACTGAAAGCAGAGCTGCATAGTAGCAAAGGCTATCTACATTATTACTGGAGACCAGTGGCGGCTGGTGCTCCATTTTTTTTGCGGTGGCAGGGGGGCGGCAAACAAACCACCCGCCACCTCCCCCCCTTTGGGTTGGTTGGTCAGTCAAACCCCACCTTGCCCCCTGTTGGGTTGGTCGGTCAGTCAAAATAAACCCCCCCCCCGTCGCTCAGAAGATCAGCAAACCACCCCCGTTGCTCGCCCGCCAGCCCCGCACTTACCTCATATAGATTGTGAGCAGCTTCGGTAGGTTCCCCCTGAGTCTCCACCTCAGCGGCTTTCCCCTGCTTCACCTCCTCGGCAGCCAATATGGTCGCTTCTCCTCTTAGCCAATCGGGACTTAAAACCCGCTTCCTCCTTGGCCGGGAGGAGAAGCAGGAAGACAATAATGAATATTATTTCGCTATTGTCACACAACTGGGTGGGCTCAGGGCGCAATACTCGGCCCACCCTTTTTTGAAGCCAATTAGAGCCTCAGGCTTTAATAATGTGCTTAAAAAAAAACACCTTGTTGAATCTATGCCATGAAGAATGAAGGCAGTTCTGAAGGCAAAAGGGGGTCCAACCCGGTACTAGCAACGTGTACCTAATAAAGTGTCCGGTGAGCGTATCAGGAGGGATGGGGTCCGGTTTGGTCCGGACATGGGTGATGGCCTGGTGAAGGCCAGACAGCCAACTTTGGCGGTGATGAGAGCATGTGCCTCATATCCCACTGTGACCCTGTGATTTTTGGGCCTGGGCATCATCTGGTCCAGATTGAATCTGCAGGGAGCCTACTGTAAAGGAAATTTGTAAGTTCTGTATATGGCTTATAACACGCACCCCAAGTTTAGGAGGGAACTTTAACCACTTTAAGACCGGACCAATTTGCAGCCAAAGGACCAGGCCCCTTTTTGCGATTTGGCACTGCATCGATTTAACTGACAATTGCGCGGTCGTGCGACGTGGCTCCCAAACAAAATTGACGTCCTTTTTTTCCCACAAATAGAGCTTTCTTTTGGTGGTATTTGATCGCCCCTGCGTTTTTTATTTTTTGCGCTATAAACAAAAAAGAGCGACAATTTTGAAAAAAAAAACGCATTCTTTTTTATTTTTTTTGCTATAATAAATATCCCCCAAAAATATATAAAAAATGTTTTTTTTTCCTCAGTTTAGGCCGATACGTATTCTTTCACATATTTTTGGTAAAAAAAAATCGCAATAAGCGATTATTGATTGGTTTGCGCAGAAGTTATAGCGTTTACAAGATAGGGGATAGTTTTATAGCATTTTTATTAATAATTTTTTTTTATTAGTAATGGCGGCGATCAGCGATTTTTATTGTGATTGCGACATTATGGCGGACACATCGGACATTTTTGACACATTTTTGGGACCATTGTCATTTATACAGCAATCAATGCTATTTAAATGCATTGATTCCTGTATAAATGACACTGGCAGTGAAGGGGTTAACCACTAGGTGGCAGTGTAGGGGTTAAGTATGCCTAGGGGTGTGTTTCTTACTGTGGGGGGCGTGGCTGTCAGCTAGTGAATGCTGATCTTTGCTCCAATCACAGGGAGCAGAGATCGGTTGTTTATTTCGCATCTCCCCGTTCAGCCTTCCCGTGAGACGATCGCGGGTGTCGGGACCCGCGACCGGCCTCACGGGGGTCCCGATGGCACGGCGGCATCTTAAAGGTGACGTATATATACGCCCTTATGCCTGTCCGTGCCATTCTGCCGACGTATATTGTCGTGCACCGGTCGGGAAGCAGTTAAGGAAAAAAAATAACATGTTAAATTCCCATCAATGCCGCCTAATAAGTGTCCATCTGCAGCCTTCCCCATCATTGCAGCCTTGCCAGGTATCCATCTGCAGCCTTGCCCATCATTGGAGCATGATTTGTGCCCATCTGCACATCAGTCTTTCCCCTGCCGAGGAGGGGAACGAGCGCCGCTGAGATAGACAAAGCCGGATGTCCTGTGTACTCGGCTCCTCTCGGCTCGTCTCGCAGTCCCGCCCCTTGGCCCGGCTCCTATGATGGACGCAACACCGGTCCAATGGCGTGACGTAACTGCTACTAGGCGAGACTGGGCGTGACCGCAAGTGGAGCCAAGCCTCGCCGAGTACACAGTACACTCGGCTCTGTCTATTTCAGCGGCGCTCGTTCCCTCCTTCCCCTCCAAGGCAGTGGTTTGGCGTATAACATGCACCCACGATTTTAAGGGTGAAAAAAGTGCGTGTTATACGCCGATAAATACGGTAATTGTATTCTATTTTATATGAATTGCACACTGCCCTCGTTGTGCACACGGCACTAATAATGTTTTCATTACATGCTTGCATTCTTTCGAGTCCTGATTAGAATTAGCCTGCCTACCGACAACCTCACAACCAGGAGTAGGACATGGAGACTCAATGAGAGCCTATTACAAGACGAGACAGTGCTCAAGGACGTGACAAAGGAACTAGAGTACTATTTTGAAAATAATAACACCCCCGACAGCAATCCAGGCATTGTGTGGGAGGCCCACAAAGCGGTCATCCGTGGAGTCCTAATTAAACATGGGGCCCGAATCAAGAGACAGCGCACTGCCCAGCTAACTTCACTGCTAAACGACCTACATAAGGCAGAAGCCAGACATAAACACTCCCAAACCCCTACAGGGGAATCAGAGATCTTGCTCCTACGCACTAAGATCACAGACCTTATGCAATTCCGTGCAAAGGCGGCGATACAGTCATGCCGCAGGTTATCGTACGAATCAGGAGATAAGTGCGGTAGACTACTGGCTAAATCGCTAAAAGAACAAACCCTTGCAAATTATGTACCACATATTTCCTCGCCTCGTAATCGACGAATAACACTGCCACAAGAAATAGCGGAGGAATTCAAAGAATTCTACACAGGCCTTTACAATCTACAAACAAAAGCCCCAACACCTCCACAAATCGATAACTATCTGACTGCCTCAAACATGCCCAAGATATCTCCCGAGCTGAGGGAGTCCATGGAGGAACCCATTACCATGGACGAACTACGCACGGCAGTAGGGAAGGCAAAACTTAGGAAAGCCCCGGGTCCAGATGGGTATACGGCCCAATACTACAAATTACTACTACCGACCCTGGGGGAATTTATGTTGAAATTTTTTAACTCACTCGGCTCGGACACACTTTTCCCTAGAGAGGCCCTTATGGCACATATCTCAGTGATTCACAAGGAGGGGAAAGACCCCTCTCAATGTGGAAATTACAGACCGATCTCGCTGCTCAACGCAGACCTAAAAATTTTCACAAAATTATTAGCATCTAGGATACAGGAAATTCTACCCGCTCTGATCCACCTGGATCAAGTGGGATTTGTGCAAAATAGGGAGGCGCGAGACAACACAATAAAGGCACTCAATCTCCTGCATGTAGCCGTCGGGAACAAGACCCCTTGCATATTCCTAAGCACGGACGCAGAGAAGGCCTTTGACAGGGTGAACTGGAAATTCATGACCTCAGTTCTAAGACATATTGGTCTTGGAGAGAGGATGATGACCTGGATCAATTCAATATACGCCAATCCATCGGCTCGGGTCAGAGTCAACGGGGTCCTTTCGGAACCCTTTGCGATAAAAAACGGCACTCGCCAGGGATGCCCATTGTCCCCACTCCTCTTCACCCTGTCACTGGAACCCTTCCTGCGCACAGTGCGCTCCAACCCAGATATTACAGGAGTATCCTGCGGAGACATGCATCAGAAGATTGCCGCATATGCGGATGACATGTTATTTGTACTCACTAAACCTGAGGTCTCCCTCCCAAAGCTACTACAAGAGTTCAAATCCTATGGCGATATTTCAAATATGAAAATAAACTTCAATAAGTCCGAAGCAATGAGTATAGGAATCCCCCCACGTCTCCTCACGAGTCTACAATCCAACTTTAAATTCAAATGGACAACCACAGCTCTAAAGTACTTGGGCACTTATATTCCTCCCAAAATATCTCAAGTGTTTGCCCTGAACTTCCCTCAGTTACTGGGAACGGTTAGGTCCCTTCTTAATAAGTGGAATACAGGACTACACTCCTGGTTCGGGAGGTGCAACATAATAAAGATGTGCATACTCCCCAAATTCTTATATCTAATACAAGCCCTCCCGATCCAAATCCCGTCCCACTACTTTGTGCAGGTCAGAGCCATACTGTTCAACTTCATTTGGGCACATAAAAGACCCAGACTGGACAAACGCCAACTCACCCTACCAAAACAATACGGAGGCCTAGCAGTCCCAGACCTTCGCAAATATTACCACGCTACCCACTTGACCAGACTGATTGACTGGAATCGCCACCAGAACACGAAACAATGGACTAGACTAGAACAAGCACAGTGTGACATACCCCTTGACAGAGCTCCATGGTGTCATAATCTACTGGTAAGAAGTGTGAAAAACCACCCTCTAATAGGAACAACCACGAGCATCTGCGCGACCCTCTTCACTAGCCTCAGCCTGTCATCCCCGAACTCACCTATACGCCCTATTCTAGGTACCCCGGAATTCCCCCCAGGACATACGGACCCTGCCTTTAACTCCCTTAGGGCAGCAGGGCTCACACAGGCCTGCCACTTCCTTAGGGGAAACAGATGGCTCACCTCCGCCGAACTCAGGTGCCCGGATGGCCCGTTTCGGCTAAATTTTTTAAGGGCCTCTCAACTTACACACTTTCTAAAATCCCTGCCACCACCGAGTAGCTTTAACCAAACCTTAACCTCATACGAAGCACTTTGCACGGAAGAGGGAGTGTTGCCGCACGCCCTATCCACGACATACCAACTCTTGATCACTCCGCCAGAAGGACATCAATTAAGATGTCTGGAAGCATGGGAAAAAGACATACAACACACCTTTACAACACGCCAAAAACAGAACATACTCCATTTCACGTACAGATCCTCCATTTGTACGAGAATGCAAGAGACGAACTACAAGCTAGTTACCAGATGGTACAACACCCCTGCGAAACTGCAGAAATTCTTCCCGGCAACCTCAGATCGCTGCTGGAGATGCTTGGGAGACAAGGGAACGATTCTCCACATCTTCTGGACCTGCCCCCTTTTGGAGCAGTTCTGGAAGACAGTGCAAGACACTATACAGAAATTTACAGACCATCCCATACAGCCTGATCCAGCTTTCTTTCTACTCCACGCCTCTGAGTTCTCACAAAAAAAGTATAAAAAATCCCTGACACGTCACCTCCTAGATGCTGCCAAAGCCTGCATCCCATTGCGCTGGAAGTCCACGCAACCCCCGACGATTAGTATGTGGCTTAAAAAAGTGGAAAATATTAAAAAAATGGAAGACCTCATTCTCACAGCAAGAAACCAATCTGAACAATTTACTAAGGTCTGGTTGGGGTGGAATATGTTCATATTCTCTGATGAGGGACAGTCTCTTATGGAAAGAGATACCCTGACCCTACACAACTCACCAGTAGACGTGGGCCGATGATCAGACTGTGAGCCCAGGTCCCCCCTGGGAACAGGTTCAGACATGGACGGTGTGCTACCTCCTGGTTCCCCACAGCACCCCCTCCCCCTCCCCTTACCCCAAGCTCCTATCCCTGCCCCTTCCCGCCCCTGCTGTACCCCCCTCTTTTCTTTTTTTTTTCTCTTTCCAGTATTTCTAATTCTTCCTTTCTGAGCTCCTTTCCCCTTCTCTTAACTTTATGGAAACCGGGACAGGACTCATGGAACCGTCCAAAGTTAAAATTGCCATGAAGTGATCGAAGTCATGCTCACTAAGTTGACAGAAGGAGATCTATTCTAATAAGCCCAAAGATACCGAGGCAATTAAAGATACCTTAAGTGATATCCCAGAGGCTACCATTGTTCCCACCTCTCTAGAGTCACATAAACAATACACCCGTGTTTGGAAATTCTTATCTGACGTATCACTTGAATAAGTTTTACATGTTATTACATTTGGATGTTGTATTCCATGTTTCTATGTCTTTTGCAAAATAAAAAATTTGAAAAAAGAATTAGCCTGCCTATGTTACGCCCCTTGTTACCATAAAAGTACTATTGTAATATTAGTGTGATACCTACTTAATCATGTGTATAAAAACCTTCAATTGAGTCCTAATTAGACATGTGCACAATAGAAAAATTTGTTTAGTTTCGTTTTGTTTTTGTTCGTTTCCGTTGATTCGTAACGATTCGTAAATTTCGTAAGTCGTCGGTGTTCGTATTCGTAATGATTCGTAAATTCGTAAGTCGTCGTGTTCGTATTCGTAACGATTCGTATTTTCGTAAGAGTTATTTTTCCGTTGATTCGTTTTTCCGTTAGTTTAATTTTCGTTTATTCGAAATTCGGACGCATTCATATTTTTGTGGATTTAGTTACATTCGTACTTTCGTAAGATTGATTTATTCGTACTTTCGTAACATTGTTTTCGTAGATTCGTAATCGGAGCATAATTCATAATTTTATGTAATGTGTATGCTATTATTACATTGTAAGAGACACGGAAAATTATGAATCGAAAAAAAAAGTTACGAATGTACAAATTTTTTTGTTCAATCCATTCGAAGCACGTTAAGCAGCGCCATTGTAAGAGACACGGAAAATTCAGAATCGCAAAAAAAAAAAAAAAAGTTACGAATGTACAAATTTTTTCGTTCAATCCATTCGAAGCACGTTAAGCAGCACCATTGTAAGAGACACGGAAAATTATGAATCGAAAAAAAAAGTTACGAATGTACCAATTTTTTTGTTCAATCCATTCGAAGCACGTTAAGCAGCGCCATTGTAAGAGACACGGAAAATTCCGAATCGCAAAAAAAAAATAAAAAGTTACGAATGTACAAATTTTTTCGTTCAATCCATTCGAAGCATGTTAAGCAGCGCCATTGTAAGAGACACGGAAAATTACGAATCGAAAAAATAAACAAAAAAAGTTACGAATGTACAAATTTTTTCGTTCAATCCATTCGAAGCATGTTAAGCAGCGCCATTGTAAGAGAAACGGAAAATTACGAATCGAAAAAAAAAAAAAAAAGTTACGAATGTACGAATTTTTTCGTTCAATCCATTCAAAGCACGTTAAGCAGCGCCATTGTAAGAGACACGGAAAATTACCAATTCAACAAAAAAAAAAAGTTACGAATGTACGAATTTTTTCGTTCATTTTGATTTTCGTTGTTCCTGTTTTAGTTTTTCGGATTTTCTTCTTTCGTAGTTTCGTTGTTTCTAATTTGGTTATTTCGGATTTTCGTTGTTTTTCATATTCGTTCGATTCGATAATTCGTTATTCGTTAAAATTTCTAGCTAATCATTCGTTCATTCGTACGATAACTAATGAACGAATATAACGAATTTTAACGGAAAACGAATTAAAACGAAACGAATTGCACATGTCTAGTCCTAATAAAGCAGAACATTTATTTGGAAAGATGCAGTGTATCTGTTGTGTCTGTTCCCTACTGCAGAAGTTATTATTAATTTGGAACCACTAATCAATATGAGGATAGGCGTTGCCTATCTATACATTTCCAGGTCAGTACTGAGAATAGATTTTATACTAAACAGGATAGCATGGCTCTAATATTGCCTGCAATGCTCAGGTCAGCTCCACACAACAGAAAGAGGTGTTTACTGGGTCATCTGCCACAGATCACCCCTTTCAGATCTGGAGGTTACCCTGGCGGAACACATGGCATTTCCAACCTCAGAGAGGCACGCAAGCAAATGAATAGGCCGAGGTGCTGCCAAAGCTCCCTCTGTTATTTACAGGGCTATGATTACTACTAAATGACAGGTGCTCTTTAGAGGTTGACCTTTAAAACAGGAGCCAAGTAGTAAAGTGCAGAAGACCTCCAGTAGGGGAATTTTTAGATAATTACCAGGATATTTCTGGAAATGAGCCAGCGGTGGGGAAGATCATTTTGTAAGGAGCAAAAAAAAAAAAATGAAAAGTGTGAAGATTCACAGGAGGAGCATCCTCCGTCCCTGCAATATCTCACCAGGCTGCATCCGCCTCACCAGCTTTATGAAAGAACAAAAACAATATTATCTTCTCCTAATTACATAGCAGCGGTATGGAAAGACGTTTCCACAATCAGCTCATGTCACCGTTATAGGAAGCAGAGAGATCGTGATTCCCGACTACACATTGGAACATATGCTTGAAGCATTCTATTAATACAAGCCATTAACCACTTCAGCCCCGGGAACATATGCTTGAAGCATTCTATTATTACGAGCCATTAAAGAGACTGTGCACTGTTTTTTTTTTAAAGTTATCCAACCAAAAACCACACGGCATAAAAGCCGCCATAAGGTGCCCCGATCTTCCCTGCGGCATTGGGATATTTTTCTTTAACTGCTATAGCACCCCCCGGCCTGAATCTCCATTTTTGGGGGTAGGAAGTGTCGGCCTTGTGACAGAGCTCTGTTCCAGAGCAACCAATGACCAGGCCTAAGCAGTGTCACATGGAGGATGAGGAGAGTGGGCGGAGGGGGAAAAGGGGTGGGGCCACCTATACAAATACGACTTTTCAGAAAGTCAATATGGGCAAAGATCCACTATATGCAGAACTTTTAAGAGGTCTTCAGCAGAGGCGGCCGCTCCATTAGGGGCGCAGGGGGTCGCCGCCCCGCCTAATCCACATGCCCGGCCACTAATCTACAGGCAGGGCGCCAGACGCATGGATTTCAAGGGAGATTTTGGTCCATAGTGACATGATAGCATCACGCATCCCAAAGGTGCTCTATTGGATGAGATGTGGTGAGTGTGGAGGCCATTGGAGTACAGTGACCTCATTGTCCAGTGGTGAGATCTGGTGAGTGTGGAGGCCATTGGAGTACAGTGACCTCATTGTCCAGTGGTGAGATCTGGTGAGTGTGGAGGCCATTGGAAAACAGGGACCTCATTGTCCAGTGGTGAGATGATTGGAGCTTTGTGACATGGTGCATTATCCTGCTGGAAGGAGCCATGAGAAGATGGGGACACTGTAGTCATAAAGGGATGGACATGGTCAGCAACAATACTCAGGGAGGCCGTGGTGTTTAAACGATGCTCAGTTGGTACTAAGGGGCCCAAAGTGTGCCAAAATAATAATTATTATTACTATACTAACAATAATAATAACTATTACGACTATTATATTAATAATAATACTTATTATTCATGTTATCATAATAATGAATAATAACAGTAATAAAAATAATAATTATTAATACTATACTAACAATAATAATAACTATTATGATTATTATAATAATAATACTTATTATTCATGATATCATAATAATGAATAATAACAGTAATACAAATAATTATTATTATTACTATACTAACAATAATAATAACTATTATGATTATTATATTAATAATAATACTTTTTATTCATGTTATCATAATAATGAATAATAACAGTAATAAAAATAATAATTATTATTACTATACTAACAATAATAATAACTATTATGATTATTATATTAATAATAATACTTATTATTCATGTTATCATAATAATGAATAATAACAGTAATAAAAATAATTATTATTATTACTATACTAACAATAATAATAACTATTATGATTATTATATTAATAATAATACTTATTATTCATGTTATCATAATAATGAATAACAGTAATAAAAATAATAATTATTATTACTATACTAACAATAATAATAACTATTATGATTATTATAATAATAATAATAATACTTATTATCCATGTTATCATAATAATGAATAAAAACAGTAATAAAAATAATTATTATTATTACTATACTAACAATAATAACTACTATGATTATTATATTAATAATAATACTTATTATTCATGTTATCATAATAATGAATAACAGTAATAAAATTAATAATTATTATTACTATACTAACAATAATAATAATAACTATTACGATTATTATATTAATACTTTTTATTCATGTTATCATAATAATGAATAATAACAGTAATAAAAATAATTATTATTATTACTATACTAACAATAATAATAACTATGATTATTATATTAATAATAATACTTTTTATTCATGTTATCATAATAATGAATAATAACAGTAATAAAAATAATAATTATTATTACTATACTAACAATAATAATAACTATTATGATTATTATAATAATAATAATAATAATAATACTTATTATTCATGTTATCTTAATAATGAATAATAACAATAATAATATTTTATTATATAAAATTCAAAATGACTGCTTTAATCTAACACTAAAGCTAGCCATACGCATTACAACGGTATTGTACAGATATTAGACTTGTTGATTGGATCGCTCCGATGGACCCTCACACTTCAAAGTCGTTGGCAAATCTAAAAAGAGGATATTACAGGTATTGCGCAATCAGATTGTACGGCGCCCCCTGGCTGTGGGAAGGCGGCAGGCGTTTTTGGGGCGTAATGTAGAGCCATAACCTGACAAGGCTTCACTAGAGAAATGGGAACAGTAAATGAATGTTCTAGAGGGCAAATGAGAAATGTCAGGTCTGATCCATCCAGAATAAACCTTCATTTGGCTGGAGGTCCCCGGAATAAGAGGTTTGTAATAGCGAAGCGAAGGCGCTCTGCTCCTGCATAATCACTGCACTGTGTGATATAAACACAGCGGACAGGACGGGAATATTGCCACTTCTGTAATTTACTTCCTAAATGTATTCCTTCCACAGAAAATGCACTGCTCGGTGATTTATGTTCTCTTTAACCCTTTTAATGCCGTTTTTGCTTTTTTTTTTGCAGACATTCAAATGAACATTTTAGGCCTGCAGGTTCATTAAAACTCCCAAACATTATATATTTTATGAAATCTGAGAACCTGAAGAATAAAATAGTGGTAGTTGGAATTTTCTTTTTTGTCACACAATATTAGGGCAACTGTTTATCAAATGCACATTTTCAGTAAAAAAATAAACTAAAATTAATTGTTTGGTAATATATAAAAGATGAGTAAATAGATACCCAACATATCAAGCTTTATGCCGCGTACACACGGTCGGAATTCTCGTCGGAAAAAGCTCTGATGGTTTTCCCGTCGGAATTCCGACGGAATTTTTCTCAAACTGTCTTGCCTACACACGGTCACACCAAATTCCGACGGTCAGTAACACAGCGGCATAAAACACGTTCGACTGCACTATAAAAGGGAAGTTTAATGCTTCCGAGCATGCGTCAAATTGTTTCCGAGCATGCGTCGGAATTTTGCGTGTTGGAATTGCATACACACGATCGGAAAATCCGATAGAAAGGTTTTTCGTCTGAAGAATTAAGAGCAGGTTCTCAATCCAAAGTCCGTCGGAAATTCTGACAGAAAAAGACCGTTGGGCATACACACGGTCGGAAAATCCGATGAAAAGCTCCCATCGGACTGTTTCCATCGGAAATTCCGACCGTGTGTACGCGGCATTAGGCTGGGTTCCCACCTATGCGAATTGGATGTGGGTTTCCCCGCATCCAATTTGCATAGCAGGAGATTGTGACCAACTCTATGGAGCCGGTTAACGTACAGTTTCTCACAAAAGTATGTACACCCCTCACATTTTTGTATATATTTTATTCTATCTTTTCATGTGACAACACTGAAGAAATGACACTTTGCTACAATGTAAAGTAGTGAGTGTACAGCTTGTATAACAGTGTAAATTTGCACACTGGGGAGGGCGGGCGCCGGCGGTAAAGCGGCGCAATTTTTTGCACCGCTTTACCGACGTTTTAGCAGCGCTATTTGGCCGCTAGCGGGGCGGTTTTAACCCACCGCTAGCGGCCGAAAAAGGGTTAAAGTGGTTGTAAGCCCTTACAGACCACTTGGACCTACAGGTAAGCCTAGATTAAGGCTTACCTGTAGGTCCAATAAATATCTCCTAAACCTACGTGGTTTAGGAGATATTTAGAAAAGAAAAGGCACCGCTATCTACGGCGCATGCGCCGTAGACAGCGGCGCGCAGGCGCACTGTGCATGCCGAGATCACGGCGATATGCCGCTCTCGTGCGCATGTGCGGGAGTGACATCATCGCCGCTCCAGCGAATCACAGCGATGGAGCGGCGAGACCCGGAAGTCACTCCGGCCCTGGATGGCAGCGCAGAAGAGCGTGGATGTAGACCGCTACGGGGGCTTCGTTCTCAGGTAAGTCATTCATAATGAGCTAGTATGCTATGCATACTAGCTCATTATGACTTTGCCTTGCAGGTTCCTATTGAAAAAAATAAATAAAACGGCTTTACTTCCTCTTTAAGGCTTAACTGTAGGTCCAAGAAATATCTCCTAAACCTACACGGTTTAGGAGATATTTGCAAAAGACAGGCTCCTACAGAGCTGCAGGACTATTTTTACCGTCCTACAAGCGCACCGCTCCAATGTGAAAGTCCTCGGTAGTAGTTACAGGGAAAGCAAATGTAGTAGTTACAGGGAATAGACAAACCATTTAACGCTGACAGGGGGGCTTACGATGATTAGTTTGTATTTATTTATATAAATTTATATAAAACCTTTATCCCAAAAGGGTGCTTTAACTGCACTGTGAGCTGGAGTTTGGTTTCAATTTGTTAGTGTGTTCCGTATATACTCGAGTATAAGCCGAGTTTTTCAGCACATTTTTTTGTGCTGAAAGTGCCCCCCCTCGGCTTATACTCTAGTCAAGCACTTTTCTGCAGCAGAGAATGAAATTTTCCGAGCCGAATTTCGGGCCCCGTATGTCAGGGCCACTTGGTGCTAGAAACCCCAAATATGGTGTGCAAACCCAGTGGAACTATCACTACAACATATCCATTTGGGGTTCCTAGCACCAAGTGGCCCTGAGATACGGGGCCCCAAAATCGGTCAACTGTGTCCATCTGCAGCAATGTCATTTCGGGACCCTTTGGGTCCAGAGACCCCAAACTTTGGCTGCAGCTAGGGGGCATCTAGGAACCCTTAACTACTAAGTTTGAATTTCGGGGGACCTATGGCTGCAAATGGGCATTGTTGACCCTTTTTTACACTGATGCCCCGTACACACGGTCGGAATTTCCGACGGATAATGTCCTATCGGACCATGTTGTCGGAAAATCTGACCGTGTGTGGGCTCCATCTGACTTTTTCCGTCGGAATTTGAGATCCCGCTCTCAAATTTTCCGACAACAAAGTCGGATTGGACTTTTTCCGATCGTGTGTAGCGAATTTTCAACGGATTTTGTGGTCGGAATTTCCGACCGTGTGTACGGGGCATTACAGTAGCTGCGCATTTCTCACTCTAGGCTTATACTCGAGTCAATACATTTTCCCATTTTTTTGTGGTAAAATGAGGTGCCTCGGCTTATATTCGGGTCGGCTTATACTCGAGTATATACGGTATATAATTCTGCTAGTACATCTAACAATCTCCTCCCCCCAGACTGGCAATGCTGCTGTCTGCTGTGCTCCTTCATCCAGAGTGCGGACACTCTAATGCCCCGTACACACGGTCGGATTTTCCGACGGAAAATGTTCGATCGGATTATGTTGTTGGAAAATCCGACCGTGTGTGGGCTCCATCAGACTTTTTCTATCGGAATTTCTAACGCACAAAGTTTGAGAGCTGGATCTCAAATTTTCCAACAACATGGTCCGATCGCGTCAATACCGATCGTGTGTAGCCTAGTCCGACGGACAATGTGCCACGCATGCTCAGAAGAATTTGGAGACAAAAGCTATTGGCTACTGGCCTCTACATAGTCCCGTCGTACGTGTTGTACGTCACCTCGTTCGGAATGATCGGATTTTCCGACAACTTTGTCCGACCGTGTGTGGGCAACACCAGTTTTGGACAAAACCCGTCAGAAAATATCCAACGGATTTTGTGGTCGGAATGTCCGACCGTGTTTACGGGGCATAAGGCTGGATTCACACCTCTGGCATTTTTAGTGCTTTTTGCATTTTGCAGTTTTGCACTACAGAACGTGTTCCATAGGAAGCCGTGTTAAATGAACTGTAGTGTGCCCCCCCTTCCCATTGGAGCGACTTGTCATGCGATTTGACAGATCAAATTGTATGACAAGTCGCAGCCTATTTTGCCGGCAATCGCTCTGTTCAATATCGGTGCAACGCCGACTTTGCGGTGCCGCACCAATTTGAAAATGTAGTTCCTGCACTGCTTTTGGCGATTTTGGGTGCGACTTGCATGAACCTGCTCAGATGTTTTCCAAGTCGCACCAGAAGTTGCACTGAGATGCGGCTTTAAAATCGTGCGATTTTCAGAGCCACTGTCAATGTGAACAGAGGCCTACTGGCCAGATCACCAGGTGAAATCAGAGGGGAAAACAGCCTAAAAAAGAAAACTAATGCAGCCACGCATCTAATGATTGGTAAGCTGCAATATATTACAGTTTTGGGTTTAATAATCGCTTTAACAGCATCTGCTGACCCATCATGGCTGCCGCTGATCCATTCTTTCCCATAATCATCTGCTACTGCGCCTGGTTCTCCATTATTCCCTGCAAGCCCATGGTATCCTTTCCTCCAATGGCATTGCAACCTCAAGACTATGACAGGGATACATTTTTACTTAGCACAGCAGGTGCCTATTGATTGCAATGGGAAGGGTATTTGCATTGCATGTTAGCATTTTCCATCTCCATAACTCTTCTATAGGAAAAAGTCTGTATGCCATCTGCACTAATACAACACCCAAAACTAAAGAACATGCTAGTACACCTCACACACACCCGTTTTAGACATGTGCACTCCCGAAAAAAAAAAAAAAGTTTTTTTTTTGTTTCATACATTTTTTTTTTTTTCATTTTTCGGGTCATTTGTTATGATCGCAATTCGTAAATTCGAAAATTCGAAAAAATCAGGAAATTCCAAAGAACGAAAACTCAAAACTTCTAAATAATAATGACTAACTAACAATAACTAACTATTAAATTATAGGTATTGGAATTTCCTTTCAAATTTGGCTGTTAGTGCACGTAACGAATGCGAATTTATCCGTAGTTACGAATTTTCCGAAATAGCGAATGCAGCATCTAAACAAATGGAACGGAACGAATTAATAATAAATAATAATAATAATAATAAAAAGTTTTTAGTATTATTATTGTTGTTATTTATTATAATTAATTTGTTACGTTCCATTCGTTTAGATACGGTATTTGTTATTTCGGATAATTCGTAACTTTGGATAAATTCCTATTTGTTACGTTCACTAACAGCCAAATTTGAAAGAAAATTCCAATACCTATAATTTAATAGTTAGTTATTATTTCAGATTTTCTAATTTTCAGATTTTCTAATTTTCAGATTTTCAAATTTTTTAATTTTAAAATTTCGGAATTTTCGCATTTCTGGATTACCGAATTTACAAATTTTCAAATCTTCATATATATGAATATCAATACCTATAATTTAAGTTTTAGTTAGTTATTATTTCAGTTTTTCGAATTTTTGGATTTTCAAAGTTTCGGATTTTAGAATTTTCGAATTTCTGAATTTTCGCATTTCTGAATTTCCGAATATTCAATTTTTCGAATATTTTCGAATAGTCATATATAGGAATATTCTAAAAAGTTTTTGTTAATTCGGAAGTTTCCGAATTAACAAATTTGTCAAAATTCATTAAAAAACTAATTTGGAACGAAACTAATTGCAAATGTCTACCCCATTTATCAAAATGCCTGAAAGAGGAACGGGAGGCGGGAGGTGTTGTCTAGAAATGAACCGATATGTTTTCCAAGGAAGGACAGAAAAATGTTCAGCTCCAGAAACACTTTGGTAATGAGGAATACTCGTTAAGAAGGACAACCCTCGTAATGCGCCACGATGTGCTGATCTATGAGATCACCTCTCCATCAGATCCCGTTATTTCGGATAATTCGTAACTTCAGATAAATTCCTATTCATTACGTTCACTAACAGCCAAATTTGAAAGAAAATTCCAATACCTATAATTTAATAGTTAGTTATTATTTCAGATTTTCGAATTTTCAGATTTTCGAATTTTCAGATTTTCGAATTTTTTAATTTCTGAATTTTCGAATTTCCTGTTTACCGAATTTACAATTTTTTGAATATTCATATATACGAATATCAATACCTATAATTTAATAGTTAGTTATTATTTCAGATTTTCGAATTTTCAGATTTTCGAATTTTCAGATTTTCGAATTTTTTTATTTCTGAATTTTCGAATTTTCTGTTTACCGAATTTACAAATTTTTGAATATTCATATATACGAATATCAATACCTATAATTTAATAGTTAGTTATTATTTCAGTTTTTCAAATTTTTCGGATTTTGAAAGTTTCGGATTTTCAGATTTTTGAATTTTCGCATTTCTGAATTTCCGAACTTACAAATTTTTGAATATTCATATATACGAATATTCGAAAAAATTTGTTAAACGAGTTTTTGTTAATTCGGATGTTTCCGAATTAACAAATTTGTCAAAATTCGTTAAAAAACAAATTTGTAACGAAACGAATTGCACATGTCTACCCCATTTATCAAAATGCCTGAAAGAGGAACTGTCTGTGTTGTCTAGAAATTAACCAATATGTTTTCCAAGGAAGGACAGAAAAACGTTCGGCTCCAGAAACACTTTGGTAATGAGGAATACTCGTTAAGAAGGACAACCCTCGTAATGCGCCACGATGTGCTGATCTATGAGATCACCTCTCCATCAGATCCCGTTATTTCGGATAATTCGTAACTTCAGATAAATTCCTATTCATTACGTTCACTAACAGCCAAATTTGAAAGAAAATTCCAATACCTATAATTTAATAGTTAGTTATTATTTCAGATTTTCGAATTTTCAGATTTTCGAATTTTCAGATTTTCAAATTTTTTAAATTTCTGAATTTTCGAATTTCCTGTTTACCGAATTTACAATTTTTTGAATATTCATATATACGAATATCAATACCTATAATTTAATAGTTAGTTATTATTTCAGATTTTCGAATTTTCAGATTTTCGAATTTTCAGATTTTCGAATTTTCAGATTTTCGAATTTTTTTATTTCTGAATTTTTGAATTTCCTGTTTACCGAATTTACAAATTTTTGAATATTCATATATACGAATATCAATACCTATAATTTAATAGTTAGTTATTATTTCAGTTTTTCAAATTTTTCGGATTTTGAAAGTTTCGGATTTTCAGATTTTTGAATTTTCGCATTTCTGAATTTCCGAACTTACAAATTTTTGAATATTCATATATACGAATATTAGAAAAAATTTGTTAAACGAGTTTTTGTTAATTCGGATGTTTCCGAATTAACAAATTTGTCAAAATTCGTAAAAAAAAAAAACAAAAAAAACGAATTGCACATGTCTACCCCATTTATCATAATGCCTGAAAGAGGAACTGTCTGTGTTGTCTAGAAATTAACCAATATGTTTTCCAAGGAAGGACAGAAAAACGTTCGGCTCCAGAAACACTTTGGTAATGAGGAATACTCGTTAAGAAGGACAACCCTCGTAATGCGCCACGATGTGCTGATCTATGAGATCACCTCTCCATCAGATCCCGTTATTTCGGATAATTCGTAACTTCAGATAAATTCCTATTCACTACGTTCACTAACAGCCAAATTTGAAAGAAAATTCCAATACCTATAATTTAATAGTTAGTTATTATTTCAGATTTTCGAATTTTTCGGATTTTGAAAGTTTCGGATTTTCGGATTTTTGAATTTTCGAATTTCAGAATTTTCGCATTTCTGAATTTCCAAATTTTCGAATATTCATATATACGAATATTCGAAAAAATTTGTTAAACAGGTTTTTGTTAATTCGGAAGTATCGGAATTAACAAATTTGTCTAAATTCTTTAAAAAACGAATTTGTAACGAAACGAATTGCACATGTCTACCCCATTTATCAAAATGTCTGAAAGAGGAACTGTCTGTGTTGTCTAGAAATGAACCGATATGTTTTCCAAGGAAGGACAGAAAAACGTTCGGCTCCAGAAACACTTTGGTATTGAGGAATACTCGTTAGGAACGACAACCCTCGTAATGCGCCACGATGTGCTGATCTACGAGATCACCTCTCCATCAGATCCCGCGGGGGCGGGAGGAGGTCTCGCGGGTTTAGACGGGCCACCAGGCAGACGTCGTACGAATCGTGCATGGGGGCCCTGGTGCAAACCACGTTCCATTGGTTCTCCCACGGGTCCAGCTCCAGAATTTCCTTCGTGATCACTTCGTGGCGATCTGAAACAAAATTAAAAATACAATGACTGCCTTGTTTTCGAAGGCATTACTAATTAGAAAAAAATAAGCAGAGCAGGAAAGTACTAAGAAACAGGAAGACCAACAATAAATTCAGAAATAACAAATCACGTACGTGACTTGGCGCAGCGGGGCCGCCCTGCCGCAGTATAAGTGCGGAGGGCAGTCCTAAAGGGGTTAGGCTTGCCTTGTAATTTATGAACTCTATAAAGATGTATAAGGTGTAAAGGTTGGTGCTGCGCAGACTCTTGAAGTGTATAAAGTGTATCACAAACTATGGTAGATATTAAATACCATTAGAAGGATATAAATAAATTGTACAAACTCATGAAACATATACAGTGCTTCACATAGTGTAGTCCATTGCAGAAAAACAATTAAAGTGGAGTGCCAACAAAAAAAAAAAAAAATTAAAAGTCAGCAGCTACAAATACTGCAGCTGCTGACTTTTAATAATCGGACACTTACCTGTCCCGGGGTCCAGCGATGCGGGGGAACGAGACCCCCCCTCGTTCCCCGCTCCGCTCGCGGCGCCGGCATTGTTAATGTGCGAGCGGCGCCGTGCGCCGTGATTTGACGCTCACTCATCTGGGACACATGACAGGTCCCAGATGACTGTGCGGCGCCTAGGGGAAGTGACGTTTAGCCCGGGCAATGAAGGTGGCAGACTACGAGGGACCCCCTAGCAACAGGTATTTAGAGGTGAGTAAAACATTTTTTTTTTCCAATTATTATTTTTTTTTATGATTTTTAAGCCACATTTATTTTTTGGCCGCAACCCCACTTTAAATAAAGTAAATAATAGATTGTTCTCCAACTGTGATGTGCCAAATACAATCACTATTTTCCAAATAAAGTGCTTTCCCCTCTGAGTGACACCTCTATTAGACATGTGCAATTTGTTTCGTTCCAAATGAGTTTTTTAACGAATTTAGACAAATTCGTTAATTCGTAAATATCTGAATTAACGAAAAAAACATTTACATTTTTTTCCGAATGTTCGTAAATTCGAATATTTGAACATTCGTAAATTTGAAAATTTGAAAATTCGTAAATTCGAAAAATCAAAATTCGAAAATTCGAAATTCGAAAATCCAAAAACCCGAAAATTTAAAATCTGAAATAATAACTAATAATAACTTAACTATTAAATTATAGGTACAGTGGAACCTTGAATTATGAGCATAATCCGTTCCAGGAGAATGCTTATAATCCAAAGCACTCACATATCAAAGCGAGTTTCCCCATAGAAGTTAATGGAAAGGAAGATAATTCGTTCCGCATTAACTTCTATTGCATGCAATACCGCATGTGGCCAGAGGTGGGGGGGGCACTAGAGAGCCCACCAGAAATACTCGGGGACAGCCTGGCTGAACTCAGAAAGCCTCGGAAAGGCTTGGAAACTAGAGTATTTCTGTGTGTTTCCGAGTATTTCCGAGTAATTCTGAGTATTTCCGAACTGTTCCGAGTGTCACCGGCGCCCCCGCACCTCTGACCAAATGCGGTACTGCACACCCCATTAGATTGAATCCTGCTCGTTTTGCGAGACAACACTTGCAAACCGAGTCAGAATTAAAAGAAAAAAGTTCCTCGTCTTTTAAAATGCATGTTAACAGTGTTACTCGCTAACCAAAGTTCTACTGTATTGGAATTTCCTTTCAAATTTGGCTGTTAGTGAACTAATTCAAACTTATCCGAAGTTTCGAATTATCCGAAATAACGAATGCCATATCTAAATGAATGTAACGTAATGAATTAATAATAATAAACAATAATAGTAACTAGAAAAGTTACAATTTCTGGGGAAATTGTGTGAAGTGTTCTTGCCTCCACCTACCGGAGTGGGCGGAGTAACTGGGTGGAGTGGCTTGAGTAACTGTAAAAAGTGTTACAATTATTTTATTTTTTTTAATTATTTTTTATTTTCAAAAATTATTATTTTTTTATTTTTTTTTAATTATTTTTTTCTTCAAAAAAGTTTTTTTTTTTTCAAAAATAATTTTTTTTTTTTTCAAAAATGTCAGGAGATTGTGACCGGCTCTCTATGGAGCCGGTTCTCACATTTCCGGAGCGGCTCCGGTGCGAATTGCAGCCAAAAATTCGGACTGAAATCAGACCTAAAACAGTGACCGGGACGCACTGGACCCCCCCGCTGTGAGCCGCATGCGTGCCGCGGTGTGAACCCAGCATTACACCTTATACTGTTTTTGACCACTTGTCGACCAGCCACCGCAGTTATACTGCGGCAGAATGGCATGGGCAGGCGAATCGCCGTCATGTTACGTCGCTCCTTAAGGCGGCCACTAGGGGCGCTCGTGAGCCCGCAGCCCGGCGGACTCGATTGCTCGTAACACGGCCAGAACCGGGATCTCTGTGTGTAAACACAGAGATCCCAGTTCTCTGATGAGAGAAGTGACAGATCGTCTGTTGAACAGCGATCTGTCATCTCCCCTAGTCAGTCCCCTCCCCCCCCTCAGTTAGAACACACACTAGGGAACACATTAACCCACTTGACCCCCTAGTGTTAACCCCTTTATTGCCAGTGACATTTATACAGTAATCAGTGCATTTTTATAGCACTGATCGCTGTATTAATGCCAATGGTCCCAAAAATGTGTCAACATTTTCCGATGTGTCCACCATAATGTCGCAGTCCCCATAAAAATCGCAGATCGTGGCCATTACTAGTAAAAAAAAATAATAATAAAAATGCTATAGATTTTATCCCCTATTTTGTAAACGCTATAACTTTTGCGCAAACCAATCAATATATTCGCTTATTGCGATTTTTTATTACCAAAAGTATGTAGAAGAATACATATCGGCCTAAACTGGGAAAAATTTTGCTTTTTTAAAAAAAAAATGGGGATATTTATTATAGCAAAAAGTACAAAATATTGTGTTTTTTTTTCAAAACTATTGCTCTTTTTTTGTTTATAGTTCAAAAGTGTTTGGGTACGTCACACGACCGCGCAATTGTCAGTTAACCACTTCAGCCCCGGACCAATTGGCAGCCACAGGACCAGGCCCCTTTTTGCGATTCGGCACTGCGTCGCTTTAACTGACAATTGCGCGGTCGTGCGACGTGGCTCCCAAACAAAATTGGCGTCCTTTTTTTCCCACAAATAGAGTTTTCTTTTGGTGGTATTTGATCGCCCCTGCGGTTTTTATTTTTTGCGCTATAAACAAAAATAGAGCGACAATTTTGAAAAAAAAATGCTATATTTTTTGCTTTTTGCTATAATAAATATCCCCAAAAAATATATAAAAAAACTTTTTTTTCTCCTCAGTTTAGGCCGATACGTATTCTTCTACATATTTTTGGTAAAAAAAAAAAAAATCGCAATTAGCGATTATTGATTGGTTTGCACAAAAGTTATAGCGTTTACAAAATAGGGGATAGTTTTATAGCATTTTTATTAATATATATTTTTTTACTAGTAATGGCGGCGATCAGCGATTTTTATTGTGACTGCGACATTATGGCGGACACATCGGACATTTTTGACACATTTTTGGGACCATTGTCATTTATACAGCAATCAGTGCTATTTAAATGCATTGATTCCTGTATAAATGACACATGCAGTGAAAGAGTTAACCACTAGGGGGAGGGGAGGGGTTATGGGCTGTGACGTGTGTTATTTTACATTAGGGGACGGGGCGGGGCTGACGTCTGACGTCATTGTTCCCGATGACAGGGAACAGCCGATCAATGACAGGCAGAGTAGGAAGCGCGAGGAGAGGTTTGTTTACACAGACCTCTCCCCGTTCTTCAGCTCTGTGACTCGATCGCGGGACACAAGCGGCAATCGGGTCCGCTGGTCCCGCGGCCGGGGTCACGGAGCTCCCTACCAGGTCGCGAGCGCGCCGCTGGCGTCGCGCGCGCGACCCACGGCCAGGCAATTAAAGGGCCCTGTACCTGTACGTGGTTTTGCCTGGCCGTGCCATTCTGCTGACGTATATGTGCAGGAGGCGGTCGGAAAGCGGTTAAAGCGACGCAGTGCCAAATCGCAAAAAGTGCTCTGGTCAGGAAGGGGGAAAAAATCTTCCGGGGCTGAAGTGGTTAATTTGTGGGAAACACAATTAGGTGGATGCAGCAGCTCATTCATCATTTTATTATTTACACAGCAATCAGGCAATTCACTTTGAGTGTTACAGCATTGTTTAATTACTTTTATTTTTTATTTCTACTTATACTCATAAATTTATTTAAAGATATAAATAAGAGACGAAACACAATATGCTTTGAATTATGGGGCATATTTTGGTGCCATAGAACCCGGTCTGCACTAATTCCTGTAGCGGAAGGTCTACAAAGGGTGAAGGAATATACGGTATTATTTATAAAACACATTTTTAGTTATTTTTAAAACAATTTTAAATCCAGTAAATGGTGGCAGGAAATGTTTTTGTGCTTTAGGTAGCAGACTGCGGGCTCTGCTAGGATGGAAGACGTCGCCCTTCTCCCGGCAATGTGTAGGCAGATGTATGGAGCCAGGTGTGTTTGTAGAGCTTGTTAAAAAGCAGAAATAAAATTTTAATTGTGCTAAGATTAGAACACTCGGCGTTCATTTATCTAAACATTATCTCCCAATTATTTGCCTTGTTTGGTGTTATCGGCAATACGGAAGCTCTCTGACTACACGACAACATCTGCCATGCCGCTCAGACCATAGGGCTTACTTAAAGCGGCCGTTCAGTCGTTTTTTCTACTTTTCATCTATTAGGCTCCATTCACACTAGCACATTTTTTGATGCATTTTGCAGAAATGCAGGAAAAATTTTTAACATGGGTTCCTATGGAACCTGTTCACATCAATGCATTTTTGTGCCTCTGCATTTTTGGAAAGGGTCGGGGACTTTTTTTCATGCAAAATGCAGCGTTTTGCATGTAATAGTAGTTTTGCGGGGTTTTTTTTTTATTTTTTTTATTTTTTTACACTGTATATAGCTGGTTGCTAAGCAACCACAGTGTAAAAAAAAAAAATGTAAAAAAAAATAAATAAATACAAAAACGCAAATCGCGGCAAAATCGCGGTAAAAAAGCGTGTCCAAAAAACGCGGCAAGCACCGCAAAAAGCACTGCAAAAACGCTCAAAAGCAAAATGCATAGATGTGAGTCGAGCCTAAGGCTCGACTCACATCTATGCATGTTGCTTTTGAGCGTTTCTGCGGTGCTTTTTTCGATGCTTGATGCGTTTTTGGACACGCGATTTTCATTTTTTCTTTTTTTTTTTTTTTTACACTGTATATAGCTGGTTGCTAAGGAGGGGGCCTAGAAGCCGGCCGCCGCGTCCTTAACAACCGATGAGTCATCAGCTTTCAGTGGGCTTCCCTGCTGAATGTAAAAAAAAAAAAAAGAATTGCCGCGTGGGGTCCCTCCCCCAGGTCCACAAAAGTGCATTGATGTGAACATGTTCCATAGGAACCCATGTTAAAAAATTTCCCTGCATTTCTGCAAAATGCATCAAAAAAAGCATTAGTGTGAAACGAGCCTTAAATCTTCTGCCCTTGTTGTTGTTTTAACTTCGGATAGTAAAACTTTTTTTTTTCCTTCCAATAAATACCTTATACGGCCCACTTCCTGTTTCCTGTCTGGTCATTAGCTTAGGCTGGTGACATCATGTACAGCTCTCTCTCTCACTCTCATGAGAGTTTGCCAGGAAAGGAGGGGGTGAGTCATAAGAGGGCCAATGAGAGCTGCAGAGCTGGAGGTGCGCCTCTGTGTGTCGGTGTAAATTCAGGAAGTGAACAGGCAGCAGCTTCAGCTGCCCACAGTTAAAATGGCTGCAGCCAGACTCAGTGGAGGGAGATTTCTGCAGCATATTTGGCAAGTACAGAATCCCAGTATATATAAAATAATATGCAAAGTGGTTGGAGGGAAGCTTCAGAATGGGAAAGATGTTTTTATTACAAATTATGTGAGCGGACTGCAGTTCCTCTTTAAGGCTCGATTCACACCTCTGCATTTTTAGTGCTTTTTGCACTACAGTCCATTTAACATGGTTTCCTATGGAACCCTTTCTGTAGTGCAAATCTGCAAAAAGCACATAAAAATGCATAGGTGTGAATTCAGCCTAAGTCATGAAAAAGGCCCGTAGCAGGTAATGTTACAATTTCCCCGGTCAATAGGGGTTGGGCAGGTATGTACGGAGCGGAACTGGTTAAATATTCAGAAGTCAGCATTTTTTTTTTTTATGAAGCCTGGTAAGTATTGAGTGTGTTATTCTCCTTCTAATCAATAAATCTTTGTTTTCACTACCATTGGATATATGGTCAGTGACCGGTGAACATAGGTTGAGTCAACCTTCCATGGCAACCATCAATCCTTCGTTCCCTGACCAAACATGTTCCGATTGTTCCTTCCTAGTGATTATCTGTGTCGGTCGATATGAAGAATGGACACATACAGAAAATCCAACCTTTGAAACTGGCTAAAAACGACTGGGGACAGAAGGGTGGACAAGGTGCCTGAAAAAAATAATCAACTTTTGCACTTTGCTTTTTAGAAACTGCGGTCAGACAAGACATAATGCACTGTAGCTAAAATAAAGTTTGTTACAGGCGGGATCACCAGTTGAAATAAAAGGCAATTAAAAAATGAATGCTGTCGCCACATTTACAGGCAGATAGTATATACAATTTTTTTTGGGGGGTTTAGATACACTTACGGACCAGCCACAGAATATATTGCGGCAGGTCGGTTCTATTGCGCAAAACTACGTACCTGTGCGTTGCTTAATGCAATAGATACTGTGGGCGCACGCCCGATCCGCACCACAGGAGTGCGTGCCCGGGTCGGGCAGACTAGATTCTGCTGCAGAGAGGCAGGACGGGACGGGCCTATGTAAACAAGGCAGATTGCTGTTCTGACAGGGGACAACATGGCGATTTGCTGTTCCTAGTGATCAGGAACAGCGATCTCTGTGTTGTCCCAGTGAATCCACCCCCCCCCCCCACAAAGTTAGAACACACCCAGGGAACCCCTTGATCGCCCCCTAGTGTCAACTCATTCCCTGCCAGTGACATTTATACATTGATCAGTGCATTTTTTTTTAGCACTGATCACTGTATTGGTGTCACTGGTCCCCAAAAAGAGTCACTTGGGGTCAGATTTGTCTGCCGCAATGTCGCAGTCCCGGTAAAAATCGCAGATCGCCGCCATTACCAGTAAAAACATAAATAAAAGTCCATAAATCTATCCCATAGTTTTTAGACGCTATAACTTTTGCGCAAAAAAAAATCAATATACGCTTATTGCAATTTTTTTTTACCAAAAATATGTAGAAGAATAAATATCGGCCTAAACTGATGAATAAATTAGTTCTTTTATATATTTCTTTTGGATATGTATTACAGCAGAAAGTAAAAATATATATATATTTTTTTTAAATTGTCGGCCCTTCTTTGTTTATATTGCAAAAAAATAAAAACCGCAGGAGGAGATCAAATACCACCAAAAGAAAGGGCTATTTGTGGGAAAAAAAGGACATCATTTTTGTTTGAGTACAACGTCGCAGGACCGCGCAATTGTCAGTTAAAGCAAAAAATGGCCTGGTCATTAAGGGAGTAAGTCCTTCCGGAGCTGAAGTTGAGGACTAAGGGCCGGGTTGAGGTTTCTTAAAAATATAAACCACCAGGGGACCATGACTGGGCCAAGCAAAACTGATTTAACCTGCTGGAATGCTCAGGGTGGGACGGTGTAGTAGATATTCTCCTTTTGTAGTTCTCCCTAGTTCAACCATCCTCAACCAGGGTTCCATGGAATCCTAGGCCTCCTCTAGAGGTTACTGGGGGTTCCTTGAGCTGTGGCTGACTGGTAGACATGTGCGATTAGTTTCGTACGAATCGGAAATTTGTACGAATTTTTCAAAATTCGTACATTCGTACGAATCCGAATTACGAATTTTTACGAATACGAATTCTGTACGAAATACGAAATTTTGTTTACGAATTTCAGATCCAAATTATCCGAATCCAAACTACCAAATAACTAATTTCAACTAATATGAAAGAAATTATAGCGGATATAATGAATGATTCGAATGAATTCGAGATTCAGTATAACGAATAACGACACTCTACAAATAATAACTAATTATTCGAAAACGTATTAACGTTACATAACACAAGTCTATTGTTCACCAATCACTCAGAGGAAGTACGAAATACGAAATTTCGTATTCGTAAACTAAATTTCGTATTTCGTACTTCCTCTGAGTGATTGGTGAACAATAGACAATAGACTTGTGTTATGTAACGTTAATATTCGTAGAGTGTCGATATTCGTTATCCAAATTAACGATTCGTAACTATTTGTACGAAATTCAATTTCGTACGAATCCGAATTAAATTTCGTACACGAATTACGATTTTTTTTTTATACGAAACGGTGCGAAACAAAACAAATTTATTGACGGCTCCCATGTCTACTGACTGGTACCTTTATCGTTCCATGGGCAATGCCACTTGGCAGGGCCTGCTGTGTGACACCATGATCTTTTCAGCTGTCTGAAAGGGTGGTTTTTGACCACCACCGCAAAAAAAGGGGGGGGGGGTCATTCTTTCCACCGACCATCAACGTAAGGGACATTTTTTCCCAGTGAGCCCCAATGAATTTGTTTTAGCAGGGGCTCCCTGAGAATGGAGGTTTTTCTGGTGTAAAGAGGCTGAGAAAGGCTGCCCTATTTACTGTGAATTAATGTTTTCTTAGTTTGAAGGTTTAATTGTCTACATTGAGATTTATTCCCCATAAGTCACTATGTTTCACTGCTCTTTTACTTCTCCTATTGTATCTGTTTATCTTTTTTGTGTCTCTAAATACCCGACTGATCCAAGATTACGTGCGGTCAATGTGTTTTCATCACCCTGGGTCATTCTAAGTATAGCCTACAAGTTTTATTTTAGTTTGAAGGTCTAATTGTCTACATTGGGATTTGTTCCCCATAAGTCCAATTTGTCCACTACTCATTCACCTCTCCGTTTGCTTCTGCCTATTATTGCCTGACTTATCGCAGATCACATGTGGGCAATGTGTTTTCATCACCCTACATCTAAACGTATAGAAGTTTTATGTTGCTTTGAAGGTTTAATTGCCTACATTGGGATTCATTCCCCATAAGTCCCACTTTTTCACTACTCTCCTATTACCTCTGCCTATTTTTTATTGACTCACTGATCCCAGATGGTGTGCGGTCCTTGTGTTTTCATCATCTTGGGTCATTAAATGTACACAAGTGACCGCTGTACCTTGTTGACTGAAATAAACACAGCTGTCACCAAGTATACTCCGGGGACACCGACTTCAAGAAAATGGAGGTTGTAAAGTTGTCTACAATCTCAATGTTTATACTTCTCAATGCCTTGGTGCTGAAAGTTCACAACCAAATTATTTAATTGGAATAAAATAAGATTTAGAGCCGGTCAACTAGTCCTAAATCTATGCAATTGTAGTGCCACTCCCATAGGAGCTGCTGTAAATTTACCGGTTCTTCACCAGTATCTGTAAGGGCTTACCTAGGTTGGAGTCCATGGCGCAGAGATGTACGCTCACCCTTGCAAATAAACACAGTCCCAGGTAACAAAGAGATAAGCTACCTGGGCTGTGAATCTGTGCACGGGGGCTTGACAGGAATAGCCAAGGGATGGTCAAGGTAAAGCCACAGTCAGGGATTCCAGAAGTCAGGATAACGATAAACAAAGCCAGGGTCTGAAGCCGGGGTCAGTCTTGGAACACTGGATCTCTGCAACAGGCGCACAAGACCACTTGGCACACATGACAAAATGAACTGCCCAAGCCCTCAGAGTGAGACAGGGTTTTATACCCAGTTAATTAGGTAACCTGCCTCAGCTGATCCAGGTACAAACAGTATCGCCCACAGTACTTTATGCTAAACTAGGCATGGCTGGAAATCAGGCTGAATAGAACTGAAGTGTGGCTCAGAGGTAAGGAAACAGGACCAAGTGCAGACAGACATGAGTTCAATACCACCCAGAGCCGCCTGGGGCGCAACCATGCCTGGCCGTCTGCAAGGCATGGTAGGGACCGTGACAGTTCCCTCCCCTTAGGAATGCCCTCAGAGCATGGAACAGCCTTTATTTCCTTTGGGCTTTCTTTGTTTTAGAAGTTCCGGCTGGGGAGACTTTCGTCGCTCGCAAGGCTCTTTCAAAAATCTTCAGGTCCTGCTTACGGACTATGGTGTCATTCGAGGCATACGTACAGTCAGGAGGTATCGGGGACACAGGAACAATCTTCAGGTCCTGCTTACGAACTATGGTGCCATTCAAGGCATACGTACAGTCAGGAGGTAGCGGGGACACAGGAACTTCAAGCGGGGACACAGGAACAGGAACTTCAAGCGGGGACACAGGAACATCAGACCGGGCAGCAGGTACTGGAACATCAGACCGGGTAGCAGGCACTGGGATGTCAGACTGGGGCACAGGAACTTCAAGCTGGATAGCAGTCAGAGAGTCAGGGGTAGCAGGAAGGATCCTAGTAGTACACACTTGCTGAAACTTTGGCCGAAGTGGATGGGTTGGGCAGAGAGAGATAAGGTGCCCTCTTACTCCACCCTCCTCCGCTCTCTCTCTCCCTTAGACAGCTTGGACCGGATGGACCCGATCTCCATGGGTTCCACATCATCCAGGGTAGGAGTGGTTAAAATCTCAGGAGCGTCTAGGCTTTGAGGGCTTACAGCTTCATAACTTGGCACAGACTGGGATGGCTTTGATTTATATCTGTACAGGGTATTCCTGTCCCTGGGTACCCGTAGGCCACGTGAACTAGGAGCAGACTTGGGAACGCTGGTTTTCTTAGAAACTGTAATATAAGAGTCCAGAGCAAACATGAAAGCTTCCCAGCTGTCCAAGACTGTACTCGTCTCCTGTAATAGCTGAAAAGCCCATGTCTTGATTAGCCCAGTGAGCAGATTGATGGATGCGCAAACCTTTATAAAGTCAGAGGCATAGGTCCTAGGCCTAAGAGCAAACAACAGCTCGCAATCCATCCTAAAGTTCAAGAATGATGCACGATTCCCATCAAACTTCTCAGGCATCACAACAAAAGGTTCTAGACATACAGGTTTCAGGGTCTTCACTGGAGAAACTTGAATTCAATAATTTGGCCATGTAGGTGTGATGGCATTGGTCAGGGGTGCACAAATATTTGACCATATAGTGTAATATAGGAGTATAGGTTTACAGGCACTTTAATTCTGCTCTTCTATCTCACTGTCCGAACATATTGTTTTATACGCAGTTACTAGACATTTTCTCAGCACTTGGCCACAACACAAGCATTGGAACTCACAGGCATCCATCTTTATCCGTCAAAAGCCATTTGGAATCTGCTTATGCTACTCTTTGTAATTTCTAAATGTTTCATCTCTTTGTTAGACCTTTGTTAACGTGTTCTGCTGAAAGTCAACTGGCGTCCCGCTGCCCGCTTTATCACTTTGTAAATCGCTGAGGACCACAGAAGCAGGGCGTGCTGGGAGCACCTTAGTGCCGCCATTATTGCCATTGTTTTCTCAACATATCTTAGGCTTCGTTTGTTCTTCATTCATTCAGCAAAGTCCTTTTCAGAAGGAGCCAGTTCATTCACCAGAAATGTGAACTCTACAATAGGGAGAACTGACCTGATTTCATAAAGAGATCCAACCTTTTATAATACTGTAACAAGGAACGAACTGTATGAGATTCTTTCCCAGCGATACATAATTAAAAAGAAACACTTTATTAAAAAAGACACAAAGAGTGAAAGGAGACATATTGTTTGGAAAAGAAAAGTATACAGTTAAGATAAAAAATAAAGAAAAATAAAGAAAAAAAACAAAGCAGCGCAGATTTAAACCATAGAAAGTAAAGCAGACCTACAATGACTAGACAATTTCCTTTATTACTTTCACCACCCTCAGTGATAGAGAAAAAAACCTAAGACAGTTATATATATATATTAACTGAATAGACATATTCTTCTGCTGTATTTAGCCCATTAAACACGTTTGCTAATATATATATATATATATATATATATATATATATATATATATATATATATACAGTACATATGAATATATAATAGGGCTGTGAAAAGTGGAAGTAAACCCCCCTATCGTTTTCAGCCAAGGAAGCTGCCATCTTTGCCTCTGTTTAATCTTCAACTGCCACAGTGCTGCACATGTGATCCGTTATGACACCAGCCATTGGATGGTTTGACTGTTTGGTTGAGAGCACAGCCAATGAGCAGTTAGCATTCCCGGCATGCCTTTTTTTTTTAAACTGTTAATTCGATGGGTTTACTTCCGCTTTAAAGATTAATTCCTTCATTAATCGATCAAATTTTTTTTGATTGGTACTCACCTCTCCGCCGGCTTCCAGGTCTTCAGGGAGTTCCGTCGGAGATCCAGTGATCCCCAAGTGCCTCCGTCTGCTAACGAAGGGAAGGGGGGAGGAGTCTGGTGACGTTGAAGTTCTGATTGAACGTAACGTGTACGGGGAGGAGCTACGCATAACGTCACCCGCTGCTGCCCTACGGAACTAACACGATTGTCGGCTTTACATGCTGTGTTTTTATCATCTTTATGTGAGTAGTTTGTGTTTGAACACAACAATAACATTTTATACTTAAGCGGTGAGCACTTCGATCTTTTCTTTCTACCCATGACCTGCGTCCTTGCTGAGATCTAAGAAAACGTGAGAGAAGTTTATGGTCCGTGTTAACCCTTTTGACACCCGCTTGCATGACCACCTGTTTGCACAGGGGTCCATGCCATAAGGTGAGAGGGATTAGATAGACCGGAGGAGGAGGGATTGTCACAATACTGTGGGAAAAAAATTACTTACGTCAGTGCTACAGTTTGAATTTAAAACGTATTAAACTGTGAAGTTAAGTCATGGATTGTGGAAACTAACTAGTGTCGGGTGATTGTATATAGTGTATACCACATTTACCACTGACTAATGCAGAGTTGCAATACAAGGAGATCAGCTAAAAGTAGTTGGATCTGTATGTGCGTTATAATTAATCGAAATTAGTCGATTAATCGATTTAAAAAAAAAATTGATTAATCGAACACGAAAATTTTAATCAGTAACAGCCCTAATATATAAATATCACTAACAGACAGAATTGTGATTAGTGTGTATGTGTCACCTAGGTTTCTCAAAGAAGTGTGGAGAAAGCAAACTTGTTTTCCCAAAATCTGTTGTCTAAGGTCCTGGAGCTTGCAGGCCTTGTAGTAGGGATGCACCAATACCATTTTTTTATGAGTACAAGTACCGATACTTTTTTCTTAGTACTCGTCGATACCAATTACCGATACCTACCGCAACTATTTTGTTTACACTTCAGCTGTCAGCAATGGTACAAAGTAGGGTTGCACCGATACCGATACTAGTATTGGTATCGGTGCCAATTCCGAGTATTTTCCCGAGTACTTGTACTCGGGCAAATGCTCCCGACGCTTCACCCGATACCTGCATCCCGGAAGTCAGCAGGCGGAGTGGGTGGGAGAAGGCGGAGCGTGGGTCCTGGCACAGTGAGAGTCCTTGCAGGCTGCAGCGGAGGAAGGTAAGCTTATGGGGCAGGGGTGTGGGTTGCAGTCGCAGCCATCCATCAGCATCCGTGACCCGGGCCATCAGAATCATTAACGGAAGTGAAGGCCCGAGTCTCCGACAGAGGATGTATACTGCCATGCCCATCTTGGTACACCCTGCACTCGGCCTCTGTAGCCTGCAGTCACAAGGCGGCAGTGGACATCTTGTTACATATACTATATGGGCTGGGTGTAACGTGTCCGCTGCTGAATTCTGACTAGGCTTACTGAGGCCCAGTGCAGGGTGTATCAAGATGGATGTTGCAGTGAACAGCTCACTTTTTATTTATTTAATTTTAGTGCTGCATTATTTTCAGTGCCACTGCCTACCAAACAGTTCCACCTATCATTGTTCATAAGTGCCACCCATAAGTGCCACCTATTAGTGCCCATAAGTGCCACCTATCAGTGCCCATCAGTCAGTGCCACATACCAGTGCCACCTATTAGTGCCCATAAGTGCCACCCATCAGTGCCGCATATCAGTGCTCATCAGTAAGTGCCAGCCATCAGTGCCGCATATCAGTGTCCATCAGTCAGTGCCACATATCGGTGCCACCTATCAGTGCCCATAAGTGCCAGCCATCAGTGACGCAAATTAGTGCCCATCAGTCAGTGCCGCCTATCAGTCTTCATATCAGTGCCAGCCATTAGTGCTGAAAATCAGTGCCCATCAGTATGTGCCACCTATCAGTGCTGCAATTCAGTGCCACAAATCAGTCAGTGCCACCTATCAGTCCTGCATGTCAGTGCCAGCCATTAGTGCTGCAAATCAGTGCCCATCAGTACGTGCCACCTATCAGTGCTGCAAATCAGTGCCCTTCAGTACGTGCCAACTATCAGTGCTGCAAATCAGTGCCCATCAGTCAGTGCCATCTATCAGTGCTCATCAGCGCTGCTGCATATTAGGGCCTCCTCATCAGTGTCACTGCCAGTTACAGTTCTTCATAATTATAAAGAAGATATCGTTAGTCTGTATTGTGCTTTGAAAACTGGCACTTGACATTAAAAAAAGTATCCGTAATCGGTATCGGCGAGTACTTGAAAAAAAGTATCGGTACTTGTACTCGGTCTTAAAAAAGTGGTATTGGTGCAACCCTAGTACAAAGCATTGAAACGTTTTTTTTACAAATTAAATAAAATTTCATATTTTTTTCAACGTCAAACGTGTAAATATATGTTAAAAGTTAAAAATATTAATTATTCTACTTTAGTTAGGGGCTAAGAGTTCCTGCCTGTAATGGGCTTTTGATGAGCTAACAATATCCTGCTAGTTCCAGTAAGCAGCAGGTGCTGTACATTGGAAACCAAGTTTGTGCTGGTGGAAGGTAGAAGAAGACATTTTTAAGTTGGGCAACCCATAATTCCCAACCCCATCCAAGTTATCATCAAGCCAAAGACCGTTTTCTGAGCTGGAGTGAATGAAGGAAAATGCTATGTGACTGGCTGTGCAGCAGTGGGAACCTGGGGACGGAGGTAGTGCTACATATACAAAACAGCCAAATATTGCTGTAAAATATGTTATTTCTGGGTTTGTTTGCAAATGAATACATTTGTTTTTGCACGGTCACATGGCCGGGCCAGTTGCTCGAGGTCCATTGCATCATTGATTCCTCATTTTAGGTCCAGGCTGACATCGATTTCCCTCCAGAGATGGAGCGTGTAAAACACGAAGGTCTACAGGGAACTTAATTGTGCACCGACGCAAGCATCCAATTACCTGAGTCGCTATTACCACGCCTGGATTATGATGCAAATAGCAGAACACGGTGTTGACTAAGTAACCCTTCTCTAGCTAAAACAAGAATAAACAGCTGCGACCATATACCCGCAAAATATTCAATCCTACCGTGCCGAAGGATGGGGACGTTTCTCTACTGTTGATTCTTTTATATAAAGAAATCTCTGAGGAACAAGCAAAATCAATAATGGCGTCCCAATGTCCTTCTGAATATGCTAGTTTCCTGGCTGCGTTGGTGATCCTTCAATGTTTACAGTTAGTCCTCGACAGGCCCAGACTGGGACAAAAAATAGGCCCAGACATTTTAGACTGAGCAGCCCGTTTTTTTTTCTTTCTGCCAAATCACCCCCTCCTGGCACAAAACCTATCCCCCAAATCCCTCCTCTTAGTATAATCCCCCCTCACCCCCCTCCTAGCACAAATCTCCCCAAATCCCCCCTCCTAGCACGAATCCCCCCTCCCAGCACAAATCCCATCCATCAAATCTCTCCTCCTAGCATAATCCCCCCCATCCCCCCCTCCTAGCACAAATCCCCCAAATCCTTCCTCCTAGCACAACCCCCTCCAAATTATTCTTCCCAGCACAAATCCTCCCTCCCCACCCAAATTCCCCCCTCCTAGCACAAATCTTCCCCAGCCCTCTCCTCTTAATCCAAATTCCCCCACCCCCCGCTTAGCCCATACCCCCCCCCTCCCCATAGCAAACAATCACACCCCCAATCCTCCCTCCTAGCGCATCCCCCCCCCCCAATCCCCTCCTTGCACCCCCCGATACCCCTCTCCTAGCACATACCCACCCCAATCAACCCTCCTAGCACATATCCCCCCTCTTAGCACATACCCCCCCAATCTACCTTCCTAACACACATCCACCCTCCTAACACATATCCCCCACCCCCTCCTAGCAAAAATTCCCTATCCCCAATCCCCTCCCCTAGCACATATCTCCCAAATACCCCTCCTCCTAGCACATACCCACCCCCAATTCATCCTCCTAGCACATATCCCCCCCATACCCCCTCCTAGCCCATACCCCCCCAATCCACCCTCCAAACACATCTCTTCCACCACCTCCTCCTAGCAAAAATTCCCTATCCCCAATCCCCTCCCCTAGCACATATCCCCCCAATACCCCTCCTCCTAGCACATACCCACCCCAACCCATCCTCCTAGCACATATCCCCCCCATACCCCCTCCTAGCCCATACCCCCCCCCCCCCAATCCACCCTCCAAACACATATCTTCCACCACCTCCTCCTAGCAAAAAATTCCACTCCAATCCCCCCTCCTAGCACATATCCCCAACAAACCCCTTCCTAGCACATTTCCCCACATAACCCTTCCACCCCCACCCAAATCCACCTTCCTAGCACATATCCCCCCCATCCCCCTTCCTAGCACCCCCCCCCCAATCACTCCCTCCCACACTGTGCTCCCCCCCCACACACACACAGGATCGCTAGATTGGGACTGTACACCGTCTGATTATCAGCACCCTACCTCCTCCAAGGACTGCTCATCTCCGGGCAGCAGGAAAAGCATGTAGGGGTGGATAATCAGACTAAGGGTCCGATCAAGGGAACCTGTGTGATCTGTGGTGTGAATTAGTGCTCCACTGACAGGAGGGGGAGGGCATAGCACAGCCCGCTCTCTACTGCTGCCGCTGTCTGGGCTTTACTGAACACACTTGACTTGTGTCTTGGCCCTAAGTGTGGGAATGGGGGAAGGAACTCACCTGGCCCGGTACAGTGTCTATAGAGGAACCAGCCTGGGGGGGCACAATGGAAATCTGGGGGGGCACATCCCACCCCAGCACCCCCCTAGATCCAGTCATGCCCGGCCTCCCAGGCAAATGCCCAGTGTGCCCTATGGCCAGTCCGTTGTGTTTAAAATAACGCAAGAAAAAAAATTGTCCTGGAGAAAGAAAAAGATTGACGGTAGAACTGCATGATGGAAGGGTGGAGTTAAAAGGCTGGAAAGTGTTAGAAAGGGAAATGATAGAATGTAGGTTGGGTGTAGCTCTACAGGAAGAAGGCGGTTAGAAAAGTCAGGAGGAACCGCAGTGGTGAATTTCCGGAACTTCAAGAAATTTCTACAGAGGTAAAAGTTGGACCACCAGCCCATGCCATGTTTTGTTGTTGTATTGTAGGTGATCTTATTCAGGATGTTTGTCATGGCAGCCAGTAGATTAGGGAGTCTTTGGTGTTTCCAAACAAGGTGGATTGGGGTAATGAAGGCACATCAAATGGTATGAGTTGTCTTGTGCATAGATGCCAACTCTCCCAGTTTTGCCAGGGCAGTCCTGATAATACAGTGTCTCAGGCTATGTCCTGGGAGCACAGTGTGTTTGAGTTACTGTACATGTGTAGAACCCTTGCTAGGTTAGATTGCTAGTAAGGTAAAGTCATATTTAGTTTGTTGGCTACACTGTTGCCAATGGAGCAGAGTGTGATTGTTTTTGTCTGTTCTGGGTCTCACAGGCATCTGACTTTGGATAGGCCCCCAGACAGCCTAGCAGCCAGGTGTGCCCAGGATAGGCACAATCTCCGGCCTAGCAGCCCGGCAATACAACACATGTCCACCCAGAGGTGGCACAGAACCCTGATGACCTGACTCCACCCGAATTCATAGGTTCTCCCAGCAGGCCAAGGGATTCAAGAAAACATCTGCCCATTGGCTGACATACCCCATATACTCCTAATCTGTCCTTGCTTTGCCCTTGTCTTATCTAAGGCCACCAGGTACCTGGCCACCTGGCGGCAGAAGAGAGAAGTGCAGCAATTCCAGACTAATGCCCCGTACACACGGTTGGAAATTCCGACCACAAAATCCGTCAAATTTTTTCCAACGGATTTTGTTCGACACTGGTGTTGCATACACACGGTCGGACAAAGTTGTCGGAAAATCTGATCATTCTGAACGTGGTGACGTTCGTTGGGTACGACGGAACTACGTAGAGGCTAGTAGCCAATAGCTTTGGTCTTGTAATTTGATCTGAGCATGCGTGGCACTTTGTCCGTCGGAATTCACTACACACGATCGGAAAAAGTCAGATCGGACTTTGTTGTCGGAAAATTTGAGAGTAGGATCTCAAATTTTTTCAGACGGAAATTCCGACGGAAAAAGTCCGATGGCGCCCACACACGGTCAGATTTTCCGACAACATGGTCCGATAGGACATTTTCCGTCGGAAATTCCGACCGTGTGTATGGGGCATAAGGGTGAACGCAATTGATCCCTAACAATGAGCCAAGGTAACTACACCTGGCAGGTAAATTTAGGAGCAACTCTGCCTAAACATCAGGGTGCTACATATATCTCATGCTCGATGGGCCACTGGGAAAGCTGAAAATCACTGTAGTCACTGGCACTACTACAGTAATAGCTACAATCCTCCAGGACCTGCTGGTGTATTATTTTTTCGATGAATATACTGCATTCTCTGACTGGACAAGGTGGCGAGGAGGAGTGATGACACCATGATCTTCACCTCGTCCAATCAGAGAATGCCTTGTGTTAATTGACAAAAAAAAAAAAAAACACATGGCATTCTATAAATGGTGGTGATACCAAGCAAGCAACTCCCTGTGGTCAGTGTGCAGAGGGGAAGCACAGAATACCAGCAGGACCCGGAAGAGCATGGCTATCACTGTAGTAGTGATGACCAGGGCCATCTTTAATACAGGGCAAAAGGGGCAGCTGCCCCGGGCCCAGTCATTGTTGTGGGGCCCAAAAACAGCTGCCTCTTGAGCCCCCACTGCCCCTAAATGATTGATAAGTGGATTCAAGAAGGCCCAAGAATATGTTTGCCAAGGGTCTAATCAATATTAACGATGGCCCTGGTGCCCATACCTCCCAACATTTGGGGATGGGAATGAGGGACACCTACTAACAAACATATGTAGGCATAGGACACACCCCCTTAAAGGAGAATTAACCAAAAAAAAAGGTTAATTAAATCCACAAAGACTTTTTTTTACCTCTACTGTTCCTTTATATTGGCTTTTAAAATGTACAAATGCAGCAATTTAGAAATCAGATGAAAGGTTTAGCTCTGGGAAACACTTTTTGAAAGATAAAAAGTGCATTTTATATTCAACTATAAAGATCAGACCAAAATGAGGGACAAATGAGGAGGAACGAGGGACAGAGGGACATTGCTCCAAATCAGGGACAGTCCCTCGAAATCAGGGACAGTTGGGAGCTATGCTGGTGCCTACTACTGCAGTGATTTCTAGTTTCGCCAGCGGTCCATCAAGTATGAGATATGCATACCTCCATTGTGCCAAGCCGGACCAAAGGAGCTATGCAATCCAAATAATTGATGGAGTTCGGCTTTAACAAGGTTTTTAACTACCGTATATACTCGAGTATAAGCCGACCCGAATATAAGTCGAGGCACCTAATTTTACTACAAAACACTGGGAAAACGTATTGACTCGAGTATAAGCCTAGGGTGAGAAATGTGCAGCTATTGTAAGTGGAAAAGAGGGTCAACAGTAGACATGTGCACAATAGAAAAATGTGTTTATTTTCGTTTTGTTTCTTTCGTTTCCGTTGATTCGTAACGATTCGTAAATTCGTAAGTCGTCAGTGTTCGTATTCGTAACGATTCGAGTTATTTTTTCGTTGATTCGTTTTTCGTTTATTCGAAATTCGGACGCATTCGTATTTTCGTAGATTTAGTTACATTCGTACTTTTGTTAGATTGATTTATTCGTACTTTCGTAACATTGTTTTCGTAGATTCGTAATCGGAGCATAATTCATAATTTTATGTAATATGTATGCTATTATTACATTTTAAGAGACACAGAAAATTACGAATCAAAAAAAAAAGTTACGAATGTACGAATTTTTTCGTTCAATCCATTCGAGGCACGTTAAGCAGCACCATTGTAAGAGACACGGAAAATTACGAATCGAAAAAAAAAAGTTACGAATGTACAAATTTTTTCGTTCAATCCATTCGAAGCACGTTAAGCAGCGCCATTGTAAGGGACACGGAAAATTACCAATTCAACAAAAAAAAAAGTTACGAATGTACGAATTTTTTCGTTCATTTTGATTTTCGTTGTTCCTGTTTTCGTTTTTCGGATTTTATTCTTTCGTCGTTTTGTTGTTTCTAATTTGGTCAATTCGGATTTTCGTTGTTTTTCGGATTCGTTCGATTCGAACATTCGTTATTCGTTAAAATTTTTAGCTAAACGTTTGTTCATTCGTACGATAACGAATGAACGAATATAACGAATTTTAACGAAAAAAAAACTAAACGAATTGCACATGTCTAGTCAACAGTGCCCATTTGCATGCCTCACTGTGCCCATTTGGTGCTAGGCACTCCAAGTTCCTAGCTCCAAGTGGCCCCGGGGCCACAAAGTCGGGTCGGAAAATGTAATTTTTTGCTGCAGAAAAGTGCTTGACTCGAGTATAAGCCGAGGGGGGCACTTTCAGCACAAAAAAATGTGCTGAAAAACTTGGCTTATACTCGAGTATATAAGGTACTCCCTACTTTATTTCCTACTAATCCAAAGTGAGTGGAGTCCAGCATGTTCCCTCTCTCTGATCTCCTCTGCAGCGCATACACCTCATATCGTGGTTGAGGGGCTGCAATCTAAAGAATTGCATGACACGAGGGGGGCCTGATATGTAAAGCTGCATTAGATAACGTCCTGTAAATCCCTTTTGTGACTTTAACACGGTTCCAACTTTTCCTGGATGGTCTTTTCCTTGGATTTTCTATTTTGTTCAGCCCCTGTGCCGACCACCTCTGCTCACAGCATGTATCTGTATCATATTTTCCTTGCAGGAAGTAATTGCATATTGTTCCACGTCCTTCTCCTTCCAGCATCTGTACCTATTTTCATTGTAACATGTACTGCTCCCATAAACACACAATGCTTCTTGCGGTGGGATAACCGCTGTGAGCCGTGTTCATGGAATTTTTCAGCTCTTTATAAATAAAACGTTTTCCTGTTTGCAGCAATGGAGGGCTGGGCTGCATCCGCCACTTATATTTCCGTGGCCTCACCTTAACGGAACACAAGCGACTCTCTTGTCCTGCCTACTGTATCTGTGTTGCTTAAAGTAGATGCAAATCCTAATTTGATATCATTCAGACTGATAAAGTACTGCAAATCATAAATTTCCGTGTTTTTTATTTATTTTTTATTTCACTTTTTTTAGGGCCAGTTCACACCAGATGCAGTTCCGTTCAGTTTAACCACTTTCAGACCGGACCATTTTGCTGGCTTAAGACCAGACCGCTTTTTGCGATTCGGCACTGCGTCGCTTTAACTGACAATTGCGCGGTCGTGCGACGTGGCCCCCCAAACAAAATTGGCGTCCTTTTTTTCCCCACAAATAGAGCTTTCTTTAGGTGGTATTTGATCACCCCTGCGGTTTTTATTTTTTGCACTATAAAGAAAAAAAGAGCGACAATTTTGAAAAAAACACATTATTTTTTACTTTTTGCTATAATAAATATCCCCCAAAAATTTATAAAAAAACTTTTTTTTTTTTTTCCTCAGTTTAGGCCGATACGTATTCTTTTACATATTTTTGGTAAAAAAAATCGCAATAAGCAATTATTAATTGGTTTGCGCAAAAGTTATAGCGTTTACAAAATAGGGGATAGTTTTATGGCATTTCTTTTAATATATATTTTTTTACTAGTAATGGTGGCGATCAGCGATTTTTATTGTGACTGCGACATTATGGCGGACACATCAGACATTTTTGACACCTTTTTGGGACCATTGTCATTTATACAGCAATCAGTGCTATACAAATGCACTGATTCCTGTGAAAATTACACTGGCAGTGAAGGGGTTAACCAGGAGGTGGCAGTGTAGGGGTTAAGTGTGTCTTAGGGGCGTGTTGCTAACTGTGGGGGGGCGTGGCTGTGTTGTACACATCACTGATCGAAGGGAGAACGAAGATTCGCAGTACAGGGACCCCGGCTATGGAATGCTCTACCAAACAACATCCGCATGGAAGAAAACCATCAGGCCTTCAGGAAAAAACTCAAGACCCACCTCTTCTAAACATGGCATCACAACAAGAGCAGACAGCGCCTAGAGGCGATTCAGTTCGCAGTTGTAGCGCTATACAAATCATTCATTCATTCATTCACTGATCTCTGCTCCAATCACAGGGATGGAAAAAGGGGAAGGGAGCTGGCTCATATAGAGGCTACTTACGGTGGCAAGAAAAATAGATCAAGTCAAACAAATTTAAATAAATTTGAATTTATTGATAAGGTTAGTGTATCTCTCTTTAAAAAGGGAAAATAAATCCATATTGATAGATATCATATCCCTATACACAAGGACAAACTGGACGAAGCAAGACAGGACAACCATAGAACAACATATAACGCACCACAGTGACCAGACAATTTGAATAGTCGATTGGAACCAATGAGTTTAAAAGTATTATTTAATTGTTTGGTAGAGAATCAAAGTCTCAAAATCAATTGCTAATTGGTTCTCCAATGGACTAGAACTAGTGAGGAGGGATGGCTGTTAACAGGGATTATTGAATAATTGGTAATTAGATCGCATCACAACCTATATGTTAGGACTATAACATTACAGAGAACTATCTCAAAGGGTTTCTCAAAAATTATATTTAGTGCTTCAAAAAAAATGTATTATCTGATGTGTCCATTTAATCACTTAACCACTTCCCTACCCGCGTATTGTCATATGACCCCCACAAGGTGGATCTCCCATCCTGGGTGGGCGTCATATGACGTCCTCCCATTCCCGGCCGCCTGGGGGCGCGCGCGCCCGCGGCGTCGCTCGGGACCCGGTGCGAGTGCCCGGCGGCCGCGATGTCCGCCGGGCACCCGCGATTGCCCGTTAAAACAACGGGACCGTGCGGGACCGTGGAGCTGTGTATGTAAACACACAGATTCACGTCCTGTCAGCGGAGAGGAGACCGATCATGTGATCCCAGTACGGAGGAACACATGATCGGTCTCCTCCCCTTGAGTCCCCTCCCCCCACAGTTAGAATCACTCCTATAGGGAACACATTAACCCCTGCAGCGCCCCCTAGTGTTAACCCCTTCTCTGCCAGTCACATTTACACAGTAATCAATGCAATTTTATAGCAACGATCGCTATGTAAATGTGAATGGTTCCAAAAATGTGTCAAGTGTCCAAAGTGTCCGCCGCAATGTCGCAGTCACGAAAAAAAATCGCAGATCGCCGCCATTACTAGTAAAAAAAAAAAGGAATAAATCTATCCCCTATTTTGTAGACGCTATAACTTTTGCGCAAACCGATCAATATACGCTTATTGCGATTTTGTTAACCAAAAATATGTAGAAGAATACGTATCGGCCTAAACTGAGTAAAAAAATCGTATTTTTTTTTTTTAAAAATGGGATATTTATTATAGCAAAAAGTAAAAAATATTGTGTTTTTTTTTTCAAAATTGTCGCTCTTCTTTTGTTTATAGCGCAAAAAATAAAAACCGCAGGGGCGATCAAATACCACCAAAAGAAATCTCTATTTGTGGGAAAAAAAAGACGTCAATTTTGTTTGGGTGTAACGTCGCACGACCGCGCAATTGTTAGTTAAAGCGACGCAGTGCCGAATCGCAAAAAGTGCTCTGGTAAGGAAGGGTGTAAAATGGCCCGGTGCTGAAGTGGTTAATATGTGACAGAGAGATGTGGTAAGTTCAATCTGATTAGAAGGAGGAAACAAACACGGCCGTAATGTCGGCAAAAATCTTGCGATCAAAGGAAAGATTTCCCAAAGTATTCTCACAAATCCAACTTTCTATTTTAATGAGCCGGCGCAATGTCCACCTTTGATAAGGCACAACTCGGATCAATCAGTTAGTTAGTGACCATCTGCTTAGATCAACTTTATGGCGGTACCATCTTTTAGTGAGTAAGTGTTTAAAATTTGCATAAGTAGATACATTACCACACCATGCCAGTCCTGTGCTCCTTACGAGGAGATTCCCCTTGCCGATGGCTGTTCCAGAGTATTGGCCCCGAGGCCGTTCGTGGATGCTGGCTGATGGAAGAGAGAAAATAGTGGCGGGTTTGGCTGGTGAGTATATCGCTACTTCACTATGGATGGATAGGAGTCGGTGTAGAGTTGTCCTGATTTAGGTCGGGCGCCGCTCGTGGCTCATCCCGTACTCCATACAGGAGTTCCGCACTGGATAGTGAACGTCAAATGTCGGTCACGTGGTGCTGTGACGTCGACGCGTTTCGCTGGATGCGTGATAGCGTTCCGACTTTAAAGTAGTCCCTGCACTACTTTGGAGCGATTTTGATGCCACTTACGAACGACTTGAAGTCGTACTAATATGAATGGCTGTCATTGGAAATCATGGGGAACGACTTGTCAGGCTACTTTGCAGTCCCAAATCGTGGGACAAGTCGTATAAGTGTGAAAGGGGCCTTACACAGGCATTCTTTGAAATCGCAGTGAAATTGCGCCGAAACCGCGGCAAAAATTGCGGCCGCGAATCGCGGCAAAATCACTTGAAGTCGCACAAGTGTGAAAGGGGCCTAAGTTTCCGGTGCAGATATAAATATATGGATTTTTACTAGTAATGGCGGCGATCAGCGACTTATAGCGGGACTGCGGTATTGCAGCGGACAAATCAGATACCGAACTGACACTTTTGACACTTTTTGGGGACCAGTGACACTAAGGCCCCTTTCACACTTATACGACTTGTCCCACGATTTGGGACTGCAAAGTAGCATGACAAGTCGTTTCCCATGATTTCCAATGACAGCCATTCATATTAGTACGACTTTGAGTAGTTCCGACTTCAAAGTAGTCCCTGCACTACTTTGGTCCGATTTTGATGCCACTTACACAGGCATTCCTTGAAATCGTGGCAAAATCGCTGCAAAAATCGCGGCAAAATCGTGCGACTTTGAAGTCGCACAAGTGTGAAAGGGGCCTAAGTTTCCAGTGCAGATATAAATATATGGATTTTTTTTTTTTTACTACTAATAACGGCGATCAGCGACTTATAGCGGGACTGCAGGATTGCAGCGGACAAATCAGACACCGAACTGACACTTTTGACACTTTTTGGGGACCAGTGAAACGAATACTCAGTGCGAAAAAAAAAAAAATGTAACTGTACTAATGACACTGGCAGGGGAGGGGTTAACATCAGGGGCGATCAAAGGGTTAACGGTGTGCCTAGCTGGTGTAAATAAATGTATAGCTGGGGGTGAGGGTGGTCCTCCTTTATAATTTCTGGGAATTCGGCCCAGGGACGTCTGTGCGCAGTCATCAAAGTGGCTCCGTCACTTTCAGGCTGCAGATTTGGCTCTAGGAAAGTAGGTAAAAGGTTGCACATATATAAACGGTCCGTGACATATGTGAGCTGAGCCCCTTCCCTGAGCCTCGTCACAAAGATCCTTTTCATTCCTATACACAGCCACAAGAATATTGACTTCCATGCTAATCCCCGGCTACATAAACTCAGCTGCCTAAATGTATTCTCTGGATTAACATTTTAAGGAGCCCATTCATCAAAACATTTAAAACAAAACCAAAAAAAAAATAGATTTCTCTTACATAGATCCACATTCCTCTGCAGAGAATGTTTGTTTAGTACTTTGTAACCTAACCACTGGCCACACGTAGGAAGTCGTATAAAATGTGCAATTTGAATTGGTTCGAATGTAAATTCAGAGACATTTTTGGTTATTCGGAGATTTGGATGGATCTGAATCTCCATATGAAATAGTAATTTCGTTGAAATTCGTTTCATTGATTCGTTTTCTAACAAATTACAACTTTTCAGAACGATACGAATTCGGATCGCTTGAAAAATGATCGACCGATTCTAATTCTGTGTGAAGAATAGCTGGTTGGTAAGCAGGGGGCCCGGAAGCCGGCCGCCACGTCCTTAACAACCGATGACTCATCAGCTGTCAGCGGGTTTCCCGGTCTGCTCTGATGTCATAGCTCCCAACTGTTCCTGATTTCGAGGGACTGTCCCTGATTTCGAGGGACTGTCCCTGATTTCAAGGGACTGTCCCTGATTTGGAGCAATGTCCCTCTGTCCCTCATTCCTCTCATTTGTCCCTCATTTTGATCCGATCTATATAGTTGTATATAAAATGCACTACTTACCCAAGTGTTTCCCAGAGCTAAACCTTTGATCCTTTCTGCATTTGTAAATTTAAAAAGCCAATATAAAGGAATAGTAGTGGCAAAAAAAAAAGCACTTGTCGGTTTAACTAATCTTTTTTTGGTGGTTAAAGTGGAGGGCCGGCCAAAAAAAAAAATTAAAAGTCAGCAGCTACAAATACTGCAGCTGCTGACTTTTAATAATCGGACACTTACCTGTCCCGGGGTCCAGCGATGCGGGGGAACGAGACCCCCCCTCGTTCCTCGCTCCGCTCGCGACGCCGGCATTCTTAATGTGGGAACCCGGCTGTGGCTTCACAGCCGGGCACCCACTGCGCATGCGCGAGCGCCGCCGTGCGCCGTGATTCGACGCTCACTCATCTGGGACACATGACAGGTCCCAGATGACTGTGCGTTGCCTACAGGAAGTGACGTTTAGCCCGGGCAATGAAGGTGGCAGACTTCGAGGGACCCCCTAGCAACAGGCATTTAGAGGTGAGTAAAACATTTTTTTTTTTCCAATTATTTTTTTTTTTTTTATTTTTTTTATGATTTTTAAGCCCCTTTTTGTTTTTTGGTCGCAACCCCACTTTAATGCTCATTTAGGGGTCGTGGTGGGAGGAGTTTCCTATGCCTACATACTTTTGCTAGTAGGTGTTCCTCATTCACATCTCAAAAAGTTGGGAGGTATGCCCGATCTACATGGGGGGACATTGTTTTTTATTTTTTATTAAAGGAATTGTCAAAAAACTTGTGTTGTGTCTTTATTCACTATTTACAATTTTTTGATGAATGGGTAGGGGTACTATGTACTAGACATGTGCAATTCGTTTAGTTACGAATTCGTTTTCCGTTCAAATTCGTTATATTCGTTCATTCGTAATCGTACGAATGAACGAATGGTTTACTAAAAATTCTAACGAATAACGAACTATCGAAAAGAACGAATATGAAAAACAACGAAAATACGAAATAATTAAATTAGAAACAACGAAACTACGAAAAAATGAAAATCCGAAAAACGAAAACAGAAACAACGAAAATACCGAACAAAGATTCAAAAATAACAAAAATCAAAATGAACGAAAAAAATCGAAATTACGAATATTCGGAAAAAGGAAATCAAAACAACGAAAATACGAAATAACAAAAATTCTGCTGATCGAGAATTCGAAAGAACGAATATTAGTTCTGATTCTGAAATATTCCATCCAGAGTCCAGATAGGGTGGGGTTGGGTCGGAGGCACTGTGTTTTAGTGGATTTTTGAGTTAAGTTCTGACTTGTGAGAGAGAAATTCTTTGTTTCTTAAACATGTAAATAGCATACACATTACATAAAATTATGAATTATGCTCCGATTACGAATCTACGAAAATAATGTTACGAAAGTACGAATAAATCAATCTTACAAAAGTACGAATGTAACTAAATCTACGAAAATACGAATTTCGAATCAACGAAAATTAGATTAACGGAAATACGAATCTTTTTAAATCAATGAAAATATAGCTCTTCTGAAAATACGAATGCGTCTGAATACGAAATAATGAAAATACGAATTTAGAATAAATGAAAATTAGACTAACGGAAAAACGAATCAACGAAAAAATAGCTCTTACGAAAATATGAACGAGTCCGAATACGAACACCGACGACTTGCGAAATTATGAATCGTTACGAATCAACGGAAACTAACCGAAACGAAACGAAACTAAACAAATTCTTCTATTGTGCACATGTCTACTATGTACCCCATACTCATTCACATGGTGGGTGGGGTCTGGGGACCCCCTATTAAAGGGGGCTTCCAGATTCCAATAAGCCCCTTGCCTGCAGACCCCCCACAATCACAAACCCAGGGTTGTGGAGAAGAGGCCCTTGACTCCATCAACATAGGGGCAAGGTGCTTTAGGGTGGGGAGGCAGAGCCCCCCTGCCCCAAAGCACCCCCCCCCCCATGTTGAGGGCATGTGGCCTGGTATGGTTCAGGAGGAGGGGGGGGCGCTCGCTTGTTCCCCGTTTCCTGACCTGCCGGGCTGCATGTTCGGATAATTCTGCGTACACACGATCGGAAATTCCACCAACAAAAGACCGATGTGAGCTTTTGGTTGGAAAATTCGACCGTGTGTATGCTTCATCAGACGTTTGCTGGCGGAATTTCAGCCAGCAAAAGATTGAGAGCATGTTCTCAATTTTTCCGACGGAAAAAGTTTCTATCGGAAAATTCCGATCGTCTGTGGCAATTCTGACACGCAAAATTCCGACGCATGCTTGGAAACAATTCGACGCATGCTCAGAAGCATTGAACTTCATTTTCGTGGCTCGTTGTAGTGTTGTACATCACCGCGTTCTTGACGGTTGGAATTTGGTGTGACCGCGTGTAGGCAACACAAGCTTGAGCGGAATTCCGTCTGAAAAACCATCCAAGGCTTTTCCGATGAGAATTCCAATCATGTGTACGTGGCATAAAGGTCTGGTATAGATTTTGGGGGAACCACATGCTGTGTTTTATTTTTTATTTTTTTCATTTTGGTGTGGGGTTCCCCTTAGAATCCATACCAGACCCGACGGGCCTGGTATTGAGTAGGGAGGGACCCCGCATTTTTTTTCCCTGACTTTTCTATTGCTGGTGTCTTGTCTAATACTGTCCCCCATCGGATAGTGTCTACCCTATACTGCGCTTGCGCAGTACGGAGGACAAAAGAGACGCCGAAAGTCTCCGAAGATGAACAGCTGATCGTCAGCTCTATACGGTGCCTGCGCACTTATTCTGCCCTGAGTCCAGGTTCAAGCCCCACCATCCAAGTGGACATAGAGTTAGAATAAAAATATGCCGCACGAAGCGAGGCCGTGCCCGAAGCGTGGCGAGTGGACAGCCTTCCCAGAAGAGTTGAAGCTGTTATAGATGCAAAGGGTGGACCAACTCAATATTGAACCCTACGGACAAAGACTGGGATGCCATTAAAGTGCACGTGCTTGAATAAAAATCTATTGGTTAAAAAAAAAAAAGTGCACGTGCGTGTAAAGGCAGGTGTCCCAATACTTTTGACAATATAGTTGTAGCGCTGGCTCCTGAGGAGCAGGCGCTATTGTTTTTGTAAAATTAAGTTGCCTGAAGCCACAGTTGGGCTTCAGGGTAATTTCTTAAAATTTCTGGTTTCAGTACCAGTCCAGCTGGGTTGCACTGGGTTCTCCTAGACCGCAGGTGTCGCTGTCACCGCCGGCAAGAGTAGAAACGCAGTCTAGCTGGATGCATTGAATATCATTTACCTCTCGGAACCAGCCCAGTGGGAGTGTTTTCCTGCTGTGAATTCTGGGGTGTGGTATTTAAGGTACCGACGCCATGTTGGGAGGGGAGTATTTTCTGTCTGTTTGGTTCTGGTGGTCCTCCTGACCTAGCCCCATGGCCCTCCTAGCCTGGGGTGTGGAAATATGCATCTTTTTTTTCGGGACAGGCTGGCCCGAGGCAACGCAACTGAAGGGATAGGCCTGAGTGAATTTCGGAGCCTACTGATCCAAGAATGGTCCGGTGCCGTCTTATTTGAAGGGAGAGGCCCAGCAACTGAAGAATCCCCGGGGGGGGGGGGGGGGGGCCCTTTCAGGAGAAAGCCTTGCGAAAGGCTGGCTTCTCTGAAGGACGCAACCTGGATCAACACTCATATGGTATCGCCGGATCGGCTGAGAGAAACTGGTACCGTATGTCAGTTCTTTAAATTCATCTAAATCCCTCAGTAACGCTCAAGTATAATGCCCTGTACACACAATCAGAAAATCAGACGGAAAAGGTCCGATCGGATTATATTGTCGGAAAATCCGATCGTGTGTGGGCTCTGTCGGACTTTTTCCATCGGAAATTCCGACGGAAAAAATTTGAGAGCAGGATCTCAAATTTTCCGACAACAAAATCCGATCGGACTTTGTTTGATCGTTTGTAGAGAATTCCGATCGGACAAAGTGCCAAGCATGCTCAGATCAAATTACGAGACCAAAGCTATTGGCTACTAGCCTGAACGTAGTCCCGTTGTAACGAACGAACGTCATCACGTTCCGAACGATCAGATTTTCCGACAACTTTGTCCGACCGTGTGTATGCAACACCAGTTTCGGACAAAATCCGTCGGAAAAAATCTGACGGATTTTGTGGTCGGAATGTCTGACCGTGTGTATGGGGGCTAACTCGTAAGTCTGTGGCAGAGACTTTACCGAGCATCCCACCGGCTGCTAGGCCTAGTGAGAGAGACCTATCCCGGGGTTGTTGAATCCAGTTCATGGAACAGTTTATCCTCTGGATTCTTCTAATACCTTCACCCTTCAATTTAAGTACCTGAACTCACCCCTAACCCTCTACCCTTCATTAAGAGACTTTGTCTTTTGTTTTTCTAAATAAATAACCCAAAAGAGGATTCAGTGTCAGTTTCAACATTTCTTTGGGCCATTTTTCATGGGATCCCCAAGACGGAGAAGCAAACAGGTGAGGTAACGGTACGCAGAGGCGGCTCTAGGCTTTGTGAGGCCTTGGGCGAAACTTACATGAGGCCCCACTGACGCCCGTAATAGGAAAAAAAATACAAGCACACAGAAAAGAGGGGGGAGAGAATCAGTGACTGAGCACAGGCAAATTTGGAGGCCGCGAGGCCCCTGTGAGTGCGAGGCCTTAGGCGACCGCCTAATTTGCCTAATTAGACGGTACGCCCAAATCAAACCAGCAGCTCCTTCGGGGGTCAGTGCTACATAGTGTATCACTCTTATTTCTGCACTCAGTTTGGCGCCCTCTGGTGTCTCCTTGGTTCTAGAAGACCCTGGTGCAGGTCCAGATTGTGCCCTCTCCTGTCCGGTTTCCCCTAGACTGAGCCGGTGTTGTCGTTGTGCGTGATACCGTGTCTGTGGTTGGCGGCCTCTGGTGTCTCCTCGGTTCTAGAAGATCCTGGTGCAGGTCCAGATTGTGCCCTCTCCTGTCCGGTTTCCCCTAGACTGAGCCGGTGTTGTCGTGATACTGTGTCTGTGGTTGGCGGCCTCTCTACTAGCAAGGGAGACCTGGGTCATATTCTCAGTGGCCCCTCTGGGGGTGAGTGCTACACAACCATACAGCACAGCAGGGATTGGCGGTATGAATACGTGCCCCTACTTTACCGAACATTTGCCAGGTCAATCACTTACTGTAGTTGAGTATTTAGCTGTTTGGAAATTAAACAGTCAAGCAGTCAAGAAATGAATGAAAGCCCATAGTGTGGATGTGCCTGATATGTGCATCTTACTGTGATGGATGACATAGTCGGGAGGGGAATAGTATTATATAATACTCGCCGGCGTATCACCGCCTGACATTGACAAATAGAACTTATTAATGCAGACAGGGCGATGCTGCAAAGGATTCTGGGCAAATTTATGGACACAGCAGGATGTCCAAGATATTAAAAAAAAGTTTGCTGTCGGCGTTTTTTAGGGCGAGGTGCCAGCCAGGAGAATGAAAAAGTGCTTTTAGCTCACACGCATTTTTTTGTCACTATAATTCACCGAACAGTTTTAAGACACTTGATATAAATAGTATCAGAGTCAGGGTGGATAAAAATCGATGATTTAAAAAAAAAAAAAAAAAGATTTTTTTGTTTTAAATCAGTTTTTTTTTTTTTTTATCAAATTTATTTGAATAAAATGCTTTTGGAGTAAAAATCTATCTAAACATTTAAGATACAATAAAAATGTAATTTATTCAGCATGAAATGGAGCTTAGTTATGTAGCATGAGGCTGTATATTCTGCAATAGTTACATTTCTGGTAAACTCATTTAATGAATCCAAGCTGAGATAACAGGCACTGCATTGATGCATTCACACAATTTCACAGCAACCATGAGATAAAACAAAGTTCAGGAATATTCTTTTATCCCATTGTTTTGCAAATCTATGTACACTACAAACTGTATGATTGAATTGGTTCTGATATCGCTGTGTTACGAACCTGACAGCTTATTATTCTAAATCGGAAACCTTAATTTTGTTTGCAAATATTAACGATTCTAACTTCCAGCAAGAATGAGTCCTTACATTTAAAGAGCACCTGTCATTTTAGATCCATCATGGCAGCACCTGTTAGCGGGCATCCACTCACCTGCTGCCGCCACGTCCCTCACCTTGTTGTGTCACTGCCGCATCACCAGCCCTCCCATTAAAGTGAATGGGACTGTCGGTGAGTCACCAGCGGGTCAGAGGAGGAGCCAACAGCGGGTCAGAGGAGGAGCCAACAGCGGGTCAGAGGAGGAGCCAACAGCAAGTCAGGGGAGGAGCCAACAGCAGGGCAGAGGAGGAGTACCCAGCGGGTCGGGGAGAAGCCAACAGCTAGTCAGAGGAGGAGTCACCAGCAGGTCAGAGGAGGAGCCTACAGCAAGTCAGATGAGGAGCCAACAGCAGGGCAGAGGAGGAGTCACCAGCGGGTCAGAGGAGGAGCCAACAGCAGGGCAGAGGAGGAGTCACCAACGGGTCAGAGGAGGAGCCAACAGCAGGGCAGAGGAGGAGTCACCAGCGGGTCAGAGGAGGAGCCAACAGCAAGTCAGAGGAGGAGCCAACAGCAAGTCAGAGGAGGAGCCAACAGCAGGGCAGAGGAGGAGTCATCAGCGGGTCAGAGGAGGAGCCGCTGCGGGACAGAGATGACAGTTGCTCTTTAAAAATTATGATTTAAATTGAGTTGATTTAAATTGAGCCTTTATTACTAGTGATTTAAATTATGATTTAAATTGTGATTTAAATCGACTTGATTTAAATCAAATCCACCCTGATCAGAGTTTTCATTTTTCTCTTTTCCTTGGCATCTGGGCTAAACCACAAATTAGGGGTGTGGGTGACCGCTCATGGGCATTCTAAGGCCTCATGCACACAGGGCATTTTTCTAGCTTTCCTAAATGTCTTTTGTTGCTGGCAGCAGCGTTTTGGCAGAAAATAAAATGCCGCGTGCAACGCGTTTCGGTGCATTTAGGCAAATCAAGTGTTTGGGCATTAATTCATTCGATCGGCCAGAATCATCAGTTTTTTTTTCTGGCCACTGAAATTAATTTATGTTTAAGCACTTGATGCTAGACAAACCTTGATTTAGGTATTTTTTTAATTTTTATTTATTTATTAAATTTTTTTTTTTACAAACACTTTTTTTTTCCTCTTTGCAAGGAAAGAGAAAGATACAGTGGGGGTTATTTACGAAAGGCAAATGCACTTTGCACTGTAAGGCTCGGTTCACACAGAGGCAACCCAACTTATGCCGCGTACACACAGTTGGAATTTCAGATGGGAGCTTTTCATTGGATTTTCCGACCGTGTGTATGCCCATCGGTCTTTTTCTGTCGGAATTTCCGATGGACTTTGGATTGAGAACCTGTTCTTAATTTTTCCGACGGAAAACCTTTCTATCGGATTTTCCGATCGCGTGTATGCAATTCCGACACGCAAAATTCCAACGCATGCTCGGAAACAATTCGACGCATGCGCGGGAGCATTAAACTTCCCTTTTATAGTGCAGTCGAACGTGTTTTATGCCGCTGTGTTACTGACCGTCGGGAATTTGGTGTGACCGTGTGTAGGCAAGACAGTTTGAGCGAAATTCCGACGGGAAAACCATCAGAGCTTTTTCCGACGAGAATTCCGACCGTGTGTACGCGGCATTACAGCGGGACTTTGCAAGGCGATTTGGAGGCGACTTCAAATAACTTACAACATGGCTTAAATTTGCCTCCAGGACAGGCGACTTTGGCTGTGGCCAATCAGAGAATAATCAGCTCTCTGGGAGGGAGGGGTTTGCCTGGGTAAACTAATTTCTTTTCCTGTAAAGTCGCTTCAATATAGATGGAGATCCGACTTGGAGGCGACTTCCATTGAATTCTATGGGTACAAGTCGCCTAGAAGTCGCCTTGAAGTAGTACAGGAGCGACTTCAGTAATGTACATTAAGACGGCTCTCATTAACTAGAATGGAATTTCTGATGTCAAGCGACTTGGGGTAACTTGAGGCCTCTAGTGAGGCAAGACAGTTTGAGCGGAATTCCGTCGGAATTCCGACGGGAAAACCATCAGAGCTTTTTCTGACGAGAATTCCGATCATGTGTACGTGGCATAAGTGTCTAAATCTGCTAGTACATCTAACACTCCCCTCCCCCAGACTGGCAATGCTGCTGCCCAAAGGTGTCTCTGTTGCTCCTTCATCTAGAGTAGGGGCGCTCTAATACAGGAGGTGTGTTACTGGCCAGATTACCAGGTGAAAACAGCCGGAAAAAAAAAGAAAACGAATGCAGACACCACATCTAATGATTGGTAAGCTGCGATTATTTTGCTTTTGGGTATAATACTGCTTTAGGGTTACAGTTCACATAGTCAGTGACTTAAAATGTGGAATAATCCATGTCAAGTACCTTTATCTTTGTCTATAGGAATAGCAGGAGGCCCAAAGAAATGTATGGCATGTAAGTGCCACAACCACATTCTTACAAGTGACACTCTTAAAATAGACAACCCATACATTTTGTTTATAGAGGTGAGGTGACATCGTGCTGTTTTGTCCTCAAATATATCAGTGTAGATTTTCATAGAAAATATGTCAGCCTTTGTCACGCAAGTTCGAAGCAATGATATAACGATAAATTCCAAGGGGAGAGAGGGAGGGGTGAGAGAGAGAGAGGAGAGAGAGAGGGGTGTGTGTGTGTGAGAGGGGGGGGCGAGAGAGGGGGGTAGGTGAGACAGAGAGAGATGTACAAGAGAGAGAGGGGGTGTGTGAGAGAGAGAGAGGGTGTGTGTGTGTGAGAAAGAGGGATGAGAGAGAGGGGTACATGAGACAGAGAGAGATGTACAAGAGATAGAGGGTGTGTAAGAGAGACAGAGAGAGAGAGAGAGGGAGGGGGTGAGAGAGAGGGGTACATGAGACAGAGAGAGATGTACAAGAGAGAGAGTGGGTGTGAGAAAAGAAGAGTGGGTGAGAGAGAGGGGTGTGAGAGGGAGGGGTGTGTGAGAAAGAGGGGGGTGTGGGAGAAAGAGAGTGGGTGAGAGAGAGGGTGTGAGAGAGAGGGGATGAGAGCGAGGGGGGTGAGAGAGAGGGGGGTGAGAGAGAGGGGTGTGTGAGAGAGAGAGGGGGTGAGAGAGAGAGAGAGGGGTGTGAGAGAGAGGGGGTGAGAGAGAGTGGGTGAAAGAGAGAGGGGTGTGTGAGAGAGAAAGAGAGAGAGAGGGGTGAGAGAGAGGGGTGTGTGTGTTTGAGAGAGAGAGAGAGAGAGAGAGAGAGGGGGGGTGAGAGAGAGAGGGTGTGAGAGAGATAGGGGTGTGAGAGAGAGGGGGTGAGAGAGAAAGAGAGGGGTGTGAGAGAGAGGGATGAGAGAGAGGAGTGTGAGAGAGAGGGGTGTGTGAGAGAGAGGGTGAGTGAGAGAGAGGGGGTGAGAGAGAGAGGGTGAGTGAGAGAGAGGGGTGAGTGAGAGAGGGGTGTGAGAGAGAGAGGGTGAGTGAGAGAGAGGGGTGAGTGAGAGAGAGGGTGAGTGAGAGAGAGGGTGAGAGAGAGAGGGGGTGAGAGAGAGGGGTGTGAGAGAGGGTGAGAGAGAGAGGATGAGAGAGAGAGAGGGTTGAGAGATAGAGGGGTAAGAAAGAGCGAGAGAGAGAGAGAGAGAGGGGTGAGAGAGAGAGGGGGTGTGAGAGCGAGAGAGAGGTATGAGAGTGAGAGAGGAGTTTGAGAGCGAGAGAGAGGTATGAGAGTGAGAGAGGAGTTTGAGAGCGAGAGAGAGAGGTGTGAGAGAGAGAGAAGGTGATAGAGAAAGAGGGAGGTGAGAAAGAGAAGGGTTGAGATAGGGAGGAGGATAAGAAAGAGGGGGTGAGAGAGAGGGGTGTGAGAGAGAGAGAGAGAGGTAAGAAAAAGAGAGGGGTGAGAGAGAGAGGGGTGTGAGAGAGGGGTGTGAGAGAGGGGTGTGAGAGTGAAAGAGGGGTGTGAGAGTGAGAGAGGAGTTTGAGAGCGAGAGAGAGGTGTGTGTGAGAGAGAGAGGTTAGAAAGAGAAGGGTTGAGATAGGGAGGAGGATGAGAGAGAGGGGGTGAGAGAGAGAGAGTGGTTGAGAGACAGACAGGGGGTGAGAGAAAAAGAGGGAGGAGAGATAGGGAGGAGGATGAGAGAGAGGGTGTGTGAGAGAGAGAGGGTGTGAGAGAAAAAGAGGGAGGAGAGATAGGGAGGAGGATGAGAGAGAGGGGGTGAGAGAGAGAGGGTGTGAGAGAAAAAGAGGGAGGAGAGATAGGAGGAGGAGGATGAGAGAGAGGGGGCTCCCCTATCCCCATATACTAAACCAGGAGGCTCCCCCTATCCGCCCCTCTGAAAAATGCCACCCAAGGCAAACGCCTTGTTTGCCGTGCAGTATATACCTCCCTGACTCTGAAAAAAAAAGTTTTGCCTATAGTTCTACTTTACATTTTGGAGAAATCAAAAAAGAAAATGAAAAAGAAAGAAAGTAAAAGAGAACCCAAGGTAGTTATAATACCTGGTTCCAACAACTGGAACATTGGAATCTCTATATTTAGCCCATCGACTTTCAAAGTTACTTTTTTTTTTAATAAGTAAGATGATGTATCAGATCTGTAAATTGTTAATAGTTGAATTCTCCGGGTTCTGAAAAGAAAGTAACTTTGAAGGGGCGAATCTCTCCAGTATGAAGGGGATCTGACAGACGCGAGGGCTCGCCGCGCAGACAATGAACAGATTGTACAGGTAGGACAGCGGTCATTATAGCTGCTTGAAAATAGGAGCCTCTCTTTTGGCCTGAGTATCTCATTAATCTTTAAAACCTGTTCTGCTTTTTCCAGGTCAGGAAAAGTAAAAGTAAAAAAAAAATCTACTATCAGTGGAAGGAATAGACCCAAAGAGTATAATCCCACTTTGTCTCCCCACTACATTTAATCAGCTTTCTGTCAATCAGCTGTAATCAAACTGATTAAAATCACATTCCCTATTCTCATTCACATAATGGCAAAAAAAATGTTTAGCGGGGGTTTAAGTGTATTTCAACAGCATGGCAAAATCATTTCCAGATCATGTCATTCTCTAAAAATAATTGGGAAAAACAATGTTTTGAATGAACAGCTGGCTGGAGGAGTAATGTCCCTGGTGTCACTGGACCCTCTAGGGCCATGGTTCTTAACCTTAGTGAGACCAGGGCCTGGTAAATTCTTCCAAAACCTTCCACACCACCAAAAAAGATAAAACAAAATGCTCATACATGGAGTTGAAAAGCCCTCCAAATTGTTGGTGTCAGTAGGATAGTGGCTGCCAGGAGAGGGAGAGAGTAGTTCCCCTAATCATAGCTCTCATTGGGATCATGGCCACCAGGGAAGAAAAGGTCCTTAGATCATGGCCACCAGGGAAGAAAGGGTCCTTAGATCATGGCCACCAGGGAAGAAAAGGTCCTTAGATCATGGCCACCAGGGAAGAAAGGGTCCTTAGATCATGGCCACCAGGGAAGAAAGGGTCCTTAGATCATGGCCACCAGGGAAGAAAGGGTCCTTAGATCATGGCCACCAGGGAAGAAAGGGTCCTTAGATCATGGCCACCAGGGAAGAAAGGGTCCTTAGATCATGGCCACCAGGGAAGAAAGGGTCCTTAAATCATTGGTGTTGTGGGATAGTGAACCCCAGCAAAAAAATTCTTCAAATCATTGGTGTCGGTGGGATTAAAGGCACCAGAGGAGAATAACTCCTCAAAGAGGAGAAGAGTCCTCAAATTATTGTTTTCGGTGGGATAGTGGCTACTAGGGAAGAGTAGCTCCCCAAACCATTGGTGTCAGTGGGAGAGTGGCCACAAGGAGAGAGTAGCTCCTCATTGGTGTCAGTGGGACAGGAAAAAATAGGTTTCAATGGAATAGTGGCCACCAGGGAAGAATAGCTCACCAAATTATTGGCTTAATTGAATCCCAGGAAAAATAGACCTTCAAATCAATGCTGTCGGTGGGATAGTGGCTACCAGGGAAGAATAGCTCCCCAAATTATTGGTGTCAGTGAGATACTGGCTTCAGGGAAGAAAAGATCCCTAAATCATTGGGGTCATTGGGATAGTAGCCACCAGGGAAGAACAGCCCCCAAATCAATGGTGCCAGTAGGATAATGGCTACCAGGGAGGAATAGCTCCCCAAATCATTGGGGTCAGTGGGATAGTTTCCCTTAGAGGAGAAGATTCCTCAAATTATTGTTTTCGGTGGGATAGTGGCTACTAGGGAAAAGCAGCTCACCAAACCATTGGTGTCAGTGGAAGAGTGGCCACAAGAAGAGAATAGCCCCTCATTGGTGTCAGTGGGACAGTGAACCCCAGGAAAAAATAGGTTTCAATGGAATAGTGGCCACCAGGGAAGAATAGCTCAACAAATTCCTGTTTCATTGAATCCCAGGAAAAATAGTCCTTCAAATCAATGCTGTCAGTGGGATAGTGGCCTTCAGAAGAGAGCAGTCCTTTAAATCACTGGTGTCGGTAAGATAATGTCTACAAGGGAATCATAACTCCTCAAATCATTGGTTTCATTGGGATAATGAACCCCAGGAAAAAAGTAGTACTTTCATTAGCCACCAGGGAAGAACAGCTCCCCAAATGATTGGTGTTGGCAGAAAAGTGGCCACCACGGAAGAACAGCTCCCCAAATCATTGATGTCAGTGGGATAGTGGCCACCAGGAAAGAACAGCTTCCCAAATCATTGGTGTCAATGGAATAGTGGCCAGCAGGAAAGACCAGCTCCCCAAATCATTGATGTTAGTGGGATAATGGCCACCAGGGAAGACTAGCTCCCCAAATCATTGGTGTCAGTGGGATAGTGGCCACCAGGAAAGAACAGCTCCCCAAATCATTGGTGTCAATGGAATAGTGGCCAGCAGGAAAGACCAGCTCCCCAAATCATTAATGTCAGTGGGATAGTGGCCACCAGGAAAGAACAGCTCCCCAAACCATTGGTGTCAATGGAATAGTGGCCAGCAGGAAAGACCAGCTCCCCAAATCATTGATGTTAGTAGGATAATGGCCACCAGGGAAGACTAGCTTCCCAAATCATTGGTGTCAGTGGGATAGTGGCCACCAGGGAAGAATAGCAGTTGGACCTTTTCAGTTTAAACTTTGTGACAGTGCTACACCCTGCCACGGTGTGAGTTTAAAGTGGTTGTAAACCCACTTTTTGGACTTTTACCTATAGGTAAGCCTAGAATAAGGCTTACCTATAGGTAGTGGAAATATCTCCTAAATGTGCGCCGTTTAGGAGAAATTTCACTTGTAGTCCGCCAAAAATATCTACGGCGCATGCGCGGGGAAGAAACTAAACTAAATGCCGTTTCTTCCCTAGCATATGCCTCTAGTTGCGGCTCCCGAGATTTGGGTGGGAAGTCCTGTGTCCAGGGCTTATTGGAGACCTGCAGGTTGTGTGAGTATGCAGGTGGGCATACTTGTTATAAGCCAAGCCTGAGCATAGCTAAGGGCTCCCATTTTGTAGACAGAGTCCTGTCAGGAGAGAGTTGTGTGTTCCTGCCAAGAGACTGCACCCCATGTTGACGGGATTCCTTGCCTACAGGACTGGGGGTCTCCTGACAGATGCATGAGTCTGTGGAGACTGAGAAATCTGGAGAAAAGTGTTCCGGGAAACAATTAACTCCAGTTTGAACTGGCACGACTTAAAGACACTCACTACTACCACTGGGTTTAGTCACCCGATGTGACAACCTGCTAAATACATTCTGGGTGCATCAACACAAAATATACTTACAGTTGTTTTTCTTCAGAAAGCAATCACAAGCTGATTAGAAAAGGATCCTTGCTCTCTGTGTGGAAGCAGGGGTCTCTCTGCAGAGGTCAGAAATGCCCCTTGCTGAATCTGAGAAAGAGTTCTTCAATCAGCTGGGAGCATGGGGTTTGCTGATTGCAAACTTTGGTCTGACTCAGCAGGGGGCATGCTGGACCTCTGCAGAAAGACCACTGCTTCTACACTGACAGTAAGTGTCCCTCTCTGCAGCATGCTGGCAGGGGGCAGGCATTCCTAGTCATACTGTAGCTGCTTTTCTAAAGAAAACAAGCTAAAATTTTGCAAACCTCTTTTGTTTTGATATACCTGGAACATACACCATCTTACCAAAAGTATTGGGACGCCTGCCTTTACACACACATGAACTTTAATGGCCTCCCAGTCTTAGTCCGTAGGGTTCATCATTGAGTTGGCCCACCCTTTGCAGCTATAACAGCTTCAACTCTTCTGGGAAGGCCGTCCACAAGGTTTAGGAGTGTGTCTATGGGAATGTTTGACCATTCTTCCAGAAGCAAATTGTTAAGGTCAGGCACCTGTTGGTTGAGAAGGCCTTGCTCGCCTGCCAAAGGTGTTCTATTGGGTTAAGGTCAGGACTCTGTGCAGGCCAGTCAAGTTCCTCCAGCCCAAACTCGCTCATCCATGTCTTTATGGACCTTGCTTTGTGCACTGGTGCTTAGTCATGTTGGAACAGGAAGGGGCCATCCCCAAACTGTTCCCACAAAGTTGGGAGCATGAAATTGTCCAAAATGTCTTGGTATGCTGACGCCTTAATAGTTCCCTTGACTGGAACTAAGGGACCAAACCCAACCCCTGAAAAACAACCCCACACCATAACCCCCCCTCCACCAAATGATTTGGACCAGTGCACAAAGCAAGGTCCATAAAGACATGGATGAGCGAGTTTGGAGTGGAGGAACTTATCTGGCCTCAACCTGATAGAACACCTTTGGGATAAATTAGAGACTGTGAGCCAGGCCTTCTCGTCCACCTTAGTGCCTGGCCTCACAAATGCACTTCTGGAAGAATGGTCAAACATTCCCATAGACACACTCCTAAACCTTGTGGACGGCCTTCCCAGAAGAGTTGAAGCTGTTATAGCTGCAAAGGGTGGACCAACTTAATATTGAACCCTACGGACTAAGACTGGGATGTTATTAAACTTCATGTACGTGTAAAGGCAAGTGTCCCAATACTTTTGGTAATATAGTGTTTATGTAGAAAAGGGAAATTACAAATCTTCCTATTAAAGCATTAAACAGCTCAAATGGTCAAATAGTAAAGGTATTGCAAGCATGGAACAAATTCATAAAACACATATAGAAATGGTACTATATGATGCTGTGTGTGTGTGTGTGAAACCATATATTGTTCTTATCTACACCAATACATAACAAAATCCTGATGCGTTTCAACTCGTCTTCCTCAGGGGGCTTTTTTGTTGGTTCTTTAAGATGAATTTTAGAATATCGGACATACACAGAAGCTGCAAGGCATAAATAGGATGAATACCTGAAAATAGGATGCCATTAAAGTTCATGTGCGTGTAAAGGCAAGAGCCCCAATACTTTTGGTAATATAGTGTTTATGTAGAAAAGGGAAATTACAAATCTTCCTATTAAAGCATTAAACAGCTCAAATGGTCAAATAGTAAAGGTATTGCAAACATGGAACAAATTCATAAAACACATATAGAAATGGTACTATATGATGCTGTGTGTGTGTGAAACCATATATTGTTCTTATCTACACCAATACATAACAAAATCCTGATGCGTTTCAACTCGTCTTCCTCAGGGGGCTTTTTTGTTGGTTCTTTAAGATGAATTTTAGAATATCGGACATACCCAGAAGCTGCAAGGCATAAATAGGATGAATTCGTGAAAATAGGATGCCATTAAAGTTCATGTGCGTGTAAAGGCAGGAGCCCCAATACTTTTGGTAATATAGTGTATTTAGCTGATTTAACTTTTAAGTTTAATTGGCCGTTAAAGGAAACAAAAAAAAATGTTTTTTGGGATAACATTCATCCAGACATTGGAGTCTGTAAGGTCAGAATGCCGATTCTAGAACTGCCAGCTTTGGTCACATAAAGCTTAGACACTTGTCCATCTTCTGTGAGACGTCCAGTTGAATGTCTTTCTGCGCAATCCTCCTGACATGTTCATTCCAGAGCCGAACAAGATGAGGGATTAGACGAGTCTAATGTTATCAGCGGTGGAGGGATGAGCAATGCGCCTTTAATCCTTTTCTGAGAGGTGAAGCTTCATAATGGTGTTTTCGGGGGTTATCGGAGGGCAGAGAACCCGGCAAAGGAAGATGCATAAGGATATCTTTCTATTATTCTGATTGAAATGAAATATAATTTAATGTTCCTGACTACTGAACGATTAAATCTAGTCAGAGGTTTATAAATCTCTATCTCCCCATCAGTGATGTTTTGCTCTGTATTCCACGGATTACGTTCACAGCTGGCTGTGTATGTGCAGTTGTGCAGTGCATAAGGTTTTTGCAGAAATATATCTATTTTTCTCTTTGACTGCTCATGTACGTGGACATTAGTAGATATATGGTGGCAATGGCTGGTAACGTTAGCTGTGGCTATGGCTGGTATAGTTACTGTGACAATGGGCAATACATAAACTGTGGCAATTAACTGTTAATATGCCATCACTGCCATAGCTAATGTACTGGTCATTGCCACAGTTAATGTACAGCAATTGGCCATTGCTACAGGTAATGTACCATCATTGTACTACAGTAACTGTGGCAATGATGATATATTAATTGTGGCAACATCTGGCACAGTACCTGTGGCAATGATGGAACATTACCTGTAGCAATGGCCAATTGCTGTACATTAGCTGTGGCAATGACCAGTACATTAGCTATGGCAGTGATGGCATATTACCTGTGGCAATGGCTAGTAAACTACCAGCAGCAATGATGGTATATTCAATGGGACAAGGGCATTACCTGTGGCAATGGGCAGTATAGTAACTGTGGCAATGATGGTATATTATTGGGGCAATAGCTGACACAATAATTGTGGTAATGAGAGTACATTACCTGTGGCAATGTCCAGTACATTAACTGTGGTAGTGATGGCATACTTATGCCCCGTACACACGGTCGGATTTTCCGACGGAAAATGTCCTATCAGACCATGTTGTCGGAAATTCCAACCGTGTGTGGGCTCCATCGGACTTTTTCCATCGAAAAAGATCCTGCTCTCAAATTTTCCGACAACAAAGTCCTATCGGACTTTTTCCGATCGTGTGTAGCGAATTCCGACGGACAAAGTGCCACGCATACTCAGATCACATTACAAGACGAAAGCTATTGGCTACTAGCCTCTACGTAGTTCCGTTGTACGCAACGAACGTCACCACGTTCAGAATGATCGGATTTTCCGACAACTTTGTCCGACCGTGTGTATGCAATACCAGTGTCGGACAAAATCCGTCGGAAAAAATCAGACGGATTTTGTGGTCGGAATTTCCGACCGTCAGTGATGTAAGTAACTGAGTTAAAATAAACTGAGTTACCTAACGCAGTTACTTTAGAGGGTAACGAGTAATCTAACTGATTACTTTTCCCCTCATGGTAACTTAGTTCCCATTACTTTGGCTTAGTTACATCTACCGCCACTAGATGGCAGTAGTGTAATTCCGGTGTCCTGCCGAAAAAGTTCCCCCGCCGGATAAGGACCCCCTGTACTGCGCAGGCGCAATGCTTGCGCAGTACGAAGGACTACGGAGCTTCCAAAAATTGCCGAACCTAAACAGCTCTGAGTGAACTCTACACCGCGCAGGCGCAGTTAACATGTAATTGTATGAGGCGATGCCGCACGCTCCTGATGCTCGTGCTACTCTGCAAGGGGCGTCTATCTTGTAAGTAAGGGGCGGGTCTAGTATTACTGTAACCAAGGGGCGCGTTTATTATTATTGTTATATATCGAGCTCTGCCCATTCATTTAACATTCGCCCTCTTCTGTAGTCATACGCCCCTTACACGATATAATAATAATAGACCCGCCCCTTGCTTACACGCTATAACAGATCTGCCCCTTGGTTAGAGTAATAATAGAGCAGCCCCTTGGTTACACGATATATAACAATAATAATAAATGCGCCCCTTGGTTACAGTAATACTAGACCCGCCCCTTAGTTACACGTATAGAATATTTTTTTAAAAAGTCAGTTACTTTGCTGCGTAACTAATTACTTTTCCAATGTAGTAACTGAGTTACTAACGCAATTACTTTTTGGGAGAAGTAATTTGTAACTTAACTAATTACTTTTTTAAAGTAAGATGACCAACACTGCCGACCGTGTGTACGGGGCATAACTGTGGCAGTGGCTAATAAATTAACGGTGGCAATGGTGGTATTTTCAATGGCACAATGGCAAGTGCAATACCTGGGGCAATGGCTGATCAATTAACTGTGGCAATGGCCACTACAGTAACTGTAACAATGACCAATTAATTAACTGCGGCAATAGCTAGTACACTAACTGTGGCAATGATGGTATATAATTGTGGCAATAGTGGGCACAATACCTGTGGCAATGATGGAATATTAACTGTGGCAGTGGCTAGCAAGTTAACAGTGGCAATGATATATTTTGAAAAGAGCAATGGCTAGTGCATTACCTGGGGCAATGGCTGACACACTAATTGTGGCATTGGCCTGTGTAATACTGTGGCAATGGCTAATTAATTACTGTAACTGTGCCAATGGCTAGGGCAGTAACTGTAACAATGATGGTATATTAATTGTGGCAATAGCTGGCACAATACCTGTGGGAGTGATGGTACATTACCTGTAGCAATGGCCAGTTCATGAACCGTAGCAGGTGCTGTACATTAACTGTGGCAATGACTAGTACACTGTTGCAGTGATGGTATGTTAACTGTGGCAACGGCTAGCAAATTACCAGTGGCAACGATGGTATATCCAATAGGACAACGGCATTACCTGTGTCAATGGCTGATACATCAACTGTGGCAATGGCCAGTATAGCAAATGTGACAATGATGGTACTTTCAGTGGGGCAATGGCTAGTGTATTACCCGGGGCAATGGCTGACACATTAACTCTGGCAATGGCCAATACAGTAACGGTTAATTAATTAACTGGGCCAATGCCTAGTACAGTAAATGTGGCAATAGTATATTAATTGTGGCAATAGCTGGCACAATATTTGTGGCAATGTTTGTACATTACCTGTAGCAATGACCAAATCATGAGCCATAGCAATTGCTGTACAGTAACTGTGGCAATGACCAGTACAATTACTGTGGCAGTGATGGCATATTAACTGTGGCAATGGCTTGTGAATTAACAGAGCCAATGATGATGTATTCAATGGAGCAAAAGCTAACACATTAACTGTGGCAAAGTCCAGATCATTAACTGTGGCAATGGCTAGTATATAAACTGTGGCAATGGCTGTTATAATACCTGTGCCAATGGCTGGTACATTAAGTGTGGCAATGGCTAGTATATAAACTGTGGCAATGGCTGGTATAATACCTGTGCCAATGGCTGGTACATTAACTGTGGCAATGGCTAGTATATAAACTGTGGCAATGGCTAGTATAATAACCGTGGCAGTGACTGGTACATGAACTGTGGCAATGACAGTAAATGACTGTAGCTATGGTCAGTTAATTAACTGTGGCAAAGCCTGGCATAATAATTGGACAGTACATTAAAGTGGACCTTCAGTAATTTTTTCAACTTTCCATCTATTAAATCTTCTGCCCTTGTTGTTGTTTTAACTTTGGATAGTAAAACATTTTTTTTCTGCCAGTAAATCCCTTATACAGCCCACTTCCTGTGTCTTGTCTGGTCATTAGCCTAGGCTTATGACATCATGCACAGCTCTCTCTCTCACTCTTGTGAGAGTTTGCCAGGAAGGAGGGGGGGGGGGGGTGAGTCATAAGAAGGCCAATGAGAGCTGCAGGTGTGCCTCCGTGTGTCTGTGTGAATCCAGGAAGTGAACAGGCAGCAGCTTCAGCTGCCCACAGTTAAAATGGCTGCAGCCAGACTCAGTGGAGGGAGATTTCTGAAGCATATTTGGCAAGTACAGAATCACAGTATATATAAAATAATAGGCAACGTGGTTGGAGGGAAGCTTCAGAATGACAAAGATGTTTTTATTACAAATTATGTGAGCAGACTGCAGTACCTCTTTAACTTTGGCATTGACCAGAACATTACCCGTGGCAATGACGGTAAATTAACTATAGCAATGGCTGGTATATTAACTGTCACAATGATTGGCACATAAACTGTGGCAATGGTCACGACATTAACTGCGGCAAGCACAGTAACTCTGGCAGTGATTGATAAATTGAAGTCTTATTTATTTGACTGTTCTTCAAACAGCTCTGTACAAAGCAGATGCGTTGGCCCATACGGTTAAGGAACTACTTGCTTGAAAGGAGCTGGATGCATGCAAAGCTTGAATAAACAAAGAGGCACTAAATGAGTGTACAGGAGGCTAATTATGGCCCATGTAGGTGGCAATGAGAACACTGGCACCTGAGACATGAGCTGTGCAATATCAAACAATAACTTCGGCAGCGGCGGGCTCACAGCTTCTGCTGCAGGTAATTTGAATAGAACACAATAGCCAAGCAAGGCGGATTCCCCTATCCACACTATTTACTATGGAGGATTCTGTAATGCCACGTACACACGACCGGACTTTTCAACCAAACTGGTCCAACGGAACGAATCCTTTCGGACAATTCGACCGTGTGTGGGCTTCATCGGACCTTCAGCGGACCTTTTCTGTCTAAAATCAGACGGACTCGAGTCCAGTCGAAAAATCCATTTGTCTGTATGCTAGTCCGATGGACGGAAACCGACGCTAGGGCAGCTATTGGCTATGAACTTCCTTATTCTAGTCCAGTCGTACGTCATCACGGTCAAATCCGTCGGACTTTGGTGTGATTGTGTGTAGACAAGTTCGATTCGACGGAAGTACGTCGAAAAGTCAGTCGGAATTCAGTCCATCAAAGTCTGGTCGTGTGTACACGGCATTAGATTTCATTTGTTCAACCCGCACACTGAACGCAGGAAATCTCACTGTGTATAGCCAGCTACAGTTGCCAGAGGCGCCCTCCCAGCAGATCAGCACTCCCCCTTCATCAGGGCTAAATTTGGCTTGGATTGAAAAGGCCTTTCCAATCCAAGTGCCTGCATCATCCTGTTTTTAGCCCTGATGAAGGGGGAGTGCTGAGCCCCCGAAACGCATTGGCTGTGCCAGAATAACAATCTTTTAACCACTTTCAACCTCTGATATACGTCCTAACTTTGACAGGGATCATTGTTATGGCCATAACCCCGGTAACCTCGTGTTCGGCCGGCGGTCCGGTTTCCGATAAGAGTGGTCTCTGCGGCGGATTCGCCGGAAGATCACTTTTACCGGCGACACTTTCCCCTCCCGCCGCGCTCCAGTGCCCTCCGCCACTTACCGGATCCGTCGGCAGCGGCGGAGGCGATCGGTCCTCTCACTGGCTGGGCATGGAGACGAGTGAGGGGGAGATGGCCACCACCCGTCTCCATGACATTGCAGGGAGAAAGCGACGTCAAAACGTCACTTCCGCCCATAGCTCTTAAAGTGGAAGTAAAGCCTCTTTTAAAAAAAAAAAAAAAACGGAACCTGCAAGGCAAAGGCATAATGAGCTAGTATTCATAGCATACTAGCTCATTATGAATAACTTACCTGAGAACGAAGCCCCCGAAGCGACCCTCGTCCACGACCTCCGCCGCCGCCATCAATCCCGGAGTGACTTCCGGGTCTCGCTGCTCCAGCGCTGTCATTCGCTGGAGAGGCGACGACATCACTCCAGCGCATGCGCACGAGAGCGGCATATCGCCGTGACCTCGGCATTCTCAGTGCGCCTGCGCGCCGCTGTCTACGGCGCATGCTCCGTGGACAGCGATGCCTCTTTTTTTCTAAATATCTCCTAAACCATGTAGGTTTAGGAGATATTTATTGGACCTACAGGTAAGCCTTAATCTAGGTTTACCTGTAGGTCAAAGTGGTTTGTAAGGGTTTACAACCGCTTTAAAGGGACATTTTTTTTAAATGACAAATTTTTGTTTTTACTGCAATCTACTGTAAATATGAGATGTGAGGTCTTTTTGACCCCAGATCTCATATTTAAGAGGTCCTGTCATGCTTTTTTTTTTCTATTACAAGGGATGTTTACATTCCTTGTAACATATCCAAAGACGGGGCCCCAAAGTCGGTTCGGAAAATGTCAAGCACTTTTCTGCAGCAGAGAATGACATTTTCCAAACCGACTTTGGGGCCCCAAGAGAACCCCGAGATACGGGGCCCCAAAGTCGGGTCGGAAAATGTAATTCTCTGCTGCAGAAAAGTGCTTGACTCGAGTATAAGCCGAGGGGGGCATTTTCAGCACATAAAAATGTGCTGAAAAACTCGGCTTATACTCGAGTATATGACTTTATTCTCAGTTTTATATTTAGTTGTTTTGCACGCTCTTTTTGTATTATATTGTTTTTTCTTCCTGGATCCAGAATGTATGGTGCACACTGAGTGCATGATTATTTGTTGTATTATTTATGTTCTCAACTGCTGCAAAGTGGAATCCTATTGGTCACCATGACTTACCATTTTCAGCACTTCATGCACAGTCTCTGCACTGGACAGTTTTACAAATTCAGCTCTGCTGTACACACAATCCCTACTTACAAATTCAATACAAAAAGAGCTCTGAACATCTTTTCAATGTAAGGTTAAGAGTTCTTCCCCCTCACAGCGGAATAAAGATTTTTTTTTATCTATGACGGATTCTTTACAACTCCCTACAACCGAAGAAGAATAGATCTATTTATTATTGTGAAGAATTGTGGGCCTATCCTACGCCATACCGTCCTCCTCCCTCCCAGTTATAATAGAACAAGCAATGCATACATCTCTTCCATAGATCTCCTAATTGGGAAATGAAGACTTGCAGATTACTTAAAGTGTACGTATAGCGGCAATTTATTTTTTCAGTCTTGGATGGAGTAGAGTCATCAGTTTGTTTTTCCTTGTTTGTGTCTCATTGAGGAGATTTTCCTTTACTTCCTCTCCATTTGACACAACAGGAAATGACAGGCAGTAGAAGTTTGGGGAACCCAGGTAATGTACATTACCAGCAGCTAAGGAAAGTTTGGATGGGTGACAGAGGACAAGAAACTAGGGGCACTTACCCATCAATAAGGGGGCAACACTCACATCCCTGGCCAGGGTGGCTCCGCTCTGCTAGTCCCGGCGACTCATTGAGACATTGCAAGCAAGAAGCCATGAGTGGCACCAGCGGGAGTATGACAGACGGCACACTCAACCAATCAGAGTGTGGCTCCTTCCGTCGCCAAAACATAACAAGAAAAAGATGAACTGAAATGATCAGCAAGAGAGACGGTCACTGGATGGGCAGGTCTTCCACAAGTTAGGTGAAAGTGTGGCATTCTCTTGGGGAGGAGGAACCTGGGCCTCCCTGCTGACCCAATGGGGAATGGGCCTGGTACAGGAAGGCTGCCTGTACCCCACTATCGATGACTTTTATTAAGATACAGACTGCAGTGCCCACAAACAATTTCTAACAGGACCAAAGCCCTATAGAAGGGGGAACTTAATCCCCTAAAACAGGTTGGCTATGTTTTATGTCATACACTTATAAAGTGATCATTATACTTCAACTGGCTAGAGTTTCCAAGACTTTCTAATTAGTCACGGTGCTCCTCACCCACCCCCACTATCTCCACCCACCAACCGGCATAGAAGTACCGGAACATGGATTGTAAAGTCATCAGATAACTTTTACTTCAGCTACCTGGGCTCTACCAACTGAGAGATCGCTTTTGGTAACCAAAAGTTTGTCAATACCTGACCATCACACCTATGTGGCCTTGTTGGACATACCATTCCAGAACCATACATACAGTCAGGTCCATAAATATTGGGACATCGACACAATTCTAATCTTTTTGGCTCTATACACCACCACAATGGATTTGAAATGAAACGAACCAGATGTGCTTTGACTGTAGACTTTCAGCTTCAATTTGAGGGCATTTACATCCAAATCAGGTGAACGGTGTAGGAATTACAACAGTTTGTATATGTGCCTCCCACTTTTTAAGGGACCAAAAGTAATGGGACAATGGGCTGCTCAGCTGTTCCATGGCCTGGTGTGTGTTCTTCCCTCATTATCCCATTTACAAGGAGCAGATAAAAGGTTCAGAGTTAATTTCAAGTGTGCTATTTGCATTTGGAATCTGTTGCTGTCAACTCTCAATATGAGATCTAAAGAGCTGTCACTATCAGTGAAGCAAGCCATCATTAGGCTGAAAAAACAAAACAAACCCATCAGAGAGATAGCAAAAACATTAGGTGTGGCCAAATCAACTGTTTGGACATCCTTAAAAAGAAAGAACGCACCAGTGAGCTCAGTAACACCAAAAGACCCGGAAGACCACGGAAAACAACTGTGGTGGATGACCGAAGAATTATTTCCCTGGTGAAGAAAACACCCTTCACATCAGTTGGCCAGATCTAGAACACTCTCCAGGAGGTAGGTGTATGTGTGTCAAAGTCAGCAATCAAGAGAAGACTTCACCAGAGTGAATACAGAGGGTTCACCACAAGATGTAAACCATTGGTGAGCCTCAAAAACAGGAAGGCCAGATTAGAGTTTGCCAAACAACATCTAAAAAAGCCTTCACAGTTCTGGAACAACATCCTATGAACAGATGAGACCAAGATCAACTTGTACCAGAGTGATGGGAAGAGAAGAGTATGGAGAAGGAAAGGAACTGCTCATGATCCAAAGCATACCACCTCATCAGTGAAGCATGGTGGTGGTAGTGTCATGGTGTGGGCATGTATGGCTGCCAATGGAACTGGTTGTCTTGTATTTATTGATGATGTGACTGCTGACAAAAGCAACAGGATGAATTCTAAAGTGTTTCGGGCAATATTATCTGCTCATATTAAGCAAAATGCTTAAGAACTCATTGGACGGTGCAGATAGACAATGACCCGAAGCATACTGCGAAAGCAACCAAAGAGTTTTTTAAGGGAAAGAAGTGGAATGTTATGCAATGGCGAAGTCAATCACCTGACCTGAATCCAATTAAGAAAGGCATTTCACTTGCTGAAGACAAAACTGAAGGGAAAATGCCCCAAGAACAAGCAGGAACTGAAGACAGTTGCAGTAGAGGCCTGGCAGATAAAACCCAGCATCTGGTGATGTCTATGCGTACCAGACTTCAGGCTGTAAGGCCGGCTTCACACTGGGGCGGTGCGGGGCGACGGTAAAGCAGTGATATATTTAGTGATATGCTTTACCGTCGTTTTAGCCGCGGTATGTGCCCGCTAGCGGGGTGGTTTTAACCCCCGCTAGCGGACGAAAAAGGGTTAAAAACCTCTGCAAATCGCCGCTGCAGCAGCGCTTTGCCGTCGGTATCCCCGCAGTGTCCCATTGATTTCAATGGGTAGGAGCGGTATAGGAGCGGTGAAGACACCGCTCCTTCACAGCTCCAAAGATGCTGCTAGCAGGACTTACCGTCCTGCTAGCGCACCGCTCCAGTGTAAAAGCCATCCGGCTTTTACACTGGAGTGAAAGGACCCGCTTTTTTCAGGAGCTACACAGGCGCTATTTTCAGCGCTGTAGCTCCTGAAAAACGCCCGTGTGAAAGCACCCTAATTGACTGCAAAGGACTTGCAACCAAGTATTAAAAAGTGAAAATTTGATGGGTGATTGTTAATCTGTCCCATTACTTTTGGTCCCTTAAAAAATGGAAGGCACATATACAAACTGTTGTAATTCCTACCGTTCACCTGATTTGGATGTAAATACCTCAAATTAAAGCTGAAAGTCTGCAGTAAAAGCACATCTTGTTTGTTTTCTTTCAAATCCTTTGTGGTGGTATATAGAGCCAAAAAGATTAGAATTGTGTTGATGTCCCAATATTTACAGACCTGACTGTATGATAGAGTTGCCTCACCTTTGCAATTGTAACAGCCACCACTATTTTGGAAAGACATTCCACAAGACTGGGTGTTTTGGGGAATTTATGTCCATTCAGCCAAAAGAGGTCTGTAGTGATGTTGAAGGAGAAGACCTGGCTCACAATCGCCATTCCAATTCCTCCTAAAGGTTTCATAGTTTCATAGTTAGTAAGGTTGAATAAAGACACCAGTCCATCCAGTTCAACCTGAGTGAGTGTCTACAATTGTCCCTATCCCTGTACATTGCACACTCACATTGGACCCTACCCTCAAGGAGCCCACAATCCAAGGTCCCCATTCATATACTAAGGCCAATTATTTTTATTTTTTTTGGACAGAAGCCAATTAACCTACCTGCATGTCTTTGGATTGGACCGGAGTACCCAGAGGAAACCCACGCAGGCACAGGGAGAACATGCAAACTCCAGGCAGGTAGTGTCGTTATTGGGATTCGAACCAGCAACCCTGAATTCAGTACTATGTGGAGACCACTCGAGTTCCTCCACACCAAACTCATCAAACCATGTCTTTATGGAGCTGTCTTGTACATGGGTACAGTCATTTTAAATCATTGAAAAGTCTTCTCAAAACTGTTCCCACAAGAGTGGAAGAGCACAATTTGCTAAAATGTCTTTATATGCTGTAGTATTAACAGTACCCTTCACTGAAAATACCAGAATGATTTTTAGGAATGTCCATATACTTTTGGGCATATAGGAAGGTGTGATGGTCAGGTGTTTACAATCCTTTCTCCATATATAGGGGGTCCCCGACTTACGAACACCCGACCTACAAACAACTCCTACTTACGAACGGGGTGCTGCGGGGACCCTCCGCCATTTTTCGTTCTTTTTCGGCGTCTTTCGGCCGTTCTGCGCATGCGCGGCCATACGGAGCTTCGGAAAATGCCGGAAATGTCCGTAATTTGCCGCGCATGCGCAGAACGGCAATAGACGGAACATCGGAAATGTCCGGAAATCTCCGTATTTGTCGGTCTGCGCATGCGCGCCGACTTACGAACATTTCCGACTTCCGTACAGGCGGGCAGTCCCTAACGAGTTCGTAACTCGGGGACCCCCTGTAGTGTATACAGTATATAGAATATAGTAGAATGTAATTTTTAATGCGGTTCTAAAGGCTGAAGGTTTTTTACTGTAGCGGCCATAACCCCTTGAGGGGCGGTCTTGACATTTGGGCTTACCAGTTTCCTCCTCGTGGCTTGTTGGTTGTTGTCTAGGGGTTCCCAGTGTTAGTACCCAACGACTTCAGATGCTGACACATAAAAGTCCTTTTCAAGGTTTTTATTTTGCAGTGGTAACATCCAACATAACACAGTCTCTGATGGGAATAGAGGGCAAGGGTGATGGCTGCCCTGGACCAGAACCAGGAACAAAAAGCTACAGCCGAACCCTGAACACGTGACTTCAGCACCTTAAATACCCCTTCCCAAAATACGCAGCAGGACCAGACGCGCCCACTGATTGGCTCCGGGAAGATTGGTACCTACGATGTCCAACCAGGCTTGGTTCTCGGCCTGTCATGGGTGCCTCACTGCAACCTTAGTACAGCCCAGCCAGACGGATGCCAAAGTAATTCCTGCACAACTAACCACCAGAACTCTATTACAGTTCTGAGGAAAAACTAAATTTTCACTGATAGCGCACACTTAGTAAAAGTGTGACCGCTACATTACCTTCATGCATTCTATAAAAAAGCTGTAATATTTATTACAAAAATAACAGGTTAGATATCCCACTTAGATGCAGGTACTCTGATATGTACTGTCAATATTCTGTAATTGGCTGATGATAACCATTAACACCTACCTGCCCCACGGTAACCACCACAAACATACAGCTTTCCTTCTACCGAACCTGCGCTGCTTGAATTGCTTCTAAGGGAGAGCAAAGGATAGGGCATCGGGGGACCATCCCTCCAGAAATCCGCATCTACATTGTAAATTTCCACTGCATCAAGACACTTGCGGGACTGTCCTTTGTCTGGACCATTGCAACCGATGCCACCTGCAAGAACAAGAAAATGGGTGAAGTAAATGGAAAGGACGGCCATGCTCCGCCTTGTCTTTTTTTACCAGGGTAGTAATAATGCTCCCCAAGCACCCAGCCAAGATCTTTGCCAGGACCTTCGCAACTGAATTCAGGAGGAAAATAGGGCGACAGAAAGAGCATAACATAGCATCCTTCCCTGGCTTAGGGTTGAGCACAATAATGGCCTCAGACCAGTGGCGGGAAAGGGTCATTTAGAGCCCAGGGCAAACATGCCAAATTGCACCCCCCCCCAGATGTATGGGCATTATGTGTCCCATCCCCACTCCCAACACAAATCCCCCCAAACCACAACTCCTAGCACACCCTCCCTAAATTTGCCCTCCTAAAACAATTCTTACCCCCTGAAGCCCCCCAAATTCCCCTTTTTAACACAAATTCCCTCCCCCTAATCTCCTTTTGGTGCCCCCCCACCTCACATGATACCACAGTGCCCAGGGCAACCGCCCCTCCTGCCCACCCCTTGTCCCGGCCCTGCCTCAGACATAGAGTCAGGGACAGGGAGGGATCCAGTGGCTAAAGTTTCATTCAGAATATTAGGTAGCTTAGGGGCTACAGAGTCTACATACTCCACTGGGAGACCATCCGCCCCAGGTTTGCAAGGCCATAGCAAGTGCACCTCATTCAGGGAAATCAGCTTCAGGCTCAGCCAGGTCTTAGGCTTGATTCACACCTATGGCATTTTTAGTGCTTTTTGCATTTTGTAGATTTGCTCTACAGAACGTGTTCCATAGGAAACCATGTAAAATGGGCTGTAGTGCAAATCTGAAAAATGCAAAAAGCACTAAAAATGCATAGGTGTGAATCAGGCCTTAGAAGGTGTCAATCTTAATCTTTCTCCAACAGTTCCATATGGGGAAGAAACCATACATCTTGCCTTACGATTGGTAAATTTTAAATATATTTTAAATACAGTATATGCATGGACTATGGGTGGCCAAGGTCTCTATGCTGAGAGAGCATTCGCTGCCTGCTCCCAGCATAGTGACCACGCCTTAATAGACAGGTCACATTTTTTAGTACTGATCCATCACAGTGGTCAAGTGATTGGGCAGTCATTCACATGGGCAAAAAGACCCAGTTAAAGGAACACCAGGGCTGGGTGGGAAGAGGTTAAGCACAGTCAAGGCCGGATGTAGCCTGTCTTAATTAGATGTGCAGCATAAAAATGTCAGGAGGGCAGAGGATGGGAGGTCAGTAGGGTAGAGGATAGGGTCAGTAGTGTGTAGGGAAGTGTACAGAGGCCATTAGTTTGTAGTGGAGCATACAGGTTGGCAAGGCAGAGCACAGAGGGTCAGCAGAGGAGTGTACAGGAGTCAGTAGGGCAGTGTACGGGGGTCAGTAGGGCAGAGCACAATCTGGGAATTTCACAGGTCAGACTGCCACATAGCAGCCAGCCAATGCAGATCGAGGCTGGGTCTGTAAGAAAATCTGATCTCTGTTATGTGTGGGGAGGAGAAGCTCAGTGGGTTGGGCACAGTATCCATGGGAGGGGTGCAACTGAAATCTGGGGGGCGCACAACTGAAATCTGGTAGGACACGGGCCACCCCAGCACCCCAATAGATCCGGTCATAAGCCCAATCCTAGTGCTTGCTGAATAGTTTTCACAGTTTACTGTCAGAATTGTCCTTAGTAGAAGACCTGAGCAAGTTTAGAAAGCTGCCATAGACATCCCAGGTTAATTGAACATGTTGGCCCAGCCTGACTACTGAAAGATCTTACTGTCTGTAACATGGGTCCAGAGCAAACGAAAACATCCCCAGTTTTTGAAAAATCTTGGGGAACACAATATGTTTGTTTTTGGACTGATTAGGTGTAGTTCTCTTGTTAGCTACACATTTCTACTAACATACAGTATCTCACAAAAGTGAGTACACCCCTCAAATTTTTGTAAATATTAGATATCTTTTCATGTGATAACACTGAAGAAATTACACTTTGCTACAATGTAAAGTAGTGAGTGTACAGCTTGTATAACAGTGTAAATTTGCTGTCCCCCCACCGCCGGCAACAAAAGTGAGTACACCCCTAAGTGAAAATGTCCAAATTGGGCCCAAATAGCCAATTTCTCACCCCGGTGTCATGTGACTCGATAGTGTTACAAGGTCTCAGGTATGAATGGGGAGCAGGTGTGTTAAATGTGGTGTTAAATTTGGTGTTATCACTCTCACTCTCTCATACTGGTCACTGGAAGTTCAACGTGGTACCTCATGGCAAAGAACTCTCTGAGGATCTGAAAAAAAAGAATTGTTGCTCTACATAAAGATGGCCTAGGCTATAAGAAGATTGCCAAGACCCTGAAACTGAGCTTCAGCACGGTGGCCAAGACCATACAGCGGTTTAACAGGACAGGTTCCACTCAGAACAGGCCTCGCCATGGTCAACCAAAGAAGTTGAGTGCACATGCCCAGCGTCATATCCAGAGGTTGTCTTTGGGAAATAGACGTATGAGTGCTGCCAGCATTGCTGCAGAGGTTGAAGGGGTGGGGGGTCAGCCTGTCAGTGCTCAGACCATACGCCACACACTGCATCAAATTGGTCTCCATGGCTGTCATCCCAGAAGGAAGCCTCTTCTAAAGATGATGCACAAGAAAGCCAGCAAACAGTTTGCTGAAGACAGGCAGATAAAGGACATGGATTACTGGAACCATGTCCTGTGGTCTGATGAGACCAAGTTAAAGGTATTTGGTTTAGATGGTGACAAGCGTGTGTGGGGGCAACCAGGTGAGGAGTACAAAGACAAGTGTGTCTTGCCTACAGTCAAGAATGGTGGTGGGAGTGTCATGGTCTGGAGCTACATGAGTGCTTCCAGCACTGGGGAGCTACAGTTCATTGAGGGAACCATGAATGCCAACATGTACTGTGACACACTGAAGCAGAGCATGATCCCCTCCCATCGGCGACTGGGCTGCAGGGCAGTATTCCAACATGATAATGACCCAAAACACACCTCCAAGATGACCACTGCCTTGCTAAAGAAGCTGAGGGTAAAGGTGATGGACTGGCCAAGCATATCTCCAGACCTAAACCCTATTAAGCATCTGTGGGGCATCCTCAAATGGAAGGTGGAGGAGCGCAAGGTCTCTAACACCCACCAGCTCCGTGATGTCATCATGGAGAAGTGGAAGAGGACTCCAGTGGCAACCTGTGAAGCTCTGGTGACCTCCATGCCCAAGAGGGTTAAGGCAGTGCTGGAAAATAATGGTGGCCCCACAAAACATTGACCCTTTGGGCCCAATTTGGACATTTTCACTTAGGGGTGTACTCACGTTTGCTGCCAGCGGTTTAGACATTAATGGCTGTGTGTCGAGTTATTTTGAGGGGACAGAAAATTTACACTGTTATACAAGCTGTACACTCACTACTTTACATTGTAGCAAAGTGTTATTTCTTCAGTGTTGTCACAGGAAAAGATATCATAAAATATTTACAAAAATGTGAGATACTGTAGATGTTCTGTACCAAAGGTTCTCCCCACCAAGCATCTCCATGTAGGTCCCAATCCAGTCTTCTTTCCCAGGCCCAAATTACTATATGCAGCTTGTGCTAAAAATAATGCTATTGTTCCCTCAAAGAGAGAGCCAATTCACAGGGACTTGGAAGGGCCCCAGAAGCAGAGGCTGTGTCTCAGGGCAGGCATCTTAATGGAATGTTCACAATAAAGAAGCCCTTAGAACCCAAGTTCTTAGCGGAGGCTCCAATTACTCGGCTGGTAGGAACAAAACTCTCTGAGATTTCTAAAGACCTCTTAGATTCAGAATTCCGCAAACTAAGAGGTAAAAAAACGCAGATTCTGATGTCATTATTGTTGAATCAACATAATTCCCCTTTTGTCTTCAATTTCCTAATCCGCAGAAGGCCAGAATTTATTAAGAAATCCTCTGAGATAAAGCAGAATGGATCAAAGAATCTGTGTTTGCACCCTCTATAAATCCTTCCTTTAAGCTGAAAAAGGACTTGCTGAGAAAAGACGTTTTTTTTTTTTTTTTCTTTCATCAAACTACGGTACTCAAATAGACTTGATTCAAACGCCATTGTTTTTAATTATGCCAAAATCAACTTTGCGTTCTTGTGTTGGGTGTTTTTATAGCAATCTTCTGGGGAAACGGAACTGATCTTAATTTAGCACAGCGTTCTCAAACATTTTCGGAAGAGGCGCCGGACGTTTAATATAAATAGCTACCGCAAGGCAATTTATTGATTGTTTTTCAAACAATAAGGTTTGCACTGACACTTTACTAAAGTGTGCGCTATCAATGGAAATTATGGGCAGTCCCTAATGTATACGTAGCACCGACACTTTACTAAAGTGTGCGCTATCAATGTAAATCTAGTTTTCCAGAGCTGTAACAGAGTTCTGGGGGTTAATTCTGTAGGTCTTTTTACTTTGGCATTAGTCTGGCTGGGCGGTACTGAAGTTCTGCCTGGTCATAGGTGCAGTGAGGCACCCAGTGAGGTACCCATCTTTCTTGGAGCCAATCAGTGGGTGCGTCTGGCCCCGCTGTGTAGTCCGGGAAGGGGTATTTAAGATGCTGAAGTCACGTGTTCAGTTTTCGGCTTGCTCTTTGATTCCTGGTTCCGGTCCGGACCAACCCCACGAGGGGTCTTGGACCCAGGAGTGTCTGCTACCCTGTAAGCATGGTCACCCTGACCAGCCCCAGAGGCCCTCATGGTCTGGGGTGGGGATCCGTCCGTTCCTGAGCCTCGGAACTGGCAAGTTCGAGGCGCAGTAACTAAAGGAGGATTCGGAGGTGTCACGGTGTGCTCTCGGTATTGGAGGGACATGGCAACTCGTACAAGTGACCAGGGGAGGACTCTTCGGAGGAGGGCCAAGAAGCTGGCTGCTCGGTAAGAGCCTGGGAGCTGAGTTGTACGGACACTAGAGAATCCACACTTCTCACAGTATCGCCAAGAAGGCTGAGAGATCCAGGTACTGTGGGAAAGGTTCCTAACTTATCTTCAGTTACAATCTAGTCTGTGGCAGAGACTTTGCAAATTTTCCGGATCACAAATCACAAATGGCTGCTAAATCTATGGTTAGAGATTTATCCAGCAGTGAAACGCCCAGTTGCGAGTGGCTACTCTCTGGGCTATCTAAGAGACATTCAATTGATGTCAGCAGTTCAAATTGCCTGAGTTTTATCACCTGTGCCCTCTATTCCCACCTGAGACTGTGTCATAGTTGGATGTTACCCCTGCAAAATAAAAATCCTCAAAAGGACTTTTGAGTGTCAGCTTCTGAAGTTACTGAGTACTAACCCTGGGAACCCCCAGACACCGAACGACGAGCTAGGAGGAGGTAATTGGTAAGCCCAGAAAATTCAAGGTCGCCCCTAGGGGTTATGGCCGCTACATATAAGTATAACTAAAGTCCCCTGTTCCTGGAGACATGTAGTTTGCTATTTTTGGCTTAGGTTGAAGCAAAGGCATTTGATGCATGGCACAGAGTGGTCTGAGCTGAGAAGGGCCCAAAAAATGTCTCACATTTTATGGCCCTTCTCAGATCAGACCAATCTTTACCGTGCATCAAATGCCTTTGCTTCAACGTCTTGGGTTAGTTCCGTGACCCAAGACGTCACTTCCGCCTTGAAGAACCCACGCCAAGTTGCGGAGAACTCAGAAGAACCTTGCCATTGTCTCTATGCCTGTTTTTTGCAGAGATTGTGTAAGTGGATTTATTTTTTATATAGATGGGAGCCTGCCTTGGTGTATTGGCTAGGTCAGGTGTCTACTTTTTGGTCCATATAGTTAAGAGCCTTGGTGTACTGCCTAGGTCAGGTGTCTACCTTTTGGGCCATATAGTCATATATCTACCCTTTGGGCCATATAGTCAAGAGTATGCCTTGGTTTGATAGCCAGGTCAGGTTTTTACTTTTTGGGCCATATAGTTGGGAGCATGCCTTGGTGTGATGGCCAGGTCGGGTGTTTACTTTTTGGGCCATATAGGCAACAGCATGCTTAGGTGTGATGGCCAGGCCAAGTGTCTAGTTTTCTGGCCTTATAGTCAGGAGTGTGCCTTAGTGTGATAGCCAGGCCAGGTGTATACTTTTTGGGCCATATAGTTGTGAGCATGCCTTGGTGTATTGGCTAGGTCACGTGTCTACTTTTTGGGCCATGTAGTTAAGAGCCTTGGTCTATTGGCTAGGTCAGGTGTCTACTTTTTGGGCCATATAGTCATATATCTACACTGTGGGCCATATAGTCAAGAGTACGCCTTGGTTTGATAGCCAGGTCAGGTTTTTACTTTTTGGGCCATATAGTTGGGAGCATGCCTTGGTGTGATGGCCAAATCGGATGTTTACTTTTTGGGCCATATAGGCAACCGTATGGCTAAGGTGTGATGGCCAGGCCAAGTGTCTACTTTTCTGGCCTTATAGTCAGGAGTGTGCCTTAGTGTGATAGCCAGGCCAGGTGTCTACTTTTTGGGCCATATAGTTGTGAGCATGCCTTGGTGTATTGGCTAGGTCACGTGTCTACTTTTTGGGCCATTTAGTTTAGAGCCTTGGTCTATTGGCTAGGTCAGGTGTCTACTTTTTGGGCCATATAGTCATATATCTACCTTTTGGGCCATATAGTCAAGAATATGCCTTGGTTTGATAGCCAGGTCAGGTTTTTACTTTTTGGGCAATATAGTTGGGTGCATGCCTTGGTGTGATGGCCAGGTCTGAGTTTACTTTTTGGGCCCTATAGGCAACAGCATGCTTAGGTGTGATGGCCAGGCCAAGTGTCTAGTTTTCTGGCCTTATAGTCAGGAGTGTGCCTTAGTGTGATAGCCAGGCCAGGTGTATACTTTTTGGGCCATATAGTTGTGAGCATGCCTTGGTGTATTGGCTAGGTCACGTGTCTACTTTTTGGGCCATGTAGTTAAGAGCCTTGGTCTATTGGCTAGGTCAGGTGTCTACTTTTTGGGCCATATAGTCATATATCTACACTGTGGGCCATATAGTCAAGAGTACGCCTTGGTTTGATAGCCAGGTCAGGTTTTTACTTTTTGGGCCATATAGTTGGGAGCATGCCTTGGTGTGATGGCCAAATCGGATGTTTACTTTTTGGGCCATATAGGCAACCGTATGGCTAAGGTGTGATGGCCAGGCCAAGTGTCTACTTTTCTGGCCTTATAGTCAGGAGTGTGCCTTAGTGTGATAGCCAGGCCAGGTGTCTACTTTTTGGGCCATATAGTTGTGAGCATGCCTTGGTGTATTGGCTAGGTCACGTGTCTACTTTTTGGGCCATTTAGTTTAGAGCCTTGGTCTATTGGCTAGGTCAGGTGTCTACTTTTTGGGCCATATAGTCATATATCTACCTTTTGGGCCATATAGTCAAGAATATGCCTTGGTTTGATAGCCAGGTCAGGTTTTTACTTTTTGGGCAATATAGTTGGGTGCATGCCTTGGTGTGATGGCCAGGTCGGAGTTTACTTTTTGGGCCCTATAGGCAACAGCATGCTTAGGTGTGATGGCCAGGCCAAGTGTCTAGTTTTCTGGCCTTATAGTCAGGAGTGTGCCATGGTGTGATGGCCAGGTCAGGTGTCTACTTTTTGGGCCATATAGACGGGAGCATGCCTTGGTGTGATGGCCAGGTCAGGTGTCTACTTTTTGGGCCATATAGTTGGGACCATGAATTGGTGTGATGGCCAGGTCAGGTGTCTACTTTTTGGGCCATATAGTTGGGAGCATGCCTTGGTGTGATGGCCAGGTCAGGTGTTTACTTTTTGGGCCATACATTACTGGGTACATGCCTAGGCTAATTGCCACTAGAGGCCATTTATACCATCTTGTGTCAAGTGCTTTCCCCCACCAAGTGCTGAATTTGCCTCATTGGTGGCATGTCCCTGCACATAGGGAATTATTGGACTTCCTCTGAGTACAGGGTGTACTGGACACTGTGTTCTTCATAAGTGAGCGCATGACTAATGCCCTTTATATATGGCTGCTATTTACTAGATATTTCAATTAGGTGCGTTAGATGCAATCTGGTTTTCTATTATGCTGGACGTCCTTGGAAATGTTAATATGGCGATTCAGGATCTGCAGAAATGTCATGGTTTAGCCGGGCTTTCACAGTAATATAAACTCATATTTCATCATTAAGAGGAACGTCAACTTTAAGGCCATCCGAATGATCCCTCCCCTCTGGCAGGCTGGTAAAACAAATCTCTTGTATTTATCTCCCGTTCCGGCAGAGACTCATGTTAAATTCAGCTCCATTAAGGCTTCTCTTGGCACGCCGTCCTTGACGATGCTCTTGACTCGCCGGCTCAGCCATGCGTGACACCCAGACTGCGCTCTTCGCTTGGTGTTAATGGCAATAGAGATGTAAAGGTGACTTGACGGCTATTTATATGCAGTCTGATCCGTATCTACACGCTGGTATAAAGCGGGGTGTAGAGCACATCATTAAAGGAGCAGCTGCTACCGGCTGGACGGAATTGGGTTCTCGTAAATAATTTAAAGGGGAACTGCCACGAAAAACACGGACTAAATAACTAATAAGGCAAAGAAATAGCTTCTTATTTGTGTTTGCATGCACTGTTTGGCAGAAAAGCTACGTTTGATTTTGGTGTATTGCAACCGCAGAAGTCTGATTGTAACGTTAGGGTCTTTTTTTTAACGTTGTATGATAGGTAAACCATTTCGGAGTGTGCGTTGTGGGCCCAAAGCACCAATATTAGCCACTTCAGCCCCGGAGCATTTGGCTGGCCAAAGACCAGAGCACTTTTTGCGTCGCTTTAACTGACAATTGCGCGGTCGTGCGACGTGGCTCCCAAACAAAATTGACGTCCATTTTTCCCCACAAATAGAGCTTTCTTTTGGTGGTATTTGATCACCTCTGCGGTTTTTATTTTTTGCGCTATAAACAAAAAAAGAGCGACAATTTTGAAAAAAATATATTTTTTTACTTTTCGCTATAATAAATATGCCCAAAAAATATATAAAAAAAAATATTTTTCCCTTAGTTTAGGCCGATACGTATTCTTCTACCTATTTTTGGTTAAAAAAAAAAAATCGCAATAAGCGTTTATTGGTTGGTTTGCGCAAAAGTTATAGCGTCTACAAAATAGGAGATAGTTTTATGGCATTTTTATTAATATTTTTTTTTTACTAGTAATGGCGGCGATCAGCGATTTTTATCATGACTGCAATATTATGGCGGACACGTTGGACACTTTTGGTGCTCTTTTGGGACCATTCACATTTATACAGCGATCAGTGCGATTAAAAATGCACTGATTACTGTGTAAATGTGACTGTCAGGGAAGGGGTTAACCAGGAGGGGGCGCTGTAGGGGTTAAGTGTGTCCTGGGGAGTGATTCTAACTGTGGGGGGGAGGGGCTGTGTGTGACACATCACTGATCACCGCTCCCGATTACAGGGAGCTGTGATCAGTGACAGTGTCACTAGGCAGAACGGGGAAATGCTTGTTTACATCAGCATTTCCCAGTTATTCCTCTCCGTGAGACGATCGCGGGTATCCCCGTGGACTTTGAGTCCGCGGGACCCGCGGTCGGACTCACGGAGCTCACGGCGGGCACGCGCTGACTATCCAGGCCTTGCGAGATCACGTACAATAACGTGATTTCGTGGAGCCAACCTGCTGCGGTAAAACTGCGGCAGCTGGTCCGCAAGCGGTTAAAGTAGTTGTAAACCCTCCCATATACCCACTGAAGGTACTATCCTCAGAGGTGAAACAAATCCCCATACAATCTCCAGGCTATCAAAGTGCACAGTTTACCCAGCATTTCTGAGCTTCTGAAAGCAGAGGGTGGGGTTTTGACGTCACACACTCTACAGCATAGAGCAGAGAGCTTAGTTTAATCTGAGACCTGAGTGGAGGGAATGGACACACCCCCTCTACACAGTCTTATAGGGAAACATGCACAGCTGAGGCTGTCAATCAGAGGCTGTGTGCTGGAGGGGAGAGGGTGGCTCCTGGGATTACCTGGTGTCAGCATAGACTGTCAGAGGGACAGCCGAGGAATGAGAGAGCAGACAGGAATTATACTTGGTGCTTTGGATAGAGGCAAATACACACTATATAAAGATATACTCTGTATATTTTTCATTTCAGGGGTTTAGAAACTTTTGCTTCAATCAGATAACAAAGACACATTTACCAAGCTGGGGGCAGGGAGGTGACACCATTGTATTTCTTAGTTCTAAGTGAGAAGGCGGTGTCACCCTCTTGGCTGTGTTGTCTATCAGCGATGTATAAATCACAAAACAGGCTGCACTGAATTATGGAGAAATCTTTATTCTGGCATCATTCAAGGTCGCCATCTGCTTCCTGGACTGAGATGCTGGTACAATTATCTAAATCCTGGTGCCTGTGCAGCTCTTTGCTGTATTCCGGAATGTCTGACACAAATCAGTCCCCACTGCAGCCTCTCGCCTTGTCTATTAAAGTGGTATTAAACCCAAAAGCAAACCATTCTTCCAGAAGCGCATTTGTGAGGTCAGGCACCGACGATGGACAAGAAGGCCTGGCTCGCATTCATCCCAAAGGTGTTCTATTGGGTTGAGGTCAGGACTCTGTGCAGGCCAGTCAAGTTCCTGCACCCCAAACTCGCTCATCCATGCCTTTATGGACCTTGCTTTGTGCGCTGGTCCAAATCATTTGGTGGAGGGGGGATTAGGGTGTGGGGTTGTTTTTCAGGGATTGGGCTTGGCCCTGCAGTCATGTTGGAACAGGAAGGGGCCATCCCCAAACTGTTCCCACAATGTTGGGAGCATGAAATTGTCCAAAATGTCTTGGTATGCTGACGCCTTAAATGTTCTCTTCACTGGAACTAAGGGGCCAAGCCCAACCCCTGAAAAACAACCCCACACCATAATCCCCCCTCCACCAAATGATTTGGACCAGTGCACAAAGCAAGGTCCATAAAGACATGGATGAGCGAGTTTGGGGTGGAGGAACTTGATACCTGATCTCAACCCGATAGAACACCTCTGGGATGAATTAGAGCTGAGACTGCGAGCCAGGCCTTCTCCTCCAACATCAGTGCCTGATCTCACAAATACGCTTCTGGAAGAATGGTCAAACATTCCCATAGACACACTCCTAAACCTTGTGGACAACATTCGCAGAAGAGGTAAAGCTGTTATAGCTGCAAAGGGGGGGCCAACTCAATATTGAACCCTACGGACTAAGACTGGGATGCCATTAAAGTTCACGTGCGTATAAAGGCAGGTGTCCCAATACTTTTGACAATATAGTGTATATGAAAGTGTTTGTGCCCACAGAGTTCGGCTTTCATGAGAGGACATTCCCTCGAAATTGGACATTCTCACCTACATACATCGATTCTTTTATTTTCCTCCCACACTTACCTAATACAAATATTTCTCCGTTTACGACAGCAACATTGAAGCGATATTTGGAATACTTCATGGGAGCCATCTGCCTCCACTTATCACTGAGGGGGTCATACTGCAACAGCCGATTGCTCAATCGATCAGGCTCATCGTTGGGGTTGTCAATCTGTATGCACAAAAACACAGCGCTTTTTAAGAGACTTTAAATCTTCTGACCGTTGTTCTAACTCTTTTCTATCTTGTTTTGCCTGAAGACTGAATCCAATGCTAAATTTTCTGTTATATCTTTAACCACTTGCCTACCAAGCCAATTCCGATATTTCTATCATATATGTAAAAATCTGTGTTTTTTTGCTAGGAAATCACTTAGAACCCCCTATATATATATATACATATATATATATATATATATATATATATATATATATATATATATATATATATATATATATATATGTAAGGGAGTCGGCAGTTACATTTTAAAAAATACAATGTTAAATTGACAAGGGACACCAACATAGTTGTATCTTTGATCTTAAAAACTACGGATAATGGTGTGTGGTAACTTGCCCAAATAAAAATAATAAAAAGCATAATAATATTATTCTTGATATCACTAGAAAAAAAAACCCTTTGAAAATGTGTTTGCAATAACTCCATCAGTATCACCAGCAAAGCAGCTTCATTATTACCCCATTAAAGAAGAAGAGAATTGTGCGCTGCATTTCCAGATTTCATAATTTGCCGCGTCACGAATGTTAATTCTCCATTACGAAGCAAATTGCAATTCCCTTGCACTCTCAGAACCAATTTATTGGTTCTTTATTGGTTCTCTATTCACACATTTTGCACGTTGCACTGTGCACCTTTTATTGATAGAAGATTTTGTGTTCACTATTTTTAACCCTACTCCATCATCATTTTTACCCCAGCACATATATTTATTTTCAGCACGGTTATTATAGCACCATCACTTTTATTGAATATTTTTTACACACATCTTATATTTATTCAATGTTTTATGTGTATTGCTATTAAGGAATTTTATCTATTTAGTTCATTATTTTATGGTTTTATATAACTATTTATGTGAAAGGTCACTCATCTTTCGGATACTCTGAGCTTTGCAAACTGGTCATTTTAGATTATTTATTGATTTATTTAAGGGTTAGCGCCACATACCCTCTTCGTTCAATTTTACCTTTACAAGTGTGAGATCACTTATATGTTGGCTGCTTTCCTTTTACTTTTTCTCCTTATTTGATTTAATAGTTTTTGGTTGAGCGCACTGGTTACCCCTATTATCTAGTGTGTACAAGGCTTAACTTTGTAAACACCCCACCTGATATTGAGTAGGTCCCCCCTTTTGACACCAAAACAACCCTGACCCGATGAAACTAGACATGTGCAGTTCATTTCGCTCCGAATCAAAATTTGGTAGACATTTTTCGTTATTCCAAAAATTCGGATGTAACAGAATTTCTGATTTACAATAGTAACGAATTTAAAGAAATCCAAAATAACAAAACTAAATTTCCGACGAGATTGGAATCAAATTCGAAATGTTTTTCGAATTCGATTTGATTTTCAAATAGTTCAAATAGTTTTCCAATTTCCAAATAGAATAAAAAATAAAGCAATAGAATAGAAAAGAATATAAAAGCATAGAAAATAATAGAATTGAATAGAAAAAATATATAATACAATAGAAAAGAATAAAGCAGAACAAAATAGAATAGAAATTGAAAGAACAGAATAAAATAGAATACAAAATAACGGATTATACAGTAATAGAATAAAATAGAAAGAATATAACCATCTTCTGAAATTTGAATTTCAAATTGGAATAGAATATTATTATTTTAATTTTTATACAGGATTTATATAGCGCCAACAGTTTACGCAGCGCTTAAAATTTTAAAAAGGAGACAATACAGTTATAATACAATAAAATACAAGAGGATTAAGAGGCCTGCTCAGAAGAGCTTACAATCTAATAGAATAGAATAGAAAAAAAAACAATAGAATAGAATAAAATAGAAAGACTATAACCATTTCCCAAAATTCAAATACAAAATGTATATATATATATATATATATATATATATATATATATAAGGGGGACCTACTCAATATTAGGTGGGTTGTCCTTGCAACTTAGAGGACTTACAGGATCTGCTACTGAGGGCTTGGTGCCAGATACCACAGCATAACTTTAGAGGCTTAGTGGAGTCCATGCCTTGTTGGGTCAGGGCTGTGTTGGTGGAAAAATGGGTACCTACTAAATCTTAGGTGGGTGGCCCTGGGTGGTCCTTGCTGCTTAGAAGACTTAAAGGGGTTGTAAAAGTTAAAGTTTTTTCACCTTAATGCATTCTATGCATTAAGGTGAAAAAACATCCATCAATGTTGGCCCCCCCAGGCCCCTGTTATACTTACCTGGCCCCTCAAAGTCCTGCACTCGCCCCCAACGTCCTCTTCGCCGCTCACCCTGGCCTTTGATTGGCTAGAGTGGATGGATTGAAAGCAGCGCAGCCATTGGCTCGCGCTGCTGTCAATCACATCCAATGACGCGGCGCGCCGGGCGGGCTGAGTGATACAGTGAGCGGCTATAGCTGCCGGCTGTATCATGGGAGCGTGCCCGCAAGCACTCCACACACCATGCAAGGGAGCTCACATGAAGTTGTGGAGTCCTTGCGGGGGGGGGAGCCGAGACACAGCCGCTGAGGGACCCCAGAAGACCAGGTTCGGGGCCACTCTGCGCAAAACGAGCTGCACAGTGGAGGTAAGTATAACATGTTTGTTATTAAAAAAAAAAAGTGACCCTGAAATGAAGGTTTGAACAGGTTCCATTGTAATCAATGGTCTGCGACTTGTCATGCGACTTTAGGTGTCCAAAGCCATATGACAAGTTGCACAAGTGTGAATGGAGCCTTATGCCCCGTACACACGATCGGAAAATCCGATCACAAAATCCATCAGATTTTTTCCGACGGATTTTGTCCGACACTGGTGTTGCATACACACGGTCGGACAAAGTTGTCGGAAAATCCGATCATTCTGAACGTGACGTTTGTTGCCTACGACGAGACTACGTAGAGGCTAGTAGCCAATAGCTTTGGTCTTGTAATGTGATCTGAGCATGCGTGGCACTTTGTCCGTCGGAATTCGCTACACACGATCGGAAAAAGTCCGAGAGCAGGAGATAAAACTTTGTCCGTCAGAAAAAGTCCGATGGAGCCTACACACGGTCGGATTTTCCAACAACATTGTCCGATAGGACATTTTCCGTCGGAAAATCCAACTGTGTGTATGGGGCTTTATTGTCAAAGCTTGAATGAAGTTAGAAGCTGATTGGTTACTATGCAGAACTGCACCAAAATCTGTGTGCACCAGTTTTAGTAGATCACCCCCATTTTGTGCTATTACAATGTGGCTTTCATGGCAGCCATACACATTTTGATTTTTTAATTCGATCAATGTGCTCTTAGATCAAAACGATCAAATCAGCAGACCCATACTTGATTGGATTCAATCAACCTCAGTCGAACATGGTGGAATATTGATACAAAGATCAGTAGCACTAAGATACGTTGGTTTAAGAATATGATTGTATTTCTATTGATCAGGTTCTGAAAATGGTAGAAACAGAGATGCGATCGATAATTAACAATCCACTTTTCCTTAGGTCCCACATATTTAGATTGGGTTGTTGTCTATAGATCGATTAATCCTATCAGAAGAGATTGATCGGTAAAGAAACCGATCGTCTATCGAAGTGTCCACCATTCGTTACATTGCATTGAAACAGCTGCACTGCCAACACTGCAAGGACGATACTATAAAAAAAAAGACGAAAAAGTAACTGACAAGCACAATTACAGAAAAACTTCCCGAGAGATAAAGATTGGCAGCGAAGCAATATTACAATTTACCGAACGCAGGTCGGCCTGACGGCGCACATTCTGAAAAGTGTCGAGTCCGGGAGAACAATTGATGTCTTTGGCACCTAGGCTGCAGATCCTCGTCTCATATATTGCTTTGTAAGCCGACATCAAAAAGGAAAGGCAGTTGACTGTTTCGCCTCCGGGCCCTACACACCCTGAGATAGAAATCAAACCATTTCCATTTATAGACACCAAATCCTAAACTCCATATTTAATCCCTTTAACCCCTCCATTCACACTAGTGGAGCGCTGCAACACACGCAAAAATGGGCATACGTGAAACACGTATAGGCTCCATGTACACTAGATACTCAAAAACCGCTGGATAAATTGAAAGTTTTTATTTATTTTTTTTGCAAGCATTTTTGCATTGTTTAGGAATGATATAGTTTTTGTTAATGAGCGCGAGGCTGCCACTATCCTTAACAGCCAGTGAATAGATGGTTGTTAACTACTTGACTACCAAGCCTTTTCTGGAACTTTTTGTTTCCACATTTAAATCAGTATTTTTTGCTAGAAAAATACTTAGAACCCCCCCAAGCATTGTAAATATATATTTTTTAGCAGAGGCCCTAGAGCCGTGTTGGCGAACCTATGGCACGCGTGCCACAGCTGGCACGCAGAGCCATCTCTGTGGACACACAAGAGGGTCCAGGACAGAGCTAGAGGTTTCTCTCTCCTCTCAGCCCCCCTCCCTCTCTTTCACCCACTTTTTTTCCATCCCCCCCTCTTTGTGTCCCCCTCTCCCTCAGCTCACCCCTCTCTCAGCATCTCTCTCGCACCCCTCTCTCGCTGTCCCTCTTCTCTCTCTCTGTCCCCCTTCTCTTTCTCTGTCCCCCCCTCTCTCTCACCCCTCTCTCTCTGTCCCCCATCTCTCTCTCTCCCTGTCCCGGTCCCTCTTTCTGTTCCTCCTCTCTCTCAGCTCACCTCTCTCTCTCAGCATTTCTCTCACACCCCTCTCTCTCAGCCCCTCTCCCTCTCTCTCTGTTGCCCCTTTCTCTCAGCATCTCTCCCACACCCCTCTCTCTCTCTGTCCCCTCTCCCTCTCTCTCTGTCCCCTCTCCCTCAGCCCCTCTCTCTCAGCCCCCCTCCCTTTCTCTCAGCCCCCTCCCTTTCTCTCAGCCCCCCTCCCTCTCTCTGTTCCCCCTCTCTCTCAGCATATCTCTCACAACCCTCTCTCTCTCTGTCCCCCCTCCCCTCTCTCTCAGCCCCCCTCCCTCTCACTGTCCCCTCTTTCTCTCTCTCCCCCCTCTCTCTCTCCCCACCCCTCTCTCTCAGCCCCTCTCCCTCTCTCTGTTGCCCCTCTCTCTCAGCATCTCTCTCACACCCCTCTCTCTCTGTCCCCTCTCCCTCTCTCTCAGTCCCTCTCCCTCTCTCTCAGCCCCTCTCCCTCTCTCTCAGCCCCTCTCCCTCTCTCAGCCCCTCTCCCACTCTCTCAGCCCCTAGCCCTCTCTCTCAGCCCCCCTCCCTTTCTCTCAGCCCCCCTCCCTCTCTCTGTTCCCCCCTCTCTCTCAGCATATCTCTCACAACCCTCTCTCTCTCTATCCCCCTCCCCTCTCTGCATTGGATCGCTATAACACCACTATTAAACATCAAAGAAATTACTTATTTTTACTATAGGCCAGTCGGCAAGTGGTTAAGAAGCGGGCCAGCAAACCGGCCACCACATCCTTAATAACAGATGACCAATCAACTGTCAGCGGGGTTCCCCACTGACAGCTGAATGTAAAGTAAACAATAAAAAAATTAAGAAAAAAACTATTTTTGGTTGTGGTATGTGGAAACCCCACCCCAAAATCCATACCAGACCCTTATCTAAACATGAAGTCTGACAGGCCAGCAAAGGGGGGGGGACAAGTGAGCGCCCCCCCCCCATCCATACCAGGCCACATTCCCTCAACATGGTCACATGCTCAGATCAGGCCACATTCCCACCCCCAAACCCCATTTTCCCCATGTTGATGAGGACAAAGGCCTCTTCCCCACAACCCTGGCCAGTGGTTGTGGGGATCTGCGGGTGGGGGTATCGGAATCTGGAAGCCACCTTTAACAAGGGGTCCCCCAGTTCCCACCCCCACATGTAAATTATTCACCCCCCCCCCCCCCAAAACAAATAAAATTTGTGTAAATAAACACAAGAGGCAGTGTTTGACAAGTCCTTTATTAAAAAATTTAAATTGTCCCCCCGGTGTAGATCCAGCATTAATCACGCCGAATGACAACTCCGCCGCCTCCCGGCGGTAATTAAATCGGGAGGGCGGGGGCACCGGGTGACATCACCAGGTGACCCCACCCCATTTTGATGTCATCGACCCAACACGCTTAAGGCTGCAAAGGCAGCAGGTGGGGAAATAGACATGTTGCGGCAGTGATGCTTTGCTTCGCACTCACAGAAAAAATGATTGCTCCTGTTGCGGTGGACAGCAAGTCCACTGAACGCAATCCATTTGAGCAAATGAGGAAGCACCGCAAACGCAATGCAATGCACACTATTGCCACCCGTTGGTGCATCCAATGAGCTACAAATGCTTCCATGTGAACGGGGCATTAGTGTTAGGGTTTACTTGTACAATAATTAACACAACACCAAATTTTTGTTTGTATCCTACTTATTTATGTCTTTTATCCTACTGAAATGCAGCACACGGTAAAGGTGTTGCAGCCCTTTAAATTTTTGCGTTCCTCAAATGAAATGTTAGGATCCCCCGGCCATCCCACGCGTTTGCATCTGCCAGCTCTCATTGTTATTATAATTTGCATTTGTCTGTTACCTTTTGCGAGGGATTTACGGAAAATTGTAATTTCTGCACAATGCAAATCATCTTGGCGTCTTGCAAACAAGACGCGCTCTAATGCAGGAGGCCGGGGCGAGAGAATGGGGGCTCGCTGACTGGAGCTGGTAAGCTATCCTCTCCTGTTGCCATGTGTTTTGAGTTCTGGCTGACAAATGCGAAATGTCTCCTATTAATGCGAGCCTCGGTTCATCAATAAACACCCACTTACCGAAGATCTGAGGAATCCTTTGAAGCTTTTCCCTGCTTCTCGTAATTATGTCACTGCGCTAACATGCATTAAAAGTTCACTCCAGTCAAACATAGAAATGTTTTCGCGTTTAAATGGACACGGGGAACAGGCCCTGCCTGCTGATTGGCTGATATGTTCACCCTACCATGTGGGCTGAGTGGAAGACAACCGTCTTGGGTGCTTCAACAAAATGGGGATGCAGAAAGGGCAGGACCTGCAACCTATACTGCTGGGGTACTTCACAGCTCATGGGGGGAGGGTGCACTTTGGACTTGGGTGATAAAGGACCTTGTCCCGGTGTTCTGTCAGATAGTGTCCGCCTATAAAATTTAGTCACCCACACAGTGTCGGGACAAGGTCATCTAGAGCCCAGGGCGAACATGTGCCAGTGTGGGGACAAGGTCACCTAGAGCCCAGGGCGAACATGTGCCAGTGTGGGGACAAGGTCACCTAGAGCCCAGGGCGAACATGTGCCAGTGTCGGAACAAGGTCATCTAGAGCCCAGGGCAAACATGTGTCAGTGTGGGGACAAGGTCACCTAGAGCCCAGGGCGAACATGTGCCAGTGTGGGGACAAGGTCATCTAGAGCCCAGGGCGAACATGTGCCAGTGTCGGGACAAGGTCATCTAGAGCCCAGGGCGAACATGTGCCACAGACGTACTATGTGGCCTCCGTTGTTGGCTGCCTCTCCTACACACTGAAGCCGCTGCTGACAGCTCAGGCTGGGGCCAGACCGGAGCGGCTTCAGAATGCATAAGTATAGCGATCTTTTCTTTCTTTACAGGGCTAGATAGATTAGATTAGAATTAGCTAGGCTTTTAATAGTTTCTAATCTGACATAACCTGACCTCTAATCTAATGATCCCAAAGTTGCCACCAAATGCTTAACCTGGCTCTAGCCTATGCTGATTATTGAGCCTTAAGCTAAAACTAGCTATAGAATCCCAGACCAGAAGGGACAGGGTTAAGTAGAATAACAGCAACTACATATAAACTCTATTGCATTAACCACCTGATTACTTTGCATTTAAACCCCCCTCGTGACCAGACCAATTTTCAGCTTTTGGCGCTGACGCATTTGGAATGACAATTGCGCGGTCATACAACACTGTACCCAAATGAAATTTTTATCATTTTTTTCCCACAAATAGAGCTTTCTTTTGGTGATATTTAATCACAGCTGGGGTTTTTATTTTTTGCTAAACAAACAAAAAAAGATGGAAAATAAAAAATAAATAAAAAATCATGTTTAATAGTTTGTTATAGCATTTTGCAAACAGGTAATTTTTCTGCTTCATTGATATGCGCTGATGAGGCGGCACAGGTGGGCACTGATAGGCTGCACTGGTGGGCACTGATAGGCTGCACTGGTGGGCACTGATAGGCTGCACTGGTGGGGACAGATAAGTCGGTACTGATGGGGACAGCAAAGATGGCACTGATGGGCACTGATGGGCACGGATGGGTGGCACGGATGGTGGCACGGATGGGTGGCACCGATGGGCACTGATGGATGACACTGATGGGTGGCACTGATAGGTGGCACTGATGGGCACTGGTAGGTGACACAGATGAGCACTGTTAGGTGACACAGATGAGCACTGTCAGGGGACACTGATGTGCAGCACTGGCACTGTGGGCACTGAGAGATGGCACTGTGGGCACTGAGAGATGGCACTGTGGGCACTGAGAGATGGCAGTGTGGGCACTGGTAGGGGCACTTTAATGGGGCAAAGGTGGGCACAATATATAGGGCACATCGCTGGGCACATTGCAGTGAGAGGGACTGATGTCCCTCTCACTGCCGCCGGTGATCGGCTTTTTTTTTTTTTTTCTCCTCGCGCTGTCAGCGCGAGGAGGAAAAAAAGCCGATTACCGTCTCTGTTAGTATCACATGATCAGCTGTCATTGGCTGACAGCTGATCACGTGGTAAGGAGTCTCACAGACTCGCTGATCACAGAGCGCGCCGCGCGCGCCCTTCAGGGGGCGCGCAGGCAGCTCGTGCCCGGGACGACGTCAATAGACGTCGTCCCGGCACAATAGATCCACGCTGTAGCCGTCATTTGGCTATAGCGCGGGTCTATAGTGGTTAAACAGGTTCACCTACCAATGTACTGGAAGCTGACCTCTATAGTAGCACAGACTTAGCTATCTGACACTGTGCGTGTGAAATGATAACAAGGACAGGTTAGAGATACTCTGTCACAAGAATTTAGATATACACTCAGCAGCTGCAGTTAAACTATTTGAACATAGGAATACTTACATAATAGTCCGGTCTGGCTTGAGGTTTAGCAGCATTGACAGGACATGTGGCTGAGACTTTCTCTCTCTCTCTCTCTCTCTCTGCTTCCTCCTTCCAGGGTTTCAAAGCCAACAACCCAGGGACAAAAAAGCGCATACATAATATATTTACAGGCATATACACATTCAGACAGTAGAGGGTAGCAGTTGCATTTCTGAATTGCTGATTGGGTAAAATATTAATCCTACCAATCACCGCTTGGCAATTCAGAAATGCAACCAAGTCACAAACCCTTTGATTTTTCCATTGACTGGGCAAATCTACATACATGCGGCATACCCAGACAGATAAGAAAATGTGCAGATCGTCAAATCGTTTTGCTCCACCGCCAACCATAGGCAGTGCTGGGCCAAGGTCCTTTAACACCAAAGTCGAAAAGGCCAAAGTGCGTTCTCCCCCATGACCCCAACAGTATAGGTTGCAGGTCCTGCACCCCCATCTTGCTGAAGAACCCAAGACAGTCTCCTCTTTTGCCTACCCTTTGGCCTGGCCCTGACCGTAAGACTTTAGCAAATGGGATAGGCAGCTCCAAGCGGTGAGTGGTAGGGTGAACATTTCAGCAGGCAAGGACTGTTCCCTGAACAGCATGGTTTGCAGGTCTTGCCTTTTTTGTACCCTCATCCTGTTGAAGCAACCAAGGCAGTTGTCTCTTTGGCCTACCTTTGGCCTGGCTGGACTGGCTCGGTTGAATTCCTGTGTTTAAGTGAACGGTTAGGTCGCAACTCACCCGTCTGCTTTTACCGCCCCCCAGGTGGGGTGACAAACCCCATACATTTTGTCCAAACCCACTACTTGAATGGAATCAAAAGATCACAATTAGAATTTTTTTCAATTAGATAAGAAACAAGAAAACATATCCATTTTCCGCCTTTGAATTTTTTCATCACCATGGTCAAAATCGATCGTCAATTTGCCCACACTAATGCCCCGTACACACGGTCTGAATTCTCGTCGGAAAAAAGCTCTGATGGTTTTCCCGTCGGAATTCCGACGGAATTTCGCTCAAACTGTCTTGCCTACACACGGTCACACCAAATTCCGACGGTCAGTAACACAGCGGCATAAAACACGTTCGCCAGCACTATAGAAGGGAAAGTTTAATGCTTCCGAGCATGCGTCAACATTGTTTCCGAGCATGCGTCGGAATTTTTCGCGTCGGAATTGCATACACACGATCAGGGGCGGACTGACCATTCGGGCACTCGGGCACTTCCCGAGGGCCCCATGCCACTAAGGGGCCCCATCAGGGTTGCCAGCCTCAATAAAACCAGGGACAGTATGTCAAAATCTGTGTTTTTTTTTTAAAAATCCCAAGATTTTAGCTGCCCCGCCTCTCCAGTACCTTTTCAGTGTGTGTATATTGTGTTTCTATGTGTGTATACTGTATATGAGTGTGTGTGTGTGTATACTGTGTGGCCCCATAATCTATTGCCTGAGGGCCCCATAATCTTCTATTGCCTGGGGGCCCCATAATCTCCTATTGCCCGGGGGCCCCATAATCTCCTATTGCCCGGGGGCCCCATGAGTTGTCAGTCCACCCCTGCACACGATCGGAAAATCCAATCAAAAGGTTCTCAATCCAAAGTCCTTTGGAATTTCCGACAGAAAAAGACCGATGGGCATACACACGGTCGGAAAATCTGTTGAAAAGCTCCCATCGGACTGTTTTCATCGGAAATTCCGACCGTGTGTACAGGGCATAAGTATTAAAGTTGAAACAATTGTTTTGAAAATGAACATTTTTTAATTAAATTTTACTGGCATCTAGCCAGCTTACCCGGATATAGCTTGGAGCCATATTTTTCCGACTCTGGACTGCCCATAAGGATGCAAATAATTTGCAGAAAAAGGACAGCTGAAATATGTGACCGACTGAGAGCTGCTTCTGCACATGAATGGTTTTATTTACCCGTCCTCCTAATAACACGGGCGGACAGCTTCTATCCATCGCATATGGCCTTCCCTGCCGCCTGCTTCCAGCATTTAAGGAATTCCCTTTGACCTCGCTCTCCACGCTGAGCCAGATGGCCATTGGGCCCCCCGGGGCCACTCCAACTGGCTGGTTTCTACACCCCCCCTATCCTTGGCATACAGAGTGAGTTGTGTTTGTCATTTTTCTAGCCTCGGTACTCTATAAATAACTCCATCCATTTCTTGACAACTTGTCATGGTATCATGAATCCTTAACCGTGTCAGTCCTGGAAGGAAGATTCCCCCGCGTGCCGCCGATTGCCTTGTGCTCAGACTGGGGCAGGCAGGTAATTAGCCGTGTGCCTGCTCAGCGATTCCCTGTTATCCCCCCCTCATCCTCCCACAGCTTTCTCCTTTATACGATTCAGAAATAAAAAATATCAGCGACTGCCAGAAAAGTGAGTCTGAAATGGGCAGCCCCATTCCTCCTTTTACAGATCGGTATGAAATATAAAATAACGGCAGCAATCACGGCTAAGTGCCGCTCTCGTTACAGCAGAGGGAGCGTTCCAAAGACAGCAATTTCACAGAAAAAAACAAAATATGATTAATATGCTGATTGAAAGATATCTGAAAGTAAAATGGGATTTTCTTTTCTTAACCCTTACCGCCGGCCCTTTAAGGGATCCTCTACACCGAAGGCCGGTAGGCCGGCTGCCTATCATGTTGTCACCGGACGTCACAGTGGTCACCTGTCTGGGAGCCCATTCTATCGACTCCTGACAATAGACAGTGACTGGGAGCGGCTGGTAATAGTGCAATCATGGTGCTAGGGGCACCAAGTGAGCCAGCACAGAACAGGGGTGCCCCCCTTTACAGGGTCCTCTACACCGGAAGCCGGTAGGCAGGCTGCCATTATGTTGTCACACAGGGCCTTTTTTAAGGCAGGGCAAAAGGGGCAGCTGCCCTGGGCCCTGTCATTGTTGTGGGACCCAAAGCAGCTGCCTCATACTTGCCAACTATCCTGGTTTAAATTCCCTCGTCCCTTGAGGTTTTAGTCCCGTGCTGTGACCCAATATCTCAGTGTGAAGTGCTGCTACTAATGCTGCCCAGCTCTGCCCTATTGTTGTGTACATTTGACTCACCTGCTAACCCTGTGTTTACATGTAACCAGCATTCATATGTAAATAGCGGCGGCCCCCCTGAGGTCATATCCACAGTAATTTCTAGCAACCAATCAACAAGCAGAAATCATGTGCTGTAACCTCTAGCAACAAATCAGTGAGCCATAATGTGTGCTGTAACCTCTAGCAACCAGTCGGTGAGCAGTAATGATACACTGTAACCTCTGGCAACAAATTGATGCCTGATCTGATTCAGTAAACTGATTTTGAGTCTAGCTGCTATTTATTGTATGTCTCAGAGCAGGTAGAGAGCGAAACTGCATGAGGGGGGGGGGGGGGGGGGGGGGGGGGGGGGGGCAAGAAAAGTTTTGCCCAGGGTCCAATCAATATTAAAGATGGCCCTGTTGTCACAGGACGTCACAGTGGTCACCTGTCTGGGAGCCCGTTCTATCGACTCTTGACCATAGACAGTGACTGGGATCGGCTGGTAATAGCGCAATCATAGCGCTAGGGGCACCAACCATACCCAGCAAGGAAGAGGATCCGACTGCCTCCGCCGCTGCTGGCGGCTCTGGTAAGCGGCGGAGGGCACCGGAGCATGGCGGGAGAGGGCCGATAAAAGTGATCTTGCAGCGAATCCACCGCAGAGAACACTATTATCGGAAACCGGACCGCCGGCCGAAGAAGAGGACACGGGGCTTATGGTAGCTAGCTGCTGCCATAACAACGATATTCCTCTGCAAAGTGAGGACGTATATCGGCGTGCGGCGGTCCGGAAGTGGTTAAACTCATCCACCATTTTCCATCTGTAAGGATTTTGCTTTCTACCAACCTGTGGAGTCCAGCCACCCATGACGTAGAGCTTGTGGTTGAGGGTCACCACGGCATGGCACGCCATAGGAAGCGGCAATGGCGACACGCTTCTCCAGCTTTCGCTCTCCGCCAAGTACTTGTCCACGCAGTTGGTGACGTTGTATTGGTTTTTGTGCTTCATTTGTCCTCCAATCAAGTAGAGGTCGTTGTGAACCGTGCCGAGGGCATACAACTCTCTGTACTCCGCACTGCACAGCTTCTCCCAGCAGTAACTGCCACGGTTGTGATACCTGAGCAATGAAAAGCATGTCACAAATGGGGATTTGTATACAGGTATATATAACAATGGTAGCAGAGGATTTTTTTTATCGTTTTCAACAACATTATATTACCAAAATTATTGGGACGCAGAATACATATTGGTCTAAATTTATGACGAAATTTGAGTTTTTTTTTTTTTACATTTTATTGGATATGTTTTATAGCAGAACGTAAAAAATATTGTTTTTTTTTTTTCATAATTGTCGCTCTTTTTTTGTTTATAGCGCAAAAAATAAAAACCGCAGAGGTCAAATACCACCAAAAGAAAGCTCTATTTGTGAAGAAAAAAATGACATAAATTTTACTTGCGTACAACGTCGCACGACCGCCGCAATGTCGCAATCCGCCATTACTAATAAAAAAAATAAATAAATAAAAAATTCCATAAATCTATCCCATAGTTTGTAGGCGCGATAACTTTTGCGCAAACCAATCAATATACGCTTATTGGGATATTTTTTTTTTACCAAAAACATGTAGCAGAATATATTGGTCTAAATTTATGAAGAAATTCAATTTATTTTTTATTTTTATTGGATATATTTTATAGCAGAAAATAAACAAAAATTATTTATTTTTTTTTTTCATAATTGTCGGTCTTTTTTTGTTTATAGCGCAAAATATAAAAACCGCAGGGGTGATCAAATACCACCAAAAGAAATCTCTATTTGAGAAGTAAAAAAAGGACATAAATTTTACTTGGGTACAACGTCGCACGACCGCAGCAATGTCGCAGTCCCGCTAAAAATCGCTGATCACCGCCATTACTAATAAAAATAAATAAATAAAAAATTCCATAAATCTATCCCATAGTTTGTAGGCGCGATAACTTTTGCGCAAACCAATCAATATACGCTATTGGGAATACATATAGGTCTAAATTTATAAAGAAATTCGATATTTTTTTTAAATTTTTATTGGATATGTTTTATAGCAGTAAGTAAACAAAAATTATTATTTTTTTTTTTTCATAATTGTCAGTCTTTTTTTGTTTTATAGCGCAAAAAATTAAAACCGCAGGGGTGATCAAATACCACCAAAAGAAAGCTCTATTTGAGAAGTAAAAAAAGGACATAAATTTTACTTGGGTACAACGTCGCACGACCGCTGCAATTTTTTTATTGGATATGTTTTATAGCAGAAAGTAAAACATTTTGTGTTTTTTTTTTTTTCTTCAAAATTGTTGGTCATTTTTTGTTTATAGCGCAAATAAAAAAAAAATAAAGTGATCAAATACCACCAAAAGAAAGCTCTATTTGTAGAAAAAAAAGGACATAAATTGAATTTTTGTACAGCGTTGCATGACCGCGCAATTGTCAGTTAAACTTACACAGTGCCGTATCACATTAAAATGGCCTGGTCATGAAAGGGGGTAAATGTTACGGAGGTCAAGTGGTTAAAAAATGAAAACTGCAAAGTTTTTAAATAAAAATTAATATACATAAAATAAAATGAAGCCATCATTTATCCCTTGTATTTATATAGTGCTGACATTACACAAAGCATTAGCGAGTCCATAGCAGCGTTTCTCTTATTATTTTCAACCAGGGAATAATTCAACGATGCAAACTGCTTTTGATATTTGCACCTGTTTTATGTCTTATTTTCATTATCCTCCATGCAATACGTCATCCAAACAGCAAAGTTCAAGTTTGTATATTCCAGACCCAACTAGACATTCCTAATGTTCACAGTATGTATATGGGGAGAAAAATGGCCCCATGTATAAGGACCGGTGATCACGGGGTTCCTCAACAGACTGCTTCTCTCCCCATACAAGACTATCGCTGGCCATATAAGTAACTAATAGACACGTGCAATTCGTTTAGTTTTTTTTTTCGTTTTTCGTTAAAATTCGTTCTATTCGTTCATTCGTTATCGTACGAATGAACGAACGATTCGCTAAAAATTTTAACGAATCCTTCGAATCGAACGAATCCGAAAACAGAGAAAATCAGAAATAACCAAATTAAAAACAACGAAACTACGAAAGAAGAAAATCCGAAAAACGAAAACGGGAACAACGAAAATCAAAATTAACGAAAAAATTTGTACATTCGTAACTTTTTTTTTTGGTTGAATTAGTAATTTTCCGTGTTCCTTACAATGGCGCTGCTTAACGTGCTTCGAATGGATTGAACGAAAAAATTCGTACATTCGTAACTTTTTTTTTTTAAATTCGTAATTTTCCGTGTCCCTTACAATGGCGCTGCTTAACGTGCTTCGAATGGATTGAACGAAAAAATTCGTACATTCGTAACTTTTTTTTTTTTTTTTCGATTCGTAATTTTCCGTGTCTCTTACAATGGCGCTGCTTAACGTGCTTCGAATGGATTGAACGAAAAAATTCGTACATTCGTAACTTTTTTTTTTGTTGAATTGGTAATTTTCCGTGTCTCTTACAATGGCGCTGCTTAACGTGATTCGAATGGATTGAACGAAAAAATTTGTAACTTTTTTTTTCGATTCGTAATTTTCTGTGTCTCTTAAATGTAATAATAGCATACACATTACATAAAATTATGAATTTACGAATCTACGAAAACAATGTTACGAAAGTACGAATAAATCAATCTAACGAAAGTACGAATGTAACTAAATCTACGAAAACACGAATGCGTCCGAATTTTGAATAAACGAAAATTAAACTAACGGAAAAACGAATCAACGAAAAAATAACTCTTACGAATGTACGAATCGTTACGAATACGAACACCGACGACTTACGAATTTACGAATCGTTACGAATCAACGGAAAACAAAAGAAACGAAACGAAAATAAACAAATTTTTCTATTGTGCACATGTCTAGTAACTAATAGATGGAGCAATTGAAATTTCTATTTTGTTTTGTTGTTGAAATTGCAAAGCAGTCGCAGGCATAAAATAGTGGTCTTCACGGACCAAAATTAGTTGGGGTCCAAATTATGGAAGAGCCCTGGGGCCATTATAAAAAAAAAAAAAAGATATATACAGAATTATGCTTTTGAAAAAAAAAAAATGTACAGAATTCCCCAGGGCTCTTCCATAGCAAATAGCCCCCAATCAGGCCACCAGAAAAATCCGATCACTTTCAAAAATATTCTCGACCGTTTGTATGCAAGACAAGTTTGAGCCAACATCCGTTGGAAATAAATCCAGAATTTTGTTGTCGGAATTAGACATGTGCACAACAGAAAAATTAGTTTATTTTCGTTTCGTTTCTTTCGTTTCCGTTGATTCGTAACGATTCGTAAATTCGTAAGTCGTCGGTGTTCGTATTCGTAACGATTCGTATTTTCGTAAGAGTTTTTTTTTTTCGTTGATTCGTTTTTCTGTTAGTTTAATTTTCGTTTATTCGAAATTCGGACGCATTCGTGTTTTCGTAGATTTAGTTACATTCGTACTTTCATTAGATTGATTTATTCGTACTTTCGTAACATTGTTTTCGTAGATTCGTAATCGGAGCATAATTCATAATTTTATGTAATGTGTATGCTATTATTACATTTAAAGAGACACGGAAAATTACGAATCGAAAAAAAAAGTTACGAATGTATGAATTTTTTCATTCAATCCATTCGAAGCACGTTAAGCAGCGCCATTGTAAGAGACGCGGAAAATTACGAATCGAAAAAAAAAAAAAAGTTACGAATATACAAATTTTTTCGTTCAATCCATTCGAGGCACGTTAAGCAGCGCCATTGTAAGGGACACGGAAAATTACCAATTCAACAAAAAAATAAAAAGTTACGAATGTACGAATTTTTTCGTTCATTTTGATTTTCGTTGTTCCTGTTTTCGTTTTTCGGATTTCCTTCTTTCGTAGCTTCTAATTTGGTTATTTCGTATTTTCGTTGTTTTTCGTATTCGTTCGATTAGAACGATTCGTTATTCGTTAAAACTTTTAGCGAATCGTTCGTGCATTCGTACGATAACGAATTAACGAATATAACGGAAAAAAACTAAACGAATTGCACATATCTAGTCGGAATGTCCGATCGTGTGTACGCGGCATAAGACTGGGATGCTATTAAAGTTCATGTGCGTGTAAAGATAGACGTCCCAATAATTTTGGTACTATAGTGTAGGTAATAAATAGCATCTAGAAAATTTATAAATTCCTGGATCACAAAATCAACATTACAAGGTTCTATAAAGAGTATAAAAAAGGAAATTTACACTTTAAAATTTATCTATAGCCAAATATTTATTTTTTTTCGTTTTCGATGGAGAGTAGAAAAAGCGTTAAAACTTCTGTATGTTTTTCAATGCGGTCTGGATAGATTCACTTTCCCTCTTTGTATTTTGACACACACTTTAGAAAGGTTTCCTTTTACTTGTTGTTGTGACTCTGGGACAGGAATTGAAGGGAAAGCGCCCCCCCCCCCCCCCCCCCCCCCCCATTGGCAACCTCAGCCATTAAAGATCCGACAACACTTTAAAGCTCATCTCCGAGAAACTTTAAAATGATTCCTTGCTGCTTTAAGTCTAAGCCCCCGTACACACGGTCGGAAATTCCGAGCACAAAATCAGTCCGATTTTTTACGACGGATTTTGTCCGACACTGGTGTTGCACACACGGTCGGACAAAGTTGTCGGAAAATCCGATCATTCCGAACGTGGTGATGTTTGTTGCGTACTACGGAACTACGTAGAGGCTAGTAGCCAATAGCTTTAGTCTCGTAATTTGATCTGAGCATGCGTGGCACTTTGTCCGTCGGAATTCCCTACAGACGATCAGAAAAAGTCAGATCGGATTTTGTTATCCGAAAATTTGAGATCCTGCTCTCAAATTTTTCCGACGGAAAGAGCCCGCTAGAGCCCACACACGATCGGATTTTCCGACAACATAATTCGATCAGACTTCTTCCATCGGAATATCCCACCGTGTGTACAGGGCATAAGGCGGTGGTCTCCAAACTGCCACCCGGAGGGCCAGATGCAGCTCTTTTCTTGCCTTTTGTCCAGCTCTTAAGGCATTATTCTTGCCACTGACACCAACAATGCGGCACTATTCCTTCTACAATAAAGTCACTATACAAATGCCCATAGCAACACATACTGACACCATTGATGGGGCATAATTCCTTCCACGGACACTATTCCTTCTACTGACACCAACAATGGAGCGTCATTTCTCCCCCTAATACCAAAGACAGGGCATTGTTTACTCCCACTGGGCACAGTCCGGCTTTCTGTAGTCTGAAGGACAGTAAACTGGCCCTTTGTTTAAAAAGTTTGGAGAGCCCTGGTCTAGGGGACATTAAAAAGAAGATCTACTCACCCACTCCTACTTGCTGCTAGACCACTCCCAGCAGCGTCTTCTCCCCTATGCTTAGAGGTCTAAGGTCCTAATCTCATCAAGACCAATGCAGATCCCATAGCTCTGCATTGAACATGATGATGCTGGGGGATAGTCCACCACCATAATGTCTGGGAGTGCCATCTACCAAGAGAACGGAGGATCAGGAAGGTAAAAGTACTTCTCCTCTCCACTGGTCAAAATGAGCAGTTATTCCGTGCAGTGTGAGGGCAGCCCTACTGTAAGGCCCCTTTCACACTTATATGACTTGTCCCACGATTTGGGACTGCAAAGTAGCATGACAAGTCGTTCCCCATGATTTCCAATGACAGCCATTCATATTAGTACGACTTTGAGTCGTTCTGACTTCAAAGTAGTCCCTGCACTACTTTGGTCCGATTTTGATGCCACTTACACAGGCATTCCTTGAAATCGCTGCAAAATCGTGAAATCGCGCGACTTTGAAGTCGCACAAGTGTGAAAGGGGCCTTAAGGATAATCGTAATATTTCCCAGGGTTGGGCCTTAATCCTTATTCTAATCAAAACAAAAAAAAGGATTTGGCTTTAGATACACTTTAGGTATTTCCGTATTGTCATAACCCATCAGAAACCAACTGACCTGCAGAGCTCAACACGCCTTTCCTTCTGTCTGGCCAGTCTAGTAGCCGTCGCTTCCCCAGCCAAAACTATATCATTATTTTCTGTGACTACACCAGCAGAGACCAAGCCCAAAACTTCTCCTTGTTTCGGCGAAGGAATATAACAGATCTTCCCTGTCGTTGGAGCAAAACAGAAGCTGGAATCCCCGTAGCTTCCATATTTTGACCTGATGCCCGAGGCATTGTTGCCCAGACAAAGGAGAAGGTCTGTGGTCTCCATTCCATAGCGAAGGTTCAGAGAAACCTGGGTGGATTTTTCAATGGCCTCTAAGGCTTGTTCAACCATGTCGTAGCACTGAGCGTTGCACAGAAGCACAGTGTTCCTCTTTCTGGCTTCTCGGAGAAAAGACGGGCTGATCAGTAGTAATCTAACTTGTTTCAAGAGATCTATAAGGTGCTCCGATCGTAGGTTTCTGTCATGGTTTACCCATCGCAGAACCAGATCCAAGATGCTCTCTTCCCGAGAAACGTTGAGGTCGTCGGACACGATCATGGTCATCAACTGATCAAAGCCAACCTCTAGTACCTCTTCGTGTAGGCCTACTTCAGAGAAGTGCTGGTATAAATATTTCTTGGATCTTGTCTCTAAGTCATCTGCACTCATCTGCTTAGCAAAGAAATAAATCCCAATGCAGTTTGAGGCATCCATGTGATCCATCATGTAATTCTGACACATCCGGAAAATGTCATCCATCTGCATGCAGTAGGCGGCAGTGGCGACCCCTTGGACAGTAAGATTGTTTATGTAGAGTTGGGAGGTATACATGTATTCTAAAATAACTGAGACACTGGCAGCAGTGACATCATGAAGGGTGACCTCGGTCTGGTTACATTCCACCAAGCCGCAGGTGAACATCGCCTTAAAATAAGGACTGAAGGAAGACAACACGACCCGGTGGCATGGAAATCTGCGCCCCTCTGCCAACAACACAATGTCGATGAGCTCGGAGGACTCACGCATCCTGTTAATATGTTCCAGGAGGGTATTGCCATGTTGCTTCTTCCTTTTATTGTCCAAGTCTGGCTCCATGATGGAGAGAAGACAATGCCTTTCTTGAGGGCCACTATATCAGAACTTTTCCAAAGGTGATGTATTAGATCCTATTGAAAATATTCCAATACTGTTGTATCTGGAAACAAGCTGGAAAAAAAGGACATATATTTATTTTTAAACAAACAATCCATCTTTTCCCTTTATCCCTTCCTTCCTCCCCTCACTACAAATATTTATTTCATAATAGAAATCCAAGATAACAAGTCATTTTAGGTGCTATAAAATGCCCACCATGACCAGCTTCTGTAGCCTGGTCCTTAAAGTGGATCTTCACTTCATCACCATAAATAAATAAAAAAACACTATTTAATTCATTTTTAATATTCAAAGAAATCTCCCCCATCCATTTATGTCTCCGTGTTTTTTTTTTTGCTGAGAAATCACGTTGAAAAGCACCCCCTTCGGAAACCTCACCAGCTATAGTCTGGGAAGCCCATAAGGCCACAATGAGAGGCCGGTTTATTGAATTAGGGGCGAGGAAAAAAAGAGAGCATGGTCAACAACTCGAGCGAGTCTTGCAGGAAATAGCAGACCTGGACAAACAACACAAGCTTTCCCTACACACAGCACATCTAGAAGCCCTTACATTGAAAAGGGAAGAACTGAAAAATCTTTTGAACCTAGCCACCGTTAGAAAATTTCAACATTATTCGCAGAAATTGTACGAATGGGGGAACAAACCGGGTAGACAGTTAGCGAGATCACTTAAAGAAAAACAGACCGGGTCATTTATACCGAAAATAAAACTACCCAACGGGAATTTAGTGCACGCAACCCCACATATAGCGAGGGCCTTCAGGGAATACTATGCGGACTTATACAAAGTACAATGCGACTCACCGCCCCTAACTGTGCAAGAAAGGCGGCGGCGTATGCTTTCTTACTTAAAGGAAGCGAACCTGCCGAAACTGTCACCCCGGCTCCTCAAAGAACTGGAGGCTGAACTCTCTGTTGAGGAATTCCAAACGGCCTTGAAATCAACCCCGACAGGTAAAGCCCCAGGGCCTGACGGATACACGATCCTCTACTACAAAAAATTTAGCGATGTTCTCTTACCCCACCTCACGACCTACGCTAACTCTATCTCACAGTCCTCGGGTCTCCGCCCAGAATCCCTTACAGCTCACATCTCGGTCATCCCCAAACCGGGAAAAGACCCTACCCAATGCAGCAGCTACAGGCCAATTTCCCTGTTAAACGTAGACATCAAATTATACTCTAAAGTAATGGCCAATAGACTACTCCCCCTTATCCCCAGCTGGGTCTCCACGGACCAGACGGGCTTCATGCCGCACAGAGAAGCCAAAGACAATTCCCTCCGGGCAATATCGCTAATACAATATGCCCAAAGGTCGTCCCAGTCCACCCTGCTTATATCCACTGACGCTGAGAAAGCTTTCGACAGGGTGGACTGGGACTACCTGAAAATGACCCTACGCCACTTTGGACTGGGGCCTAAAATGTTCCACCGCATAACCTCCCTATACTCCTCTCCCACAGCCCAGATCCGGATAAATGGTACCCTTAGCGACCCATTCCAACTGTTTAATGGGACTAGGCAGGGCTGCCCCCTCTCACCCCTCCTGTTCGCCCTCACCCTAGAACCTTTTCTAGCAACCGTGAGGCGAGATGTAAACATTCACGGGATCCAGGTAGGCAATAAGACCCACAAATACGCGGCCTATGCCGACGATATTTTATTTTTCACGCAACAACCCCACATCTCACTTCCCAACCTAATGAAAGCCTTCTCCACCTTCCAGACAATATCTAACTTTAAAATCAACCTATCAAAGTCCGAGATCTTAAATATTAATTTACCCAACAAAGAGGCAGAACGACTAAAACCCCTCTTTCCCTTCAGATGGGTTCACCGTAGCATGAAGTATTTGGGAGTATTTCTCACACCTAACATCCAGTCCCTCTTTAAACATAATTATGTCCCTTTGCTGAATAACATCAGAAATGACCTCACAAAATGGAAAACGCTGGCACACACATGGCTGGGTAGGGTGAACATAGTCAAGATGAATATCTTACCTAGAGTCCTATTCTATTTCCAAATGCTCCCACTGGGTGTGCCCATAGGGTTCTTCTCCTTGCTACAGACCATGGTCTCCCGCTTTGTTTGGAGGAACAGCCACCCCAGAGTGTCCAGGGATGTGCTTTTCCGCTCCAAGGGCGCTGGGGGACTGGCCCTCCCAAACTTTAAGGCGTATTATAACGCCGTGGTCCTGTCTAGGATCTCGGAGTGGAGATATGCCGCCAAATCTAAACTATGGGTAAGCCTTGAAACCGCTCTAAGCAATACGGACCTAGCAGTCACTCCATGGCTCCCACGCCCCCACAGACATCTAGCCACAACTACCTCATCGCTAACCACTTCCACCTTGGACATCTGGGACTCTTTGCATAGAAAGTTCTCTTGGTCTTACACATCACCCTTGCTGCCACTCCTGGGCAATGCCTTCTTCCTCCCTGGCCAACTAGACCCTGGCTTCCAGACTTGGTCCCCAAACAGACCTCTCCTGCTTCACCACGTGCTTCGAGCCAATACTCCCAAACCCCTAAGGGATATTCTTGGCCCTAATCCACCAGTGCCCCTCGATAAATGGAGGTATATTCAACTACGACACTTCCTCGGCTCCCTTCAGCAGCCTCTGAGGGGGCTACAGGACCTGAACGGCATTGAGGAAATACTATACCCAACAGACCCACCTGAACACTGTATTTCACTTTTTTACAAAGCGCTCATCAAGTTACAGGACGATAAGCACCCTTCCTTCCTCGCGAAGTGGGAGGCAGACCTAGATTCCTACCTCTCAGACAACCAAAAGGATAAAGTGTTGCAGCTGGTCCACGTCTCCTCAATGGCGTCAAAAATGACCGAGGTCAATTATAAATTACTAACTAGATGGCACTACACCCCATCGAAGCTCCATCAGATGTTCCCCGCCAATTCCCCGTTGTGTTGGAGGAATTGTGGGAACAAAGCAACTCATGCCCACATTTGGTGGTCGTGCCCACTTATCCGCCCCTTCTGGGCCAAAGTCATCCACACTATATACCAGATTTCCAACGTCAACCTCCCCCCCGAACCCTGGATCATCCTCTTCCACGCAACCAAGGAACCTATTGGAAAGTACAAACGATCTATAGTCCCTCACCTACTTAACACAGCCAAGGCACTAATACCTGCACTTTGGGGCCAGCCAGAGACTCCGTCATTGAAAATATGGTTTCAAAAAATAGCGGAAGTTGCCCTCATGGAAGACATCACACACCGTGACAGGATCACCTCGGAGCGTCACAACTTGACATGGTCCCAGTGGACGGACTTTAAAACCACCACAGCCTACAAGGAGATAATTGCCCAATGAGCCCTGGACCCGATCTCTCTATTTTCTTCTTTTTCTTGTTATTTTATTTATTTTTCAAGGTCCAGGCCTCATACACCCTAAGTGGCCCCCTGAGACAAACACCCGAATGTATGCATACCTCCCTTCTCTCTGTAATAGTACAGTTTAAGATTTCGATGTATGAAGGTTACATGCACGCCGACCACACCCCCCCCCTTCTTTCCCCCCCCTCTTCTCTCTATCTTTCCTCCCTAGGTTTCCTCTCTCTCTCCTCCTGTTCTTCTTAGACACTCTAGAATACATATGCCTAGACTATGCACTTCTTTCGTGATACAGGTCCACTGACCTACATTGTAGACGGTATGGCCAAAGGTTTTCGTTTTTGCTTGTCGGACTAGAAGCATAAGGTGCTAAAAACCGACCCGGCAGTTTATAATGGGGCTACCTATGGTCGATATATGCTTTGAACGCTGTCTGAAATTACTCTTGAACTGGCCACAATTGTTGCATGGTCTTCTCTGAAGGTTTATACTGTTTGTTTGTCTTGTATTTCTTCAATAAACATTTATTAAACAAAGAAAAGCACCCCCTATCGTTTCTGGCCATGGCCATTTTGAGTAAGGGCAGATGATTCATGTAGCATTTACTTCCTGGAATTCATCTGCCCCTTAGTTCAAGCATGCAAGCAGGAGAGTGTGCTTAGCTGAGAAAGCCCCTCTTCCTCTCCTCCCCTCCTGAAGATTCCTGGGATGCGTGATATAATTTGCCTAGGCAAGAGACCAGAACGTAACTGAAAAAATGTAAATAAATATATATATATATCGATATATATATATATATCGATATATATATATATATATATATATATATATATATATATATATATATATATATATATTGTAGCAGAGCATCCCAGAGAGAGCCAGGAAAAGTCCTGTTCGGGGTTAATATGTCTCCCAGGCTCCTCTCATACACATTCAGAAATCTCTGAGCCATGATCCAGTTCGGGTCTTAGTCCTCTTTCCCTCTTTCCCAGGCTAATTTAAGCTCACCTGAGCAGACAGCCTTTGCTCTCTCCCTGGGACACACAGACAATGCTGATCTGTGAAGAGCAAAAGGTTGGGAGAAGCTGTTAAGAAGTTTATGCAGAAACTGACAATCGGTAGGCTTGCTCAGCCTGGTAGTGAGGGCCTGCATATTGTGTAGTTAGAGCCGAGACACGGCTAGGATTTTGTTTTGCTATTTCTGTTCTTATTTGTTTTCTGGAACACTGTACAGCACCTGTATATAGATTTGCATATAACACAAATAAACACAGCCATGTTTGTCACTACCTCACTGGATTTGGTATCTGTGCCTGAACAACTGCTCATCCCAGGGAGCTTTGTACCTGCTACCTGTCCCCCAGGTTACAATATATATATATATATATATATATATATATATATATATATATATATATATATATATATATATATATATATATATACACACACAGTATCTCACAAAAGTAAGTACACTCTTTATTTTATTATATCTTGTCATGTCACAACACTGAAGAAATGACACTTTGCTACAATGTAAAGTAGTGAGTGTACAGCATATATAACAGTGTAAATTTGTTGTCCCCTCAAAATAACTCAACACCCTGCCATTAATGTCTAAATCACTGGCAACAAAAGTGAGTACACCCCTAAGTGAAAATGTCCAAATTGGGCCCAATTAGTCATTTTCCCTCCCCGGTGTCATGTGACTCGTTAGTGTTACAAGGTCTCAGGTGTGAATGGAGAGAAGGTGTGTTAAATTTGGTGTTATCGCTCTCACTCTCTCATACTGGTGATTGGACGTTCAACATGGCACCTCATGGCAAAGAACTCTCTGAAGATCTGAAAAAAAGAATTGTTATTCTAAATAAAGATGGCCTAGGCTATAAGAAGATTGCCAAGTCCCTGAAACTGAGCTGCAGCACGGTGGCCAAGACCATACAGCGGTTTAACAGGACAGGTTCCACTCAGAACAGGCCTCGCCATGGTCGACCAAAGAAGTTGAGTGCACGTGCTCAGCGTCATATCCAGAGGTTGTCTTTGGCAAATAGACGTATGAGTGCTGCCAGCATTGCTGCAGAGGTTGAAGGGGTGGAGGGTCGTCCTGTCAGTGCTCAGACCATACGCCACACGCTGCATCAAATTGGTCTGCATGGCTGTCATCCCAGAAGGAAGCCTCTTCTAAAGATGATGCACAAGAAAGCCTGCAGTTTGCTGCAGACAAGCAGACTAAGGACATGTATTACTGGAACCATGTCCTGTGGTCCGATGAGACCAAGATTAAACCTATTTGATTCAGATGGTGTCAAGCGTGTGTGGCGGCAACCAGGTGAGGAGTACAAAGACAAGTGTGTCTTGCCTACAGTCAAGCATGGTGGTGGGATTGTCATGGTCTGGGGCTGCATGAGTGCTTCCAGCACTGGGGAGCTACAGTTCATTGAGGGAACCATGAATGCCAACATGTACTGTGACATACTGAAGCAGAGCATGATCCCCTCCCTTCAGAGACTGGGCCGCAGGGCAGTATTCCAACATGATAATGACCCCAAACACACCTCCAAGATGACCACTGCCTTGACTAAAGAAGCTGAGGGTAAAGGTGATGGACTGGCCAAGAATGTCTCCAGACCTAAACCCTATTGAGCATCTGTGGGACATCCTCAAACAGAGGGTCGAGGAGCGCAAAGTCTCTAACACCAGCTCTGTGATGTCGTCATGGAGGAGTGGAAGAGGACTCCAGTGGCAACCTGTGAAGCTCTGGTGCGCTCCATGCCCAAGAGGGCTACGGCAGTGCTGTAAAATAATGGTGGCCACACAAAATATTGACCCTTTGGGACCAATTTGAACATTTTCACTTAGGGGTGTACTCACTTTTGTTGCCAGCAGTTTAGACATTAATGGCTGTGTGTTGAGTTATTTTGAGGGGACAGCAAATTTACACTGTAAGGCCCCTTTCACACGGTCGGACCGTTCAGATCCGCCTGTCAGTTTTGACGGCGGATCTGAACGGGCGCTCCATGTTAGCCTATGGAGCGTCGGATGTCAGCGGAGACATCTCCGCTGGCATCCGACCCGGTCCGATCCGCCAAAAGCAGACGTATGGGCTATACGTCCAGATCCGTAGCTGGCGGATCGGATCGGGTGAGATCTGATGAAAACGGACACACTGTCCGTTTTCATCCGATCTCTCCATAGAGATCAGCGGCGCTCGCAAGCCCCTCCCCGCTCAGTGAGCGGAGAGAGGCTTGTCATCCGCCGGTTCAGCGGAGATCAACGGAGAGATCTCCCGCTGAGCCGGCGGACAGAGGCGGGCTCCGTGCAAGCGGAGCCCGCCTCGTGTGAAAGGGGCCTTAAACAAGCTGTACACTCACTACTTTACATTGTAGCAAAGTGTCATTTCTTCAGTGTTGTCACATGAAAAGATATAATAAAATATTTACAAAAATGTGAGGGGTGTACTTACTTTTGTGAGATACTGTAATTTGCCTAGGCAAGAGACCAGGACGTAACTGAAAAATTAAAAAATATATATATATTTTAAAGCAAGTAAATATGATATACTTAATTTCAGGTACATTTCAGGTACTTATATAGCGCCGTCAATACACCGCTCCTACATCGCCTCAAAGATGCTGCTTGCAGGACTTTTTTGAGAGTCCTGCCAGCGCACTGCATCAGTGTGAAAGCCCTCGGCAGAATACATTTTGCCACACTGCGACCTCGGCAGTGTGTGCTAACATGGCTGTTGGTTATATTAAAGTGGTTGTAAACTCTTAGATGGCTTTCACACCGAGCCGCGGGGGGCGTCGGCGGTAAAGTGGCGCTATTTTTAGCGCCGCTTTACCGTCGTTTTAGTTTCACTATTCGGCCGACATCGGGGCGGTTCTAACCTCCCGCAAGCGGCCGAAAAGGGGTTAAATCCACCCGCAAAACGCAGCCGGAGCGGCGATTTGCCGGTGGTATCGCACCGCTGCCCCATTGATTTCAATGGGGAGCAGCGGTGGAGGAGCCGTGAGTTTGCCGCTCCTTCACTGCTCCAAAGAAGCTGCTGTCAGGACTTTTTGTGACGCCCTGCCAGCGCACTGCTCCAGTGTGAAAGCCCTCGGAGATGTTTTTTTCAGCCGCTATACAGGCACTATTTTTAGTGCTGTAGCGCCTGAAAAACGCTGGCAGTGTGAAAGGGGGTCTTACGATCCCCTTTTTGCCATAGGTAAGCCTATAATAAGGCTTATGCAGGCCATACATGGTCGAATTTTGAACGAATTTTCTTTTCAAAATCAGAAAGTTTTTTTTTTTTGTGATCCGATTGTGCCACCATTGATTTTTGAAATTCGGCCGACAAAGCCTTCAATTTCACCTCATGTTGCTACAGAAAAGAATTTTCTTTTCTGGGAATCTTCTTTTCTCTCCGTAAATTTTCGTTTCTTATTACATTTCTCGCACAATTATCCCATCATTGATTAGAAAATCAGTTGTTTTTCAAAAAATTTCCAACATGTCCGACTCCTCAAATTTGATTTCCGAACGAAAATCGGCTGTTACTGCAGCCCACTAATGGTGAGAAATTCATACGAAAATTCTTAGATACGATTTTCGAAAGAAAATTCTTTCGAAATTGGAACCGTGTATGGCCGGCCTAAGGCACACCTGTGCAATAATCATGCTGTCTAATCAGCATCTTGATATGTCACACCTGTGAAGTGGATGGATTATATCGGCAAAGGAGAAGTGCTCACTAACACAGATTTAGACAGATTTTTGAACAATATTTGAGAGAAATAGGCCTTTTGTGTACATAGAAAAAGTCGTAGATCTTTGCGTTCAGCTCATGATAAATAGGGGCAAACACAAAAGTGTTGCGTTTATAATTTTATAATTTTGCTCAGTGTATACAGTATATATATATATATATATATATATATATATATATATGTATTTATTTATTTTTCACGTGAAGTACTGTACATGTACACTAAATGATATGATAAGTGATTATTTCTCACTAAGGTCACAGTACACCAATTGATAATACCTTAATTTTCTCTTCTCTCCACCATCTTAGTTTGGGCATCATCCAGAATCACCCTCCACTTCCGGCACTTGGATGGACTCAGGTGGCAAAATCACATAAATCCTGCCCTGTGAAAGTTCTTGGCTGTGTTCACAAATGTCCGATACAGATCAGCCCCCTGCTGGAGCTTCTCACCTTGTCTCTTGCTGCAAAGTTACAATGTTGCAGCCTGTTTGCTGGAGGGAAGGAGACTGAGGAAATACCTCCTTCTGCCTGCAGCAGACCGATGACATCATCTCAGCCTAGGCAAAGTAATTAGACTGGTATTCAAGAATGACTTTTTAATGATGAAAAGCAGCTCTTTTATTTTTTATTTTTAATTATACTGTTGCTGTTTCTTGTAATATGTTGTATACTGTATCTGGAATATTCTTACAGAATTTTAAAGTTATTGAAAGGTCCACTTTAAGCAGTAGTACAAAGGGCTACAAGGAAAAGTCATGAGCAGGTATTTCAATGTACTATTTGTAGGTTCAACCAGATTTTAATGTAGCGCCAACACTTTTCTGAAGTGTGCGCTATTCTCTAAATTTAGTTTTTCCAGAACTTTAACTGAGTTCTGGGGGGTTGATTGTTTTAGGTTTTTTTACTTCAGTTTGGCCGGGCTGTACTAGAGTTCCGCCTGGTCATAGGTGAAGTGAGGCACCTGTGACAGGCAGAGAACGCAGTCTGGTTGTACATATTAGGTACCAATCTTTCTCGGAGCCAATCAGTGGGAGCGTCTGGCCCCGCTGTGTATTCCGGGAAGGGGTATTTAAGATGCTGAAGTCACGTGTTCAGGGTTCGGCTTGCTCTTTGGTTCCAGTCTGGACCAACCCCGTGAGGGGTCCCGGACCCAGGAGTGTCTGCCGCCCCGTGAGCATGGTTACCCTGACCAGCCCCAGAGGCCCTCATGGTCTGGGGTGGGGATCCGTCTGTTCCCGAGTCTCAGAACTGGCTAGTTCGAGGCCCAGTAACTGAAGGAGGATTCTGAAGGGTCCCGGTTTCCTCTCAGGATTGGAGAGGCACAGCAACTCGTACAAGCGACCAGGGGAGGACTCTTCAGAGGAGGGCCAAGAAGCTGGCTGCTCGGTAAGAGCCTGGGAGCTGAGATTGTATGGACACTAGTGAATCCGCATTTCCTACGGTATCGCCGAAACGGCTGGAAGATTCAGGTACCGTAGGAAAAGTTCCTAAACCCATCCTTCGCTTACAAGCTAGTCTGTGGCAGAGATTTTGCCTTGTTCACTTGAAGTTTTTCAACCTAGTCTGTGGCAGAGACTGTGCTGATCTTTGAATCGCTTGTTGGCTGCTAGATTTACAGACAGGGGTCTATGCAACAGTCAAGTGTCCAGTTGCGAGTGGCTACTCTCTGGGCTAAAGAGACATTTACTTGATGTCAGCAGTTCTGAAGTGCCTGAGCTTTATCACCCATACCCTCTATTCCCAACTGAAAGATTGTGTTAGACATGTGCAATTCGTTTCGTTTTTTTTCGTTTTTCGTTAAAATTCGTTACATTCGTTCATTCGTTATCGTACGAATGAACGAACGATTCGCTAAAAATTTTAACGAATGTTCGAATCGAACGAATTTCGGAAAACAACTAAAATCCGAAATAACCAAATTAGAAACAACGAATGTACGAAAGAAGAAAATCCGAAAAACGAAAACAGGAACAACGAAAATCAAAATGAACGAAAAAATTCGTACATTCGTACCTTTTTTTTTTTTTTTTAATTTTCCGTGTCTCTTACAATGGCGCTGCTTAACGTGCTTCGAATGGATTGAACGAAAAAAATCGTACATTCGTAACTTTTTTTTTGCGATTCGTAATTTTCCGTGTCTCTTACAATGTAATAATAGCATACACATTACATAAAATTATGAATTATGCTCCGATTACGAATCTACGAAAACAATGTTACGAAAGTACGAATAAATCAATCTAACGAAAGTACGAATGTAACTAAATCTACGAAAATACGAATGCGTCTGAATTTCGAATAAACGAAAATCAAACTAACAGAAAAACGAATCAACGAAAAAATAACTCTTACGAAAATACGAATCGTTACGAATACGAACACCGACGACTTACGAATTTACGAATCGTTACGAATCAACGGAAACGAAAGAAACGAAACGAAAATAAACAAATTTTTCTGTTGTGAACATGTCTAGATTGTGTTATATTTGAACGTTTCTTTTTGCAAATAAAAAATCCTCAAAACGACTTTTGAGTGTCGGCCTCTGCAATTACTGGGTACTAACCCTGGGAACCCCTAGACAACGAACGACGAGCTACAAGGAGGAGGTAATCGGTAAGCCCAGAAAATACATAGCCGCCTCGCAGGGGTTATGGCGCTGCATTCGTTTCTGAAAGTTAGAAGAACAAACTCATTTTGCAGGGAAGACTGCCAGAAACGTTAATATGGAAGTTACAAGCTAGTAAACCTTTTTTTTAAAAAACAGTTTTCAACACTTAACTAAGTCCCAGGAGTCTTGATTATTTTCTCCTCTTGTTTCTGCTTTTCTAAAGTGCATCCGGGCGGATCCTGCAGAAATGTTTTCTTCTCTCCTTTCATGTCATCAGAGCTATAATGCCAATTGTACGTCTCATAAGTTCAATTTAATGAACCCTCAGGGCCTTCTTCCCCTCCCCCGGATAAAAAGTTTGTACAGCAATGCGGGGAGATGAACATGTCACCAGCTAAACTAAAGCGGACCTTTATAATAAAGGGGCACAAAGGGCATTTACCCTAGACGAGGGAATGGAGCTTGGATTGTGACGGGGTAAGGAAGTTGTAAACTCTAGGAAGAGTTATGAGGTCGACCAATTGAACCTTGATAATAACCTCGGTCTAATTAAAGCGGTGTTTCACCTTAAAATTTTTTTTCTAAAAAGTCAGCAGCTAAAAAAAAAGTAGCTGCTGACTTTTAATAAGTACACTTACCCTCCCAGGGCGCCCGCGATGTCGGTCGTGGAGGCCGAGATGTCCCTCGGCGATCCGGTTCCAGCGCCGCCATCCTCAGTAAGGGAAACGGCTTCCCGTTTAATACTGCGCATGCGCGAGTCGGCGCGCGGCCTACTGCACATGCGCGAGTCTAATTTGTGAATGGGGAACGCGATGTGTTATGGGACACAGTTCCCATAACACACCGCGCCCCATTCACTAGAAGACGGAAAGAGAGAAGATCACAGCGGCGCTGGAAGAGGCAGATTAGGACGAGCCCCTCGGGTCTCGGTTCCCGGCGCGCCATTCCACCTAGGGGAAACAGGCAGTGTAGCCTTGCTGGCTTCACAGCCCGTTTCCTACTGCGCATGCGCGAATCGCCATCTGCCAGCAGCAGCCATTTCTGGTAAGTAAAAAAAAAAATGTTATTGTTTTTTTTCATTTTAAATTGTTATTAACATTTTTTTAAAGTTTTTTTTTTCAGGGTGTCCCACCACTTTAAGAAAGATAAAACATAGGGGTGTTATAGCCTGCAGAGTTGATCGAGTGGCAAAAATCCGACAAGGTGGGTGGACACTAGACATGGGAGCCATCAAAAAATTTGTTTTGTTTCGTTACGTTTCGTCTAAAAAAAAAATCGTAATTCGTGTACGAAATTTAATTCGGATTCGTACGAAATACGAATTTCGTACGAATCATTACGAATCGTTAATATCGTTACGAATCGTTAATATCGTTACGAATCGTTACGAATATCGACATTCTACGAATAATAACGAATTATGCGAAAAAGGAATTTACGTTACATAACACAAGTCTATAATGTCTATTGTTCACCAATCACTCAGAGGAAGTACGAAATCCGAAATTTCGTTTACGAATACGAAATTTCGTATTTCGTACTTCCTCTGAGTGATTGGTGAACAATAGACATTATAGATTTGTGTTATGTAACGTTAATACGTTTTTGGATAATTCGTTATTATTCGTAGAGTGTCGATATTTGTTATACTGAATCTCGAATTCATTCGAATCATTCATTATATCCGCTATAATTTCTTTCATATTAGTTGAAATTCATCATTTGGTAGTTTGGATTCGGATAATTTGGATCCGAAATTCGTAAACGAAATTTCGTATTTCGTACAGAATTCGTATTCGTAAAAATTTGTAATTCGGATTCGTACGAATGTATGAATTTCGAAAAATTAGTACGAATTTCCGATTCGTACGAAACTAATCGCACATGTCTAGTGGACACACAGTCGAAAATAATTATTTGATCCCCTGCAGATTTTGTAAGTTTTCCCACTTACAAAGAAATTAAGAATCTATAATTTTTACCATAGGTGTATTTTAAATGATAGAGACAGAATATCAACCAAAAATCCAGAAAAAACAGATGGTATAAATGTTATAAAATGAGTTGCAGTTCAGTGAGTAAAATAAGTATTTGATCCCCTTGGTGGAGAAACCCTTGTTGGCAATCACAGAGGTCAGACGTTTCTTGTAGTTGGTGACCAGGTTTGCACACATCTCAGGAGGGATTTTGGTCCACTCTTTACAGATCTTCTCTAAATCCTTAAGGTTTCTTGGCTGTCACTTGGCAGCTCCCTCCATGAATTTTCTATAGGATTAAGGTCTGGAGGCTGGCTAGGCCACTCCATGACCTTAATGTGCTTCTTCTTGAGCCACTCCTTTGTTGCCTTGGAGGTATCTTTTGGGTCATGGTCATGCTGAAAGACCCATCCATGACCCATCTTCAGTGTTCTGGCTGAGGGAAGAAGGTTCTTGTCCAAGATTTTACAATACATGGCCCCTTGATGCAGCACAGTCAGCCTGTACCTTTAGCAGACAAACAGCCCCAAAGCATGATGTTTCCACCTCCGTGCTTGACTGTAGGGATGGTGTTCTTAGGGTCATAGTCAGCATTTTTCTTCCTCCAAACACGACGAGTCAAGTTAATGCCAAAGCGCTCAATTTTGGTCTCATCTGACCACAGAACTTTCTCCCAATACTTCTCTGAATCATTTAGATGTTCATTGGAAAACTTCAGATGGGCCTATACATTTTGCCTTCTTGAGGAGGAGGACCTTGCGGGCTCTGCAGGATTTCAATCCATGGCGGTGTATTGTGTTACCAATGGTTTGTTTGGTGACTGGTCCCAACTGCCTTGAGATCATTCACAAGCTCCTCTCGTCTATTTCTGGGCTGACCCCTCACTTTTCTCATGATCATCCTCACCCCATGAGACGAGATCTTGCATGGAGCTCCAGACCGAGGGGCGATTGATGGTTATTTTGTATTTCTTCCATTTGCGAATAATCGCTCCAACAGTTGTCTTCTTCACCAAGCTTCTTGCTGATGGTCTTGTAGCCCATTCCAGCCTTGTGCAGGTCTACAATCTTGTCCCTGATGTCCTTTGACAGCTCCTTGGTCTTGCCCATGACGGTGAGGTTTGAATGGAAGAAGGAGATTCTGTGGACAGGTGTCTTTTATACACACAACGAGTTGTCGTTAGGAGCACCTTCTTAAACTGACAGGACTAATCTGTGTACCACATGAGCGCCTACTGTATCCAGTCTGTGGGAGCCAGAATTATTGTTGGTTGGTCGGGGATCAAATACTTATTTTACTCACTGAACTGCAACTCAATTTATAACATTTGTATCATGTGTTTTTTATGGATTTTTGGTAACTATTCTGTCTCTATGTTATAAAATACACCTATGATAAAAAGTATAGACCCTTCATTTCTTTACAAGTGGGCAAACTTACAAAATTTGCAGAAGATCAAATAATTATTTTCCCCACAGTATATATAATTCCTTCCTTCAGCTATTTAAAGGATCCATATTTAGGCTGGGTTCACACTATTGCAAATTAGATGCGGGTTTCTCCACATCCAGTTCGCATGATAGGAGAGTGTGACCGGCCCTCAATGGGCACAGCAGAAGAGTCCTGTGAGTCTTTGGTTCTGTTTCAAGTCCGAATTCGGACCTGAAATGGTGAATGGAAACGCACCGGACCCACTGCTGTGAGCCGCTCCGTACGCAGTGTGAATCCAGCCTGAAGCAAAACGGGTTGATTCAGGTCATATGAGAATATGACATAATATCTATTGTGAAGGGATTAAAAATATTGTTTACTTATAAAACTGATCCTTGTACAAACACCAGCCAAAGCAGGCTTAAAGTTTCATTAAAGAGCCAGTAAAATTACAATAAATAACAGCTGATTTACATAAAAGAGCTCTAATAACTTTCACAAATACACATTATATGGTTTTCAGAGGATTATCACATCTGAATTTGTTGGGTTCAGTTGGATGGCATAGTAGGCAAAATGTAAAGGAATGAATAAGTAGTTCTGAAACCCTAGGAGTGTCCAATTGGTGTTGCAGTCCACCAATCCAGTCCATTCCAATCCAATCCAATTGTGTTGCAGTCCACCAATCCAGTCCATTCCAATCCAATCCAATCCAATTGTGTTGCAGTCCACCAATACAATCCAGTCCACCAATGCAGTCCAATCAAATCCAAAAGTGTTGAGCCTCGTACACACGATTGGATTTTCCGCAGACAAAACCTCAGACTTTTGTCCGAAGGTGTGTGCCTGGATTTTGTCTTGCATACAAACGGTATACAATTGTCGGCCAACAAACACGAACGTACTACGAGCCGAAAAAGCGGAAGCTCAATTATCAGGTGCCACCCTAGGTACTCCTTCTGCTAATTTCGTGTTAGTAGAAGTTTGGTGAGCGTTGATTTGCGCTTTTCATTTCGCACTTTTCAGTTTGTTTCTGAATGTACCGTTACGTGGTTTCGCGCAGAGGAGCCAACCTGCCACAGTAAAACTGCGGTGGCTGGTCCGGAAGCTGTTAAAAATAAAAAATATGTCATACCTACCTGCTCTGTGCAGTGGTTTTGCACAGAGCAGCCCGGATCCTCCTCTTTTCGTGTCCCTCGCCGGCACTCCTGGCTCCTCCTTTATTGCTGAGTGCCCCCACAGCAAGCAGATTACTATGGGGGGCTCCTTGTGTCCATTCAGACATGGAGCCGTGGCTCAGTCCTGCCCCCTCTCTCTCTTCATTGGCTCACTGACTTTGACAAGCAGCGGGTGCCAATGGCGCCCACTGGGTGTCTCAGCCAATCAGGAGGGAGAGTCCCGGACAGCCGTGTCACTCATGCAACATCGCTGGGTCGAGATGGGGTTCAGGAGAGTATTAGGGGTTCTGAGGGGGGCTGCTGCACACTGACGTTTTTTATCATAATACATAGAATGCATTAAAGAGGAGTAACCATTAAAACAAAAAAAATAAAAGTCAGCAGCTACAAATACTGTAGCTGCTGACTTTTAATAACCGGACACTTACCAGGGTCCAGCGATGCGGGGGGAATGAAGCCCTGCTCGTCCCCCCCCCCCACCTCCGCTCGGCGACGCCGGCATTCTAACTGTGGGCACCCAGCTGTGGCACCGTGATTGGCTGCGCAGTCATCTGGGACCTGTCACGTGTCCCAGATGACTGACAGGAGGGAGGGGGCAGAGCTGAGCCCTTCCTGCGCCGAGGGGAAGTGATGTCACCAGCCCAGGCACTGAAGGAGGCAGACTACGAGGGACCCCCTAGCAACAGCCATTTAGAGGTGAGTTCAAAAAAAATAAAAAATAAATATTTTTTATTTTTTTTAGGAATTTTAATGATTTTTTGTTGTGCAACCCCACTTTAAGAAATAAACTTTCTGCCTTTAGAACCACTTTAAAGCTGACATGAGATTTTTGAATTGGGTTTACTTTTTTTTGCTAGTTTAATCATCAAATGTCTAGAAGTGGCCAGAAAATTAAAAAATAAAGAGAAGAAAAAAGTTATCTGAATATTGAAACTCAATGACCCCCTCTAGCAATGCCACCCTTGGGTGCCCATGGGTGCCTGATGTCGTTCCTACCTTGGTAATAATTCTATGCAGAGCCGTTGAGGCCAACTTCAGTCCCTCGGGGGGGCATGAGGATGAACTGCTCTGTTGGCACTTCACGCCATCTCAAACAATCTCTCCCCTTTCTTTTCACATATTGGCAAGCTCTCAGCACTTTTCAGGCTCGGAAGTCATTTCACTTTGGCTCTTTGTAATTGAAATAACAGAGATTAGTTAATAAAATATGATAGGGCTGCGCCCCGGGCGGAATGGTAAATTCACCATCACTACATCTCTAATTATGTTCCAGAGCTCGAGTCGAGTCTTAATTGCAGGCCAATTATATACAGTCAAGTCTTGGTAAGTGATGTCTGCAATAAAAAGCCTGTTGGGGACATTTCTCCTCATTTGCAGGACTTCTATGGGATTCACTTTTTTTTTTTTTTGCATTATTTTAAAGAAGTTAAAGGGTGAAAAGTTTTGGGCTGAACTTGGGCTTGGAGGAGTTTTTGCTAAACCTCCATGGAGAGTCGCAGTCAGGGGCGGACTGACCATTCGGACACTCGGGCACTGCCCGAGGGCCCCATGCCACTAAGGGGCCCCATCAGGGTTGCCAGCGTCAATAAAACCAGGGACAGTATGTAAAAATCTGTGTTTTTTTAAAAAATCCCAAGAGCCCCGCCTCTCCAGTACCTTTTCAGTGTGTGTATGTGTATTCTGTGTGTGTATATTGTGTATATTGTGTGTCTGTGTGTGTATACTGTATGTGAGTGTGTGTATACTGTGTGGCCCCATAATCTATTGCCTGGGGGCCCCATAATCTCCTATTGCATGGGGCCCCCATAATTTCCTATTGCCCGTGGGCCCCATAATCCTCTCCTTTTGCCCGGGGGCCCCATAATCTCCTATTGCCCGGGGGGCCCATGAGTTGTCAGTCCGCCTCTGGTCGCAGTGAAACACAAGCTGGACTTGAAGCTTGCAAAAAAGGAAAGGTTGGTGGAGGGCCAAACTCAAAGGTAAGTGTAACCAAGTGTGTGGTCTCCAGTAATACAAGGCAGATATTGAACATACAGGGTCTTCCTAAGGGTCCCATGAGTGGTGCAAAGAAGATACAAAGGGAGAGAGTGCTACAAGTTTATAGTAAGTCTAGTATAAGTTTATTAGTCTTGATAAAAAAACGTGGTTTGGGGCCCACAACTCGTCAGGGCTTGTGTACTGGCAGTAATAGAAGAAATACAGTAAAAATAGTCTAGGATTAGCATACCTGCACTGCCTTGTACAGTGGAACCTTGGTTAACGATCGCTTTGAAAGACGAGCAACTTTTTTTTTTAACTCTGACTCAGCAAAACGAGCAGAAGTCAAGCTAATGGGATGTGCAGTACCGCATTTGGCCAGAGGTGCGGGAGGCGCCGGTGACACTCAGAATGGTTGGGAGCCGTTCACATATACTCAGAACCACTCGGAAATACTCGTAAATACTCCATTCCCGAGTGTTACCGAGCCTTTCCAAGTTCAGCCGAGCTGTCCCTCAGTATTTCTGAGGCTCTCCGGCGCCCCCCCCCCCCTCTGGCCACGTACGGTATTGCATGCAATAGAAGTCAATGCGGAACGACTTATCTTCATTTCCATTGACTTCTATGGGGAAACTCGTTTTGATATGCGAGTGCTTTGGATTACAAGCATTCTCCTGGAACAGATTATGCTCATAATCCAAGGTTCCACTGTATACTAATCCTAGACTCTTTTACTGTCCAGCATTCTTTTATTACTGCCAGTACACAATCTCTGATTAACGGGGGTTGTGAGGTGCCGAAACGCGTTGGTGGTGACTTCAAATTTTTTAATCAATACTTATAAACTTATACTGGACTTAATGTGAACTTGTGGTGCTCTACTATGTTTCTTCTTTGCATAGACATTTGCATAGACATTTTGGGCAACATTCTATATCACCTACATACATGGGCATCCGCAGAACTTTTTTCAGGGGGGGCATTATTTTAGGGTCACCCGTGCTCCGCCCCTTTTCGACAATGTCATTATCATGGTCAGAGACTGCAGACATGGTACAGGAGATGGGCAGAGACTGCAGACATAGTACACATACACCCAGATACATTACACCCCCATACACCCAGATACAGTACCTTACACCCCCATACACACAGATACATTACACCCCCATACACACAGATACTTTACACCCCCATACACACAGATACAGTACATTATACCCCATACACCCAGATACATTACACCCCCATACACCCAGATACAGTACATTATACCCCATACACCCAGATACATTACACCTCCATACACACAGATACAGTACATTATACCCCCATACACACAGATACATTACACCCCCATACACCCAGATACAGTACATTATACCCCATACACCCAGATACATTACACCTCCATACACACAGATACAGTACATTATAACCCCATACACCCAGATACATTAAACCTCCATACACACAGATACAGTACATTATAACCCCATACACACAGATACATTACACCACCATACACCCAGATACATTACACCCCCATACACCCAGATACATTACAGCCCCGTACACACAGATATATTACACCCCCATACACATAGATACCCTGGGACATGCAGCGCGGTGCCCCCGATTGATATGCGCACTTGTCTATAAGTAGCGTTGGTCCTGCCAGGGGGGTACTTGACCCCCCTTGCCCCTACCTGCGGACGCCCATGCCTACATATGTTGATTTTGGACACATCCTTTGTCACCACTCTGCCTGGCCATTCTTATCTAGCAAAGCTGTGATACTGTGTTGAAGATTGGCTGCCTCCTTCCACACATTGCTATTGTCTAGTGAGACATAGGTGTCTGTTTTCACTTACCTTGCATCTCCCAACCATCCCTAATTCAAAAATGCTAGCTGAAAGCAATGACAAAATAAAACAATTGTGAGGGCTGGGCTCAGCCCTTCCTTCTCTGAGCTGGCCGCTCAGGTGTCGGCTAATTGCCAGCTCCCATCTCTCCACAGTTACTCAGCTGTTGATGATATCCTGCAGGTCAGTCCTGCCTACTTAAGCCATCCAATCCAGAGGATCTCTGCCTTCTCCTTGGTCAACATCACAGAAACTCTCCTGCGATCCTGTTCAAGACTTGCTGTTCAAGACATCCCTTCTGGCTCCAGATCCTGCTTGCTATTCCACTACATTGATCCCTGACTTCTGGCTTGGCTGACTATCCGTTCCGGTTACTGAACTTTGGCTATGTTTTGACTATGTTTGTTCTTTTTACTTTTATTATTAAACAAGTGTGATTTACCTGTACTTCTGTCTCGGCCTGATTACATGGTTTCTGACAACAATGAAGGAAAAAGTTTAAAAATACCTACCTTACACCCTTTAAGTAAATTTTCATTTTGGAATATGCTTGACCATGTGGTCTCCTTTGAGGGAATGTAAATCAGTGTGACAACTCAATAGAACAATTGGACGACAGGGACCGACCATTGTGACCTTACAACAGGGAGTACCTGAACAAAGGTGAATCACAAGGTATTTTTTAAAGCTGAACTATGGGCTGGTGCAAAAGATACTGATACAGTGCTCAACCCGTCCTCCGCCCAAGCTCTATGGGTGCCGCAATGAGATCACTTGGAAGTTGGGGGCCCCTCTCCTTATGCTCCGCCGCCGGGCCATTGAGAAAGCGCAACGCGCTTCGTGCATACCCCTTTCCACCGCTGTAACACATGTGCGACCCCACTACACTAGGTTTTTTTTCCTGTGGGGCTGCATATTTGCGTATCTCCCTTTGTGCTGGGAGCCCGCCACACAGCATGCTCCCAGCAAAGAGATCGGGGTCTATTAAAGATTGGGGCCCGGGATGCTCAATTCCGGGGGTCACTTGATCGCTATGGTAGCCTCTGATTGGCAGAGGCTGTCACTGTGAATACAGCCCCTGTGTTTCTCTCTCTCTGTAAATGGAGAGGAAAGATGCATTGTATCCTTCTCATTCCTTGCAGAGAGGAAAACAAAAGTGTTTGTAAAAAAAAAAAAATAATAAATAAAAGAAAAAATACCTAGATCGAGGTTTGATCACTCTTGAATTTCAATTTTTTTCAATTATTTTATTGGGTATATTTTATAGCTTAAAAATATAGGTAAAAAATATAGTTTTTCAAAATTGTCTGTCTTTTTTTTTTGTTTATAGCGCAAAAAGAAAAAAAAAAAAACAACGCAGAGGTGATCATGAGACATTTGCATAGACATTTTGGGCAACTTTCTATATCACCTACATACATGGGCATCCGCAGAACTTTTTTCAGGGGGGGCATTATTTTAGGGTCACCCGTGCTCCTCCCCTTTTCGACAATGTCATTATCATGGTCAGAGACTGCAGACATGGTACAGGAGATGGGCAGAGACTGCAGACATAGTACACATACACCCAGATACATTACACCCCCATACACCCAGATACAGTACCTTACACCCCCATACACACAGATACAGTACCTTACACCCCCATACACACAGATACATTACACCCCCATACACACAGATACTTTACACCCCCATACACACAGATACAGTACATTATACCCCATACACCCAGATACATTACACCCCCATACACACAGATATAGTACATTATACCCCCATACACACAGATACATTACACCCCCATACACCCAGATACAGTACATTATACCTCATACACCCAGATACATTACACCTCCATACACACAGATACAGTACATTATACCCCCATACACACAGATACATTACACCCCCATACACCCAGATACAGTACATTATACCTCATACACCCAGATACATTACACCTCCATACACACAGATACAGTACATTATAACCCCATACACCCAGATACATTAAACCTCCATACACACAGATACAGTACATTATAACCCCATACACACAGATACATTACACCCCCATACACCCAGATACATTACACCCCCATACACCCAGATACATTACAGCCCCGTACACACAGATATATTACACCCCCATACACATAGATACCCTGGGACATGCAGCGCGGTGCCCCCGATTGATATGCGCACTTGTCTATAAGTAGCGTTGGTCCTGCCAGGGGGGTACTTGACCCCCCTTGCCCCTACCTGCGGACGCCCATGCCTACATATGTTGATTTTGGACACATCCTTTGTCACCACTCTGCCTGGCCATTCTTATCTAGCAAAGCTGTGATACTGTGTTGAAGATTGGCTGCCTCCTTCCACACATTGCTATTGTCTAGTGAGACAGCCCATTCTAGAGATGGGCCCATAGGCATAGGTGTCTGTTTTCACTTACCTTGCATCTCCCAACCATCCCTAATTCAAAAATGCTAGCTGAAAGCAATGACAAAATAAAACAATTGTGAGGGCTGGGCTCAGCCCTTCCTTCTCTGAGCTGGCCGCTCAGCTGTCAGCTAATTGCCAGCTCCTATCTCTCCACAGTTACTCAACTGTTGATGATATCCTGCTGGTCAGTCCTGCCTACTTAAGCCATCCAATCCAGAGGATCTCTGCCTTCGCCTTGGTCAACATCACAGAAACTCTGCTGCGATCCTGTCCAAGACTTGCTGTTCAAAACATCCCTTCTGGCTCCAGATCCTGCTTGCTATTCCACTACATTGATCCCTGACTTCTGGCTTGGCTGACTATCCGTTCCGGTTACTGAACTTTGGCTATGTTTTGACTACGTGTGTTCTTTTTACTTTTGTTATTAAACAAATGTGATTTAACTGTACTTCTGTCTCGGCCTGATTACGTGGTTTCTGACAACAATGAAGGAAAAAGTTTAAAAATACCTACCTTACACCCTTTAAGTAAATTTTCATTTTGGAATATGCTTGACCATGTGGTCTCCTTTGAGGGAATGTAAATCAGTGTGACAACTCAGTAGAACAATTGGACGACAGGGACCGACCATTGTGACCTTACAACATTGAGTACCTGAACAAAGGTGAATCACAAGGTATTTTTTAAAGCTGAACTATGGGCTGGTGCAAAAGATACTGATACAGTGCTCAACCCGTCCTCCGCCCAAGCTCTATGGGTGCCGCAATGAGATCACTTGGAAGTTGGGGGCCCCTCTCCTTATGCTCCGCCGCCGGGCCATTGAGAAAGCGCAACGCGCTTCGTGCATACCCCTTTCCACCGCTGTAACACATGTGCGACCCCACTACACTAGGTTTTTTTTCCTGTGGGGCTGCATATTTGCGTATCTCCCTTTGTGCTGGGAGCCCGCCACACAGCATGCTCCCAGCAAAGAGATCGGGGTCTATTAAAGATTGGGGCCCGGGATGCTCAATTCCGGGGGTCACTTGATCGCTATGGTAGCCTCTGATTGGCAGAGGCTGTCACTGTGAATACAGCCCCTGTGTTTCTCTCTCTCTGTAAATGGAGAGGAAAGATGCATTGTATCCTTCTCATTCCTTGCAGAGAGGAAAACAAAAGTGTTTGTAAAAAAAAAATAATAATAAATAAAAGAAAAAATACCTAGATCGAGGTTTGATCACTCTTGAATTTCAATTTTTTTCAATTATTTTATTGGGTATATTTTATAGCTTAAAAATTGCTTAAAAATATAGGTAAAAAATATAGTTTTTCAAAATTGTCTGTCTTTTTTTTTGTTTATAGCGCAAAAATAAAAAAAAAAAAAAACGCAGAGGTGATCAAATACCACCAAAAGAAAGCTCTATTTTGTAGGGGAAAAAAAGGACGCACATTTTTATTTGGGTAGAGTGTCGCACGACCGCGCAATCCTTATTCAAAATAATGCAGTGCCCTATCGTAAAAAAAAAAATGGCCTGGTCAGAAAGGGGGGGGGGGGTAAATCTTTTGGAGGTCAATATACAAGAGTAATGCCGCGTACACACGACCGGTTTTCCCGTCAGAATAAACTCTGAAGGTTTTTCCGACGGAATTCTGCTGAAACTGTCTTGCCTCTACACACAATCACACCAAAGTCCCACCGTCTAGAACGCGGTGACGTACAACACGTACGACGGGACTGGAAAAAGGAAGTTCAATGGCCAGTAGCCAATAGCTTCCGTCTCGTACTTGCTTCAGAGGATTGGTTCCGTCAGAAATATTTAAAACATGTTCTATTTCTAGGTCTGTCAGAATTTAAAAAAATAAAAAGTCCGATGAGGCCCACAGACGATCGGAATATCCGATGAAAAGATTCCGTCTGACTTTTTCTGCAGGAAAGTCCGACCGTGTGTACGCCACATAAGAGCTGACCGTTATAAGCTCCTTTTTCCAATACTAAGTATATGGTTTCTCCCAACCCCTTCCCAACAGCGACTTTTGCCGGACAGCTTGGCCCGTTACAAGAATAATGAATCTGCTGACAAGAACAATAGGTAGTAAAACAAAAACAGCTGCCAACTGACTGCATCCTATATGTAAATGTTATTTTTTGCCCAGAGTTATGCTTCAAGCAGTCTAAACTGAACGCAGCGTGAAATTTAAGGCGGCAACGCAGAGCATTTCATTATTCACTTGAATCATAAGCTGCAAGGTTTACTTATTAACAGGTTACCCCAGTCTAGCAGATATGATTCCCAAGCTGTGCAATGTTTATCCCTATGTGTGTGCGGACAAGCTGGATCTACCTGTGTTGTCACCATGGGAAAAGGGCGTCTTTTTGGGGGCTGGAGGGGATCAGTCGCGCTCCTGTGGTTGCTGATATGGAGGCCAACCTCAGCCAAAACGGGGATATAAATAGAGTGACAAGGGAGGGGAAGGGGACCCGCTGTGTCACCCGTCCCATAAAACTCTCCACCTGACACTCAAGACATCTGAGAACATAACAACCTCAACAAATACAAAAAAAAAAACGTCAACGTTTCATCACATTGGGTTTATAGGACAGTGAATTCCACGCACAAGGTGTCTGATGATTCATTAAGTTGCAGCAACACAAATCATCTCATTACCTGTTCACCGGTGTGGGAGGTGCGGAAAAAAATTAAATAACCTTTACTGAGCTATAATTGAAGCCCAATTAAATATTTAGTTTAAATACGCTAAGTACATACCAGGTGCGTTAAAGAGGAACTGCAGTCTGCTCACATAATTTGTAATAAAAACATCTTTACCTTTCTTAACCACTTGAGATCCGCGCTATAGCCGAATGACGGCTACAGCGCGGACCTGCATTGCCAGGACTGCATCCATTGACGTAGTCCCGTGCACGAGTGGCCTGCGTGCCCCCTGAAGGGCGCGTGCGGCGCGCTCTGTGATCAGCGAGTCTATGAGACTCGCTGGATCACAGATCAGAGTAAGGGGTCGATCCCGGCCAATGACAGCTGATCATGTGATGTCAACACAGCCGGTAATTGGCTATTTTTTCTCCTCGCGCTGTAGTAAAAAAGCCGATTACCGGCGGCAGTGAGAGGGACATCAGTCCCGATCACTGCGAGCTGCCGCCAGCTCATCAGTGCCCACCTGTGCCCCCTACAAGTGCCACCTAGCAGTAGGCAACAGTGCTGCCTACCAGTTCACACCAGCGCCACCCATCAGTGCCCACAGTGCCACCTATCAGAGCCCACAATCAGTGCCTGAAGAATAGTGCTGCACATCAGTGCCACCAATCAGTGCCCATCAGTGTCACCTACCAGTGCCCATCAGTGCCGCCCATCAGTGCCACCTATCAGTGCCCATCAGTGCCATGAGTGCCCTTCAGTGCCACCCATCCGTGCCACCCATCAGGGCCCATCAGTGCCATCTTAGCAGTGGCCATCAGTGCCGCCTTATCTGTGCCCATCAGTACCGACTTATATGTCCCCAACAGTGCCACCTAATCTGTGCCTATCAGTGCCACCTTAACTGTGCCTATCAGTGCCCATCAGTGAAGCCTATCAGTGCCCACCAGTGCAGCCTATCAGTGCCCACCAGTGCCGCCTCATCAGCGCATATCAATGAAGCAGAAAAATGACCCATCTTTTTCCATCTTACCCCAAAATTTCCATCTTTTTTTGTTTGTTTAGCAAAAAAAAAAAAACCCCAGCTGTGATTAAATACCTACCAGTGCCCATCAGTGCCGCCCATCAGTGTCACCTATCAGTGCCCATCAGTGCCATGAGTGCCCTTCAGTGCCACCCATCCGTGCCACCCATCCGTGCCACCCATCAGGGCCCATCAGTGCCATCTTAGCAGTGGCCATCAGTGCCGCCTTATCTGTGCCCATCAGTACCGACTTATATGTCCCCCACAGTGCCACCTAATCTGTGCCTATCAGTGCCGCCTTAACTGTGCCTATCAGTGCCCATCAGTGCAGCCTATCAGTCCCCATCAGTGCAGCCTATCAGTGCCCACCAGTGCCGCCTCATCAGCGCATATCAGTGAAGCAGAAAAATTACCCATCTTTTTCCATCTTACCCCAAAATTTCCATCTTTTTTTGTTTGTTTAGCAAAAAATAAAAAACCCCATCTGTGATTAAATACCACCAAAAGAAAGCTCTATTTGTGGGAAAAAATGATAACAATTTCATTTGGGTACAGTGTTGTATGACCGCGCAATTGTCATTCAAAGTGCTTCAGCGCTGAAAGCTAAAAATTGGACTGGGCAGGAGGGGGGGTTTAAGTGCCCAGTAAGCAAGTGGTTAGGCTTCCCTCCAACCGCTTTGCATATTATTTTATATACAGTGGAACCTCGGATTACGAGCATAATCCATTCCAGGAGTATGCTCGTAATCCAAAGTACTTGCATATCAAAGCGAGTTTTCCCATTGAAGTCAATGCAAACGAAAATAATTTGTTTTGCATTGACTTCAATGGGATGCAATACCGCATGCGGCCAGAGGCGGGGGGCGCCGGAGAGCCTCGGAAACGGCCGAAAAGGCCTGAGCCCACTTCTTCTGACTTCTGCAAACCTCAGAAAGGCTCGTTGAACGGAGTCTTTCCGAGGTTTGCCAAGGTCAGCCGAAGTGTGCTCGGGCCTTTCTATGCATTTCCGAAAGCCGACGATCGGCGCTGTTCGGCTCCGGCGCACCCCACCTCAGGCCAAAAGCGGTACTGCATACCACTTTTGGCCTGAATCATGCTCGCAAACCGAGTTAGGATTTTTAGAAATACAGTGCTCGTTTTGCGAAACGCTCGTTAACCGCGTTACTCGCAAACCGAGGTTCCACTGTTTTGTGATTCTGTAGTTGCCAAATATGCTGCAGAAATCTCCCTCCACTGAGTCTGGCTGCAGCCATTTTAACTGTGGGCAGCTGAAGCTGCTGTCTGTTCACTTCCTGGATTTACACAGAGGCACACCTCCAGCTCTGCAGCCCTGCAGCTCTCATTGGCCTTCTTACATTGCTCCCAACTGTCCCTGATTTTGAGGGACTGTCCCTGATTTGGAGCAATGTCCCTCTGTCCCTCATTCCTCCTCATTTGTCCCTCATTTTGGTCTGATCTCTATAGATGTATATAAAATGCACTTTTTTATCTATCAAAAAGTGTTTCCCAGTGCTAAACCTTTCATCTGATTTCTAAATTGCTGCATTTGTAAATTCCAAAAGCCAATATAAAGGAATAGTAGTGGTAAAAAAAAAGCACTTGTGGGTTTAACCAATCTTGTTTTTTTCTACAATTCTCCTTTAAGGGGGCGTGGCCAGGGGTGTGTCCTATGCCTGCATACTTTTGCTGGTAGGTGTCCCTCATTCCCATCTCAAAAAGTTGGGAGGTTCTGCTCTTTTGACTCACCCCCTCCTTCCTGACAAACTCTCACAAGAGTGAAAGAGAGAGCTGTGCATGATGTCATAAGCCTAGGCTAATGACCAGGCAGGAAACAGGAAGTGGGCTGTATAAGGGATTTACTGGCAGAAAAAAAATGTTTTACTATCCAAAGTTAAAACAACAACAAGGGCAGAAGATTTAAAGTGGTTGTAAACCCTCCTTCCTGACAATTACCTATAGGTAAGCCTAGAATAAGGCTTACCTATAGGTAGTGGAAATATCTCCTAAACATGCGCCATATTATTTTATATATACTGTGATTCTGTAGTTGCCAAATATGCTGCAGAAATCTCCCTCCACTGAGTCTGGCTGCATCCATTTTAAGTGTGGGCAGCTGATGCTGCTGCCTGTTCACTTCCTGGATTTACACAGACACACAGAGGCATGCCTCCTGCTCTGCAGCTCTCATTGGCCCTCTTATGACTCACCCCTCTCCCTTCCTGGCAAACTCTCACAAGAGTGAGAGAGAGAGAGAGCTGTGCATGATGTTATAAGCCTAGGCTAATGACCAGACAAGAAACAGGAAGTGGGCTGTATAAGGGATTTACTGGCAGAAAAAAAATGTTTTACTATGGAAAGTTAAAACAACAACAACAAGGGCAGAAGATTTATAAGATGGAAAGATAAAAAAATTACTGGAGGTCCACTTTAAGATAAATCTTACAATAGTAAGCTGTCGTTTATTAATTTAATAAATAATAATTCTAGCCTTAGTCCTGTAGTTATGTAAGGGCTGGCAGGAGGAAACACAAAACGCATTAGAGGACACCGGTAATCAACACTCCCAAAATGGTCAGTTTCTGAAGAACAAAGATACCTCTTCATTAAAGTGGATGTAAGCCCCATTCATGAAACCAGGCCTGGGCACATCTATCTGTAGAGTTTACTTATCTCTCTCCAAAGCTCTAAGTGCCGTGTCTTTCTGCTGCTCCGTTCCCCAGTTATCAGCAGAGTCACTTCTGAGAAGTTCTCAGACACAGGAGATAACAGCAGCTGGAAATTAGTGTTGGGGGGGAGCTTAGAGGTAGATTAGCAGTGAGCTTGTCTATTCACAGCACAGCTCTGCAGGTTCCTTCATTTCTCCGCCTATGTGGAGGGGGGCGGGGTGCGTACCTTTCCTCCAATCAGCTCACACAGTGCATGCCCAGACTCCCCTCCCACTGCTGAATGAGGAGGAAAGATTTCTAACAGGATGAGAACTTTCTAAAGAATGTAGAAAGCTGAAGACTGGCAGATATACATGTAAAACTTCTGTAGGGAGATTTATTCAATCTCTGTGTATAATCTGAGAGGTTTTACATCCACTTTAAAGTAGCAGATATAAAAGACTCATCCATTCTCGAGCTCTGTAATAATTAATATATCCTTTAATAATTAATACATCCTGTAATAATTAATACATCATTCTTTTTTTTTTTTAAATGCTAGTAGTGTATGTACCAGCCTCTTGCAGCCCCTGTACAGCAGGACTGGAGCGTGAGAGGAGGAAGCAGCACACGTAGCTAACTTTTATGTGCTGACAAAGAGCATGCTGAGAGAAGGAGAGTGACAGAGAGAGGAGCTTATCACTGTGCTGCTTCTCCTTTCACTGTCCAGTCACAGGCTGGGGGCGGGTCCGGGAAAACCTGGGTTTGGAAGAAGTAGGTTGAACGTTGCTGGCCTTTGGACTAAGGACATCTAGTGGCAGAAAAAAGTACTGCAGGAAAAATCTCTGGATTTAAAGTGGTTGTAATGGCAGAAGTTTTTTTTTTTTTTTTACCTTAATGCATTCTCTGCATTAGGGTAAAAAACCTTCTATGTGCAGCTTCCCCCTGTAATTACTTACCTGAGCCCAATCTCGATCCAGCAATGTGCCTGAGAGCACAGGCACTGCTCTCTCTCTCTCTCTCTCCATCCTCACTTATATCCAGTGACGAGGAAGTGGGGGCGGGGCCAAGCTGCACTGTGTGTGTCAATAGATGCACACAATGTGGCTGAGGATCAAGCCCGCACGAATGCCCCCATAGCTGCTTGCTATAGGGGCACTCAGAAGGCAGGAAGAGCCAGGAAGAGCCAGGAGCACCAGTGGGGGACCCCAGAAGAGGAGGATCGGGGCTGCTCTGCGCAAAACTATGTTTAGTAGTGAGTAGGTAAGTATAACATGTTTTGTTATTTAAAAAATAAACCCTTAGGCTCCATTCACATTAGCATTTCTCCAAAGTAGCACGATTTCCAGCGTGACTTTGATGCAACTTTTGGTGTGATTTTGATCCGGCTTTACATTTTATGGATCAAAGTCATACCAAAGTAGTGCAGGCACCTTTTCAAAGTCATAAATAAAGATAATAAAAAAGAAATAAAATAATTAAAAAAAAAAAAACCTTTTCAAAGTCGCTGCAACTTTAAGCGGCACCAATTCGAACAGGCGCCATTAAAAAGAATGGGGTGCGACTAGTCATGCGACTTTGATGTCCAAATGTCGCATGACAAATCGCACAAGTGTGAATGGAGCTTTACAATCCCTTTAAGATGAATCTTACAGCAAAGGCAGAGTTTTCGTTATTTCACCCTTAAGGCTTGCTTTACACCTATGCGTTTTTTAGTGCTTTTTGCATAAACGCACTATAATCATTTTAACATGGTTTCCAATGGGACACGTTCACGTCTATGCTTTTTTTAAGCCTCTGCGTTTTGTGGGAGGGGTCAGGGACTTTATTTAAAGGCAAAACTGTGCTTTTTTGTTCAATAGACTTCAGTAGAGAAGCTGCGGAAGCCTTTATTTTGCCTTTATTTAACCTCTAGAGATCCGCGCTATAGCCGAATGACGGCTACAGCGCAGACCTGCTTTGCCGGGACTACGTCTATTGTGACCTGCACGCCCCCTGAAGGGCGCACGCGCCGCGTTCTGTGATCAGCGAGTCTGTGAGACTCGCTGGATCACAGATCCGAGTAAGGGGTCGATCCCGACCCCTTACCACGTGATCAGCTGTCAGCCAATGACAGCTTATCATGTGATGACAACAGAGTCGGTAATCAGCTATTTTTCCTCCTCGCGCTGACAGTGCAAGGAGAAAAAAAAAGCCGATCACCGGCGGCTGTGAGAGGGACATCAGTCCCGATCACGGCGAGCTGGCGCCAGCTCATCAGTGCCCACCTGTGCCCCCTGCCAGTGCCGCCTAAGAATAGTCAACAGTGCTGCCTATCAGTGCCCATAGTGCCACCAATCAGTGCCACCCATCAGTGCCCTTAGTGCCACCCATCAGTGCCCATAGTGCCACCAATCAGTGCCACCCATCAGTGCCCACAGTGCCACCCATCAGTGCCCACAGTGCCACCCATCAGTGCCCACAATCTGCCTCAACAACAGTGCTGCACCTCAGTGCCACATAGCAGTGCCCATCAGTGTCACTTACCAGTGCCCATCAGTTTCGCCCAGTGCCACCTATCAGTGCCCATCAGTGCCATCTTTCAGTGGTACCTATCAGTGCCACCCATCAGTGCCATCTTATCTGTGCCCATCAGTACTGCCTTATCTGTCCCCATCAGTGCCACCTTATCTGTGCCTATCAGTGCCGCCTTAACTGTGTCTATCAGTGCCCATCAGTGCAGCCTATCAGTGCCCACCAGTGCCACCTCATCAGCGCATATCAATGAAGGAGAAAAATGACCTGTTTGCAAAATTTTATAACAAACTATTAAACATGATTTTTTTTTTTTCAAAGTGTGACAGTGCTGAAAGCTGAAAATTGGTCTGGGGGGGGGGGGGGGGGGTTGAGTGCCCAGAAAACAAGTGGTTAATCAACCCAGCAACAAATTGGCCAGTAAAAAAGCATAAAAACACAAAACACATAAAAATGCATAAAAAACGATTGTGCAAAAACGCAAAACGCACTGCAAAAAGAAAATGATCAAAAGCAAACTACATTGATTAGTCATGTTTATCTTGTTTTTTTTTTTCCTACAATTTTTGGCAGCTACGTCGCTTTCAATGTTTACAGTGACTGACAGGTCCACTTTAATAATTCTTTCATTCCAAAAAGAAGGATTAGCAGAATGATAAATGAAGTAACAGTTTATGTAACGGCCCTTTTAGCCATGGCGCTGAAATATAAACTACACCAGATTCCTTGATCAAGTTTATTTTTCCTGTCCGATGTTTCATAAACACACGCGCGGCACTTTGGCAGAAAGTTCGTTTTTAGACTCAACAAAGTCACAACCTTCTAAAAATTGCATAAAAAAAAAAAATTGCTTAAAGTTACAAGAGTTCAATCATACAGTGCCTTGAAAAAGTATTCATACCCCTTGAAATTTTCCACATTTTGTCATGTTACAACCAAAAACGTAAATGTATTTTATTGGGATTTTATGTGATAGACCAACACAAAGTGGCACATAATTGTGAAGTGGAAGGAAAATGATAAATGGTTTTCAAGATTTTTTACAAACAAATATGTGAAAAGTGTGGTGTGCATTTGTATTCAGCCCCCCTTTACTCTGATACCCCAAACTAAAATCTAGTGGAACCAATTGCCTTCAGAAGTCACCTAATTAGTAAATAGAGTCCACCTGTGTGTCATTTAATCTCAGTATAAATACAGCTGTTCTGTGAAGCCCTCAGATGTTTGTTAGAGAACCTTAGTGAACAAGCAGCATCATGAAGGCCAAGGAACACACCAGACAGGTCAGCGATAAAGTTGTGGAGAAGTATAAAGCAGGGTTCGGTTATAAAAAAATATCCCAAGCTTTGAACATCTCATGGAGCTCTGTTCAATCCATCATCCAAAAATGGAAAGTGTATGGCACAACTGCAAACCTACCAAGACATGGCCTTCCACCTAAACTGACAGGCCGGGCAAGGAGAGCATTCATCAGAGAAGGAGCCAAGAGTCCCATGGGAACTCTGGAGGAGCTGCAGAGATCCACAGCTCAGGTGGGAGAATCTGTCCACAGGACAACTATTAGTCGTGCTCTCCACAAATCTGACCTTTATGGAAGAGTGACAAGAAGAAAGACATTGGTGAAAGAAAGACATAAGAAGTCCTGTTTGCAGTTTGTGAGAAGCCATGTGGGGGACACAGCAAACATGTGGAAGAAGGTGCTCTGGTCAGATGAGACCAAAATTCAACTTTTTGGCCTAAAAGCAAAACACTATGTGTGGCGGAAAACTAACACTGCCCATCACCCTGAACACACCATCCCCACTGTGAAACATGGTGGTGGTAGCATCATGTGGTGGGGATGCTTTTCTTCAGCAGGGACAGGGAAGCTGGTCAGAGTTGATGGGAAGGTAGATGGAGACAAACACAGGGAAATCTAATGCGGCGTACACACGGTCGGGATTTCCTATGGAAACAGTCCGATGGGAGCTTTTCATCGGATTTTCTGACCGTGTGTATGCCCATCGGTCTTTTTCTGTCGGAATTGCGGACGGACTTTGGATTGAGAACCTGTTCTTAATTTTTCAGACGGAAAACCTTTCTATCGGATTTTCCGATCGTGTGTATGCAATTCCGACTCGCAAAATTCCGACGCATGCTTGGAAACAATTCGACGCATGCTCGGAAGCATTAAACTTTCCTTTTATAGTGCAGTCGAACGTTTTTTAAGGCGCGGTGTTATTGACCGTCGGAATTTGGTGTGACCGTGTGTAGGCAAGACAGTTTGAGCGAAATTCCGTCGGGAAAACCATCAGAGCTTTTTCCGATGAGAATTCCGACCGTGTGTACGCGGCATTAGAAGACTGGGGCGGAGGTTCACCTTCCAGCAGGACAACAACCCCAAACATACAGCCAGAGCTACAATGGGATGGTTTAGGTCAAAGCATATTCATGTGTTAGAATGGTCCAGTCAAAGTCCAGACCTAAATCCAGTTGAGAATCTGTGGCAAGACTTGAAAATTGCTGTTCACAGACGCTCTCCATCCAATCTGACAGAGCTTGAGCTGTCAGCTGACAACACATGTGCAGTCCAAATAACACCAGTCACCAGTGTGCCATTGCATCTTCATTGTCCAATCACAGGCAGGGGAGGTCCTAAACCAGTCTCTATTGCTCATCAGCAATGAGGTCTCAGGAAGTGCAGGACCTGGCTGTGCTTGTGTTTGGATTGTAAGAACTCCTGCAGAAAAATTACTAATCTGACGGAAGGTAGGGGGCGACAACTGCGGTGAAATACAGATACCCAGAAGAGTCTGGAAATCTGAATTTGTAAAATAATGATGGACATACGATACAGCAAAAAGTATAAAATGGGAGATACTTCTAAAATGTTAGGTATACATTGAGACGATAACTAAAAGTATTATCATATTGGAAAAAAAAACTGTTACGGTTATTTTAAAGCTATAAAAACAATATATAAAAAATATATAAAACAATACATAAAACAATATATAAAGCAATACATAAAACAATATATAAAGCAATACATAAAACGATACATAAAAAAATACATAAAAACAATATATAAAACAATATATAAAGCAATACATAAAAACAATATTTAAAACAATATATAAAGCAATACATTAAAACAATATATAAAGCAATACATTAAAACAATATATAAAGCCATACATAAAACAATACATAAAAACAATATATAAAACAATAAGAAAAAATGAACTCACAAAGCAGTTCTTTTCCTGACAACGAGGCAACAATACTAAGTGGTGGAGTTTTATGACTTGCAGTTTAGTTTACATAGGAAGAATACTTTTAGGCACTTAAATATAAATTATTTAAAAAGCAGTGTTTCAGTATGAATCTTTTATAGCAGGCTCCCGTTTTCCTGAGTAGGTTTTACTTGTCCTGTTAAAGCGTAAAAGGTTATAAGACGGAGAAAATGGAAATATTTTTTGTGAGAAATTCAGTTGCTACTTTTTACCGACACTTTTTGTTTAGTAGGCCAACTCGTGTGCCATGGCAGCACAGGTCACATGTAGCCTGCGCCTCCATGAGATGACATTCAATAAGGTGACAGACTAGTTTTCAAAGTTGAAGTTGAACTACTATGCACAAATCCTTGTCCTGATTGGATGCAGAGTTTGCAAAGCACAGAGATTCAGAGAAAGCCAGCATGCCAATGGTGGGCACAAGAGGAAAGGGGTGGGATTAATAAAAGAGCACAAAGGCGGCTCTGCAGGGGAAAGAAAGACCCACCCCCTTGGATTGCACCACCCCTGAGGAGGTTGGAGAGCAATTCACAATTCAGTTTTTGGGTTTCCGACAGCTCAAAAAGTAACAGAGATGGCGAACCTATGGCACGCAGAGCCATCTCTGTGGGCCCTCTCTCTCTCTCTCTTTCCCTCTTCTCTTTCTCTGTCCCCCCCTCTTTCTCTCTCTCCCTGTCCCCCTCCCTCTTTCTGTTCCTCTCTCTCTCTCAGCTCACCTCTCTCTCTCAGCATTTCTCTCACACCCCACTCTCTCAGCCCCTCTCCCTCTCTCTGTTGCCCCCTCTCTCAGCATCTCTCTCACACCCTCTCTCTCTCTGTCCCCTCTCCCTCTCTCTCAGCCCCCCTCCGTTTCTCTCAGCCCCCCTCCCTCTCTCTGTTCCCCCCTCTCTCTCGGCATATTTCTCACAACCCTCTCTCTCTCTGTCCCCCCTCCCCTCTCTCTCAGCCCCCTCCCTCTCACTGTCCCCTTTCTCTCCCCCTCTCTATCTCTCACCCCCTCTCTCTCTCAATGTATTTATTTCAGTTTGGGCACTCGGGCTCAAAAAGGTTTGCCATCACTGACATAGGGTGTCAATGCAGGGCCAGAGTGGTATAGGCCTTGGTGTGCTGCCGGGTCAAGTCTTCCCTACATGTTTCGCCAAAACATTGGCTTCCTCAGGGGAATAGGACAATGACCAATAATTGAAAAAATCACAGATAGAAGGATACCAGCCCCAAAACAATGGATCATGCAGACTCGTTGCAAATATAATCCTTTTGTGGTATAGAAGATCTAAACCTGGTGGTGATTTGTTGTAACGTTATATGTAGTGTTCAGTCCTGGAGGCTGTTCTCCAACAACTGTGGTCCATAAAGACATGGATGAGCGAGTTTGGGGTGGAGGAACTTGACTGTCCTTCACAGAGTCCTGACCTCAACCCAATAGAACACCTTTGTGTTGAATTAGAGCAGAGACTGCGAGTCAGGCCGTCTCATCCAACATCAGTGCCTGACCTCACAAATGCGTTTAGCAGTGTGTCTACGGGAATGTTTGAGCATTCGTCCAGAAGCGCATTTGTGAGGTCAGGCACTGATGTTGGACGAGAAGGCCTGGCTCACAGTCTTCGCTCTAATTCATCCCTAAGGTGTTCTATCGGGTTGAGGTCAGGACTCTGTGCAGGCCAGTCAAGTTCCTCCACCCCAAACTCACTCATCCATGTCTTTATGGACCTTGCTTTGTGCACTGGTCCAAATCCTTTGGTGGAGGAGGGATTATGGTGTGGGGTTGTTTTTCAGGGGTTGGGCTTGGCCTCTTAGTTCCAGTGAAGGGAACTCTTAAGGCGTCAGCATACCAAGACATTTTGGACAATTTCATACTCCCAACTTTGTGGGAACAGTTTGGGGATGGCCCCTTCCTGTTCCAACATGACTGCACACCAGTGTACAAAGCAAGGTCCATAAAGACATGGATGATCAAGTTTGGGGTGGAGGAAGTTGACTGTCCTGCACAGAGTCCTGACCTCAACCCGATAGAACACCTTTGGGATGAATTAGAGCGGAGACTGCGAGCCAGGCCTTCTCATCCAACATCAGTGCCTGACCTCACAAATTCTCTTCTGCAAGAATGGTCAAACATTCCCATAGACACACTCCTAAACCTTGTGGACAGCCTTCCCAGAAGAGTTGAAGCTACAAAGGGTGGGCCAACTCAATATTGAACCCTACAGACTAATGCCGCATACACACGATTGGATTTTCCGACGGGAAATGTTGGATGTGAGCTTGTTGGCGGTAAGTCCGACCGTGTGTACGCTCCATCGTACATTTGTTGTCTGACTTTCCGCCACTTTTTTTCTCTCAAATTTTCCACCAACAAATGTGTGTTGTCGGATTTTCCGATCGTGCGTACACAAGTCCGTCGGACAAAAGTCCAAAGTACAAACACGCATGCTCGGAATCAAGGACGAGACGGAAGCGCTCGGTCTTGTAAAACTATCGTTCGTAATGGAAATATCACATCGGCTCGCCGTACGTCTTGTACGTCACTACGTTTGTAATTGTTGGCCAACATTTGTGTGACCGTGTGTATGCAAGACAAGTTGGAACCAACGACCTTCGAACAAAAATCCACGGTTTTGTTGTCGGAAAGTCCGATCGTGTGTACGAGGAATAAGACTGGGATGCCATTAAAGCTTGTGTGTGTAAAGGCAGCCGTCCAGGGCCGTTTTTAGGGCAGGGCAAAAGGGGCAGCTGCCCTGGGCCCTGTCATTGTTGTGGGGCCCAAAGCAGCTGCCTCATACTTGCCAACTACCCTGGTTTAAGATCCCTTGTCCCTTGAGGTTTTAGTCCTGTGCTGTGTCCCAATATCTCAGTGTAAAGTGCTACTACTAATGCTGCCCAGCTCTGCCCTATTGTTGTGTACAGATGACTCACCTGCAGACCCTGTGTTTACATGTAAATTACCGGCATTCATATGTAAATAGCAGCAGCATTCATGTGTAAATATCGGCGGCATTCATATGTATATCATGCCCCCCTGAGGTCATATCCACAGTAATCTCTAGCAACCAATCAACAAGCATAAATCATGTGCTGTAACCTCTAGCAACTAATCAGTGAGCCGTAATGTGTGCTGTAACCTCTAGCAACCAGTCAGTGAGCGGTAATGATACACTGTAACCTCTGGCAACCAATTGCAATAGCTGCCTGATCTGATTCAGTAAATAGATTTTGAGTCTAGCTGCTATTTATTGGATGTCTCAGAGCAGGTGGAGAGCAAAACTTCATGGGGGGGGGGGGCCCAAGAAAAGTTTTGCCCAGGGTCCAATCAATATTAACCACTTTCAGCCCGGACCAATTTGCAGCCAAAGGACCAGGCCCCTTTTTGCGATTCGGCACTGCGTCGATTTAACTGACAATTGCGCGGTCGTGCGACGTGGCTCCCAAACAAAATTGACGTCCTTTTTTTCCCACAAATAGAGCTTTCTTTTGGTGGTATTTGATCACCTCTGCGTTTTTTTTTTTTTTGCGCTATAAACTAAAAAGTGCGCCAATTTTGAAAAAAATGCATTCTTTTTTACTTTTTGCTATAATAAATATCCCCCAAAAATATATAAAAAAAAATGTTTTTTTTCCTCAGTTTAGGCCGATACATATTCTTCTACATATTTTTGGTAAAAAAAAATCGCAATAAGCGATTATTGATTGGTTTGCGCAGAAGTTATAGCGTTTACAAGATAGGGGATAGTTTTATAGCATTTTTATTAATAATTTTTTTTTATTAGTAATGGCGGCGATCAGCGATTTTTTTTGTGACTGGGACATTATGGCGGACACATCGGACATTTTTGACACATTTTTGGGACCATTGTCATTTATAAAGCAATCAATGCTATTTAAATGCACTGATTCCTGTATAAATGACACTGGCAGTGAAGGGGTTAACCACAGGGGGCAGTGTAGGGGTTAAGTATGCCTAGGGGGTGTTTCTTACTGTGGGGGGGGCGTGGCTGTCAGCTAGTGAATGCTGATCTCTGCTCCAATCACGGGGAGCAGAGATCGGCATCACTAGTTGCTAGGCAGAACGGGGGGAGATGCTGTATATTTCCGCATCTCCCCGTTCAGCCTTCCCGTGAGACGATCGCAGGTGTTCCCGCAGCGATCGAGTCCGCGGCACCTGCGACCGGCCTCACGGGGGTCCTGATGGCACAGACGGCATTAAGGAGGGACTTATATATACGCCATCTTGCCTGTCCGTGCTATTCTGCCAGCGTATATCGTCGTGTGCCGGTCGGGAAACGGTTAAAGGCGGCCCTGCAGCCGTCCCAATACTTTTGACAATATAGTGTGCACTTCTCATGTGTATTCTTCCTTGTATCCTGGTGTGCTTTGTGTATTTCTTCCAGATCTGTGCAATAATGAGACTTTTCCTAATAAAGACCGCTCACTGCTGCTCTCTCTCCTTGTGCAGGGTGGCTGGTCTGGTCTCCGCCCCCTCCTGTAGTTTACTGCAGGCAGCCTGTAGTGGGTGGAGCCTGCTGGGCCCCTCCCACAGCTCCGCTCTCTGCACACACTGTGTACAGCGCAGTGATGATGTCACTGCCACCTTTACAAGGTAATATGCGAGTTTTCGAAGGCATTTGGTGCACAAAGTGTGGATTTCTTTCCTTTGTAGCTGGAAGGAATATATTTAAATATATATAAATGAAAGTTTTTGTGCCGGGAGCTTTAATCTGAAAAAAAAAAAGTAAAAAAACGACTTTGCAATATGATGTGAGATAATATCTCCTACAAAGTGTATGGGGGGAGGGAGTTGGAAAAGAAAGGGCATGACATTGTGACAGCAGAAAGAATTAAAATCTGAATCTGCTCATGTAATGCAAATTATTGGTAGGATATTAATGGGACAAAGGAGGAAGTGAATTAAAACAGAAATCCAGCGTGAAATGAAAGAAATAAAAATGTCATTCTAATTTTATAATAACTCCAGAAATAACCTTTGTGCTGCCCGAACACATAGAAATGTTCTGGCAATTTCATCCAGCGACCAGCGGTAAGAACATAACGCACCGCGCCAACTTACCGCCAACAGCTTAAAGCGGTATTATACCCAAGAGCAAACATTTATTACATTGCAGCTCACCAATTTTTAGATGTGATGTCTGCATTAGTTTTCTTTTTAAAGCTTTCTTTCTTCTATTTTAATCTGGTGATCCAGTAAGCCCCCGTACACACGGTCGGAAATTCCGACAGAAAATGTCCGATCGGACCACGTTGTCGGAAAATCCGCCCGTGTGTGGGCTCAATCTGGCTTTTTCCATCGGAATTTCCGACGAAAAAAATTTTAGGAGCAGGATCTCAAATTTTCCAACAACAAAATCCGATCCGGACTTTTTCCGATCGTGTGTAGGGAATTCTGACGCACAAAGTGCCACGCATGCTCAGATCAAATTACGAGACCAAAGCTATTGGCTACTAGCCTCTACATAGTTCCGTCGTACGCAACGAACGTTCGTAACGATCGGATTTTCCGACAACTTTGTCCGACCGTGTGTATGCAACACCAGTTTCGGACAAAATCCGTTGGAAAAAAACGGACGGATTTTGTGGTTGGAATTTCCGACCATGTGTACGGGGGCTTAGACTGTTGTCTTTCCACAGCACAAGCTCTCTAGCAGAATGTATCAGTTTGCATGGATGAGACAAACCATTTACTACTGACAGGGGTGATTAACCAACCAGCAGAATGGCCCGGCTGGGCGAAACGACGTTATGTTATGTCGCTTCTCCCTACCGCCCCCCCCCCTACGGAGCCAACAGGCAGGATGACCGCCAGGCTCCCGCGATCGCTTGTGACACACCGAGAACTGGGATCTGTGTGTTTGTAAACACACAGATCCCCGTTCTGTAATGCCCCGTACACACGGTCGGACACTCCGACCACAAAATCTGGCGGATATTTTCTGACGGATTTTGTCCGAAACTGGTGTTGCCCACACGCGGTCGGACAAAGTTGTCGGAAAAAATCCGATCATTCCGAACGATGTGACGTACAACACGTACGACGGGACTACGTAGAGGCCAGTAGCCAATAGCTTTTGCCTCCAAATTTCTTCTAAGCATGCGCGGCACTTTGTCCGTCGGACTAGGCTACACACGATCGGAATCGACGCGATCGGACCATGTTGTCGCAAAATTTGAGATCCAGCTCTTAAACTTTGTGCGTCGGAAATTCCAACGGAAAAAGTCCGATGGAGCCCACACACGGTCGGATTTCCTCCGACGACATGATCCGATCGAACATTTTCCATCGAAAAATCCGACCGTGTGTACGGGGCATGAGAGGAGAAGAGACAGATCGTGTGTCCATACAAAGTATGAACAACGAGCGATCTGTCGTCTTCCCTAGTCAGTCCCCTCCCTGCTCTGTGGCCACACGGGGGGCGCGCGTGCACGCCCGCTGCTCCCCCCCCCACGGAGCCGACGGGTGGGATGACTGCCGGGCTCCCACGATCGTTCGTGATACACCGAGAACCGGAAACTGTGTGTGTAAACACACAGATCCCGGTTCTCTGAGGGGAGAAGAGACTGATCGTGTGTTCATACAAAGTATGAACAGCGATCTGTCATCACCCCTATACAGTCCCAACCCCCCTTCAGTTAGAACACAGAAAGGGAACACACTTAACCCCTTGATCGCCCCCTAGTGTTAACCCCTTTCCTGCCAGTGACATTTATACAGTAATCAGTGCATTTTTATAGCACTGATCGCTGTATAAATGACAATGGTCCCAAAAATGTGTCAAAAGTGTCCGATGTGTCCGCCATAATGTCACAGTCAGGATAAAAATCGCAGATCGCCGCCATTACTATTAAAAAAAATAATAATAATAATAAAAACGCTATAAATCTATCCCCTATTTTGTAGACGCTATAACTTTTGTGCAAACCAATCAATATACGCTAGTGAATTATATTCCTCTATACCTAATAAATGAGTCCTTTCGTCCTTTCCTGAGGAAGCCGTCATGGCGAAACACGTTGAAATATTTGGACGTGATACAAATATGTATGTGACTACAGTATTTCATTGTCAATAATAGGCAGTGTGTAGACCTATGGCTATGATTAAACTGTATTCATTACTTTTTTAATATTTTCTTAATAAATATTTTGTCTTTTTTTTATCAACTCTGAGTGAATTTCTATATGGTGCACCTTTAAAGTCCTATATCTCCAAAAAAAAATCGCTTTATAGTTTCTAGGGATGTTGGTGCCATATTTACTACAATTCATTTTGTGATGATTTCTGCCCATATCTTTGACCATAAAAAAAGAATATAATAAAATAGAAAATATCACAATAGAATAGAATATAAAGTAAAGGAATAGAGTATAATAGAGTAAAACAGAACAGAATAGAAAATAAAAGAATAGAGAAAAATAGAATAGAAAAGAAAAGGGATAGAATAGGAAATAAAAATATAGAGCAAAACAGAACAAAATGGAATAGAAAATAATACAACAGAATAAAAATAGAATAGAAAATACAGGACTAGAATAAAATACAATAGAATAGAATAAAATAGGGAGAATATAACCATCTTCTCACATCAGATTTTAAATAGAATAAATATGAATTTGAATAGAATAAAAAAGAATAAAATAGAAAATAGAATAATAGAATTTAAAAAAAACAATAGAATAGACTAGAAAGATTATAACCATTTCCCAAACTTCTAATAAAATAAATTCAAATTTGAATAGAATAGAAAATAATAGATTAGAATAGAATAGAAAATAAAAGAATAGAATTGACTGGAAGAAATAATAAAAGAGTAGAATAGAATATAAAGTAAAGGAATCGAGTATAATAGAGTAAAACAGAACAGAATAGAAAATAAAAGAATAGAAAAAAATAGAATAGAAAAGAAAAGGGATAGAATAGGAAATAAAAATATAGAGCAAAACAGAAAAAAATGGAATAGAAAATAATAGAACAGAATAAAATAGAATAGAAATACAGGACTAGAAAAAAATACAATAGAATAGAATAAAATAGAGAGAATATAACCATCTTCTCACATCAGATTTTAAATAGAATAAATATGAAATTGAATAGAATAAAAAAGAATCGAATAGAAAATAGAATAATAGAATTTAAAAAACAATAGAATAGACTAGAAAGATTATAACCATTTCCCAAACTTCTAATAAAATTAATTCAAATTTGAATACAATAGAAAATAATAGATTAGAATAGAATAGAAAATAAAAGAATAGTATTGACTGGAAGAAAAAATAAAAGAGTAGAATAGACAAAAAAATAGAATAGTATAGAAAGAATATAACCATCTTCCAAAATATGAATTTCGACTAGAATTAATTTGAATTTCAACTAGAATTAATTCGAATTTTGAATAGAATGAATTAGAATAGAATAGCATAGAATAGAATGAACAATAGAAAAGAATAGAATAGAAAGACAATAACAATATAATCGTTTTCCGAATAGAATAAATTAGATTTCGAATGGAATTTGAATTCTAATCATTTCGAATTTTCCGAATTTGGTCGAATTGAGTGTAAATCATCCGTATTCTGAATATTCTAATCGATTCATATTCGGGTTTTCAAAAGAAATTCCGAAAACAAATGAAATGAATTTAACGAAACAAATTTATGTAAATAATGAATCGAAACGAAATAATTTTTTTTTTTTCTGCACGCGTCTAATGCATACTTTAAAAGCAAGCAGTGTGAATGCGCGCAGAACTTGAATTTAACATCAGCCTCTTGCAGTCCCTGTACAGCAGGGCCTGAGAGGACGAAGCAGCACAAGGGGCCAATCAGTTCATTTGCTGGCAAGAAGCATACTGATAGGAGGTGAGAGCAGAGTGACAGGAAAATGAGCTCCTCCTCTTTTCACTGTACAAGTCACTGCACAGCTGGTTGAATGATGTTGGCCATCAGACTGAGGACATCTAATGGCAGAAAAGAGTACTGCATGGCAAAACTCAATCTAGAGGTGACTATTGCTGCAACGTGTTCTTTTTTTTTGTTTTCATCTTTTGTATTTATTTTGTTATTTTTGGTTGAATGCGTCTAAAAAATGCAAAGTTTAAACTTGTGTGGCCTGTAGAACGCCTTTGTTGGGTTATTTATGATTGCTTCAGCCAGGCTGCCTCTAATGCTGGTGATGGGAGAACACTTCAAGATGATTTTTAGGTGAGTCTTCAGAGGTCTGGAAGGATGATTGTAAAAAAAAAAAAACAAAGAATTCTAATTAGTTTTTGTTAATTAATAACAAACATCGGGCATTTGTTCAGCCATGTAACGGTGGGAAGCAAGGCAGGCGTGTAAGATTAGGTGCACGGGTTATTACACAGCGGACTAATTCAGGCTCATTAATATGCAAACCTAGAGCTCCTCCAAAGTTATTATTCATAATACAATCTCTGAATGTAATGTCAATATGGAGATGTTTGATCGTTATATTTCAGGGATGTGCATCTTTGCACACAGGAGGGACACATGTAATATATTATGCTCTCATATAAGGGAATTCTAGCAATAAACATTAATAACGCTATATTTTTATATGTAAAGTGACTCTGTGCGTAAATGAGAAAATTGATTGGTTAATTATCACATTGTATCACGTTTTGAACACTCCACTGTGTTAAGATGATATTTAAACGTGAAATTGGCACACGATGTACCCCAAGAGTCATGGTTGAGAAAGATAGAACCTCCACCTCTACACACACCGCCGCTTACCGACTATTACTATGTAATAATATATGCAGGAATTTTTTTTTCTAATTATACACCCGAAAGTAATAAACAGTGGAGATGAAATTAAGATCAACAGTGCAAATTTGAAGTCTATTTCAGTTTTTTGTTTTTTGTTTTGAATAGTCATCAAGGGGAGACTAGCATGCCGTGACTCTGATCCCTATGTAAAAGTACTAATTTTATGTCTATTAAATAAAAAAACAATGTATCATTTTTATTTAGTGCAAGTTTCCATTAGGTATTTCCATTAGAGTGCCCCCTTACATCAGGTGTCCCCATCAGAGTGCCCCTCTATATTGTGTTCCCAGCACAGTACCCCCTTACATCAGGTGTCCCCAACAAAGTTTGCCCTCATATCAGGTGTATCCATTAGAGTGCCCCCTTACATCAGGTGTCCCCATCAGAATGCCCCATACATCTGGTTTCCCAATCATAGTGCCCTCTTACATTAGGTATCCCCATTAGAGTGCCCCTTACATCAGATGTCCCCATCAGAGTGCCCACTTTAATCAGGTGTCCCCATCAGAATGCCCCTTACATCAGGTGTCCCCATCAGAATGCCCCATACATCTGGTTTCCCAATCAGAGTGCCCTCTTACATTAGGTATCCCCATTAGAGTGCCCCTTACATCAGATGTCTCCATCAGAGTGCCCACTTTAATCAGGTGTCCCCATCAGAATGCCCCTTACATCAGATGTCCCCATCAGAGTGCCCACTTTAATCAGGTGTCCCCATCAGAATGCCCCTTACATCAGGTGTCCCCATCAGAATGCCCCATACATCTGGTTTCCCAATCAGAGTGCCCTCTTACATTAGGTATCCCCATTAGAGTGCCCCTTACATCAGATGTCTCCATCAGAGAGCAAACTTTAATCAGGTGTCCCCATCAGAATGCCCCTTACATCAGATGTCCCCATCAGAGTGCCCACTTTAATCAGGTGTCCCCATCAGAATGCCCCTTACATCAGGTGTCCCCATCAGAATGCCCCATACATCTGGTTTCCCAATCAGAGTGCCCTCTTACATTAGGTATCCCCATTAGTGTTCCCCTTACATCAGGTGTCCCCATCAGAGTGCCCATCTACACTGTGTTCCCATCACAGTGCCCCCTTACATCAGGTGCCCCCAACAAAGTGTGCCCTTATATCAGGTGTTTCCATTAGAGTGCCCCCTCACATCAGGTGTCCCCATCAGAGTGCCCCTTTAATCAGGTGTCTCCATGAGAGTGCCCCCTTACATCAGGTATCCCCATCAGAATGCCCCATACATCTGGTTTCCCAATCAGAGTGCCCTCTTACATTAGGTATCCCCATTAGAGTTCCCCTTACATCAGATGTCCCCATCAGAGCACCCCTCTACACTGTGTTCCCATCACAGTGCCCCCTTACATCAGGTGTCCCCAACAAAGTGTGCCCTTATATCAGGTGTTCCCATCAGAGTGTCCCCTTACATTAGGTGTCCCCATCAGAGTGTCCCCTTTATTCAGGTGTCTCCATGAGAGTGCCCCCTTACATTAGGTGTCCCAATCAGAGTCCCCTCTTACATGAGGTATCCCCATTAGAGTGCCCCTTACATCAGATGTCCCCAACAAACTGTGCCCTTATATCAGATGTCCCCATCAGAGTGCCCTCTTTAATCAGGTGTCTCCGTGAGAGTGCCCCCCTTAGATCAGGTGTCCCCATTAGAGTGTCACCTTTAATCAGGTGTCTCCATGAGAGTGCCTCCTTACATTAGGTGTCCCATCAGAGTGCCCCTTACATCAGGTGTCCCCATCAGAGTGCCCTCTTACATCAGATGTCCCCATCAGTGTGCCTCTTACATCAGATATCCCCATCAGAGTCCCCCTTACATCAGGTGTCCCCATCAGTGTGCCTTTTACATCAGGTGTCACCATCAGAGTGTCCCCTTACATCAGATGTCCCCATCAGAGTCCCCCTTACATCAGGTGTCCTAATAAGAGTCCACCTTACATCAGGTGTCCCCATCAGAGTCTCCCTTACATTGGGTATCCCCATAGAGTGCCCTGTTTCATCAGGTGTCGCAATGAGAGTGCTCTCTTGCATCAAGTGTCCCCTTCAGAGTGCCCCTTACATCAGGTGTCCCCATCAGCATTCCGTTTACATCAGGTGTCCCCCTTACATCAGGTGTCCCCTTACATCAGGTGTCTCCCATCAGAGTGCCCTTGTACTATTTAGCATGAGGCCAGATAGAACTGTCACTCAGTCCATATGTAGACCATGGTTAGGCCAAGGTGACGCAATTCTCGCCTAGGTGAGTATTGCAGAAGTGGGTACCTGTCACAAAAGTGTACCTGCTCCCAGAAAAAAAAGTTTGTTAGAGGAGCAGAGGAAGTAGATGAGTGGTACTTTTATTTTTAAGTGGGGGTCTGCTTTAAATTGAAAGTTGTCATTAACTTCCAGTAAGGAGAGCTATGCTGACCAAAGGTCAAGATTGTGTTGTCCCAACAACATTATCATTCCATGAAAGGCTTTGAGGATAATTAGGGGTTGCTGTTTGCTAGAGTTAAATTTCCATTGCTGAGCAAGTGAGACTGGTCCGGCAGCCTCCGGAGGTTTGCGTGATGTGTCCCAGGAGAATGCCAGCAAGCAGGCCAAGTTGACGTAAATCTTGCCTAGGTGAGTATTGTGATGCCTGCAAAGAAAAGGTACCAACTCCCCGAAAAAAAAACATTTGTTAGAGAAGGAGGGGGAAGAGCAGTACTTTAATTTTTCAGTGAAGGTCTGCTTTCATTTGAGAGTTCTCATTATCTTCCAATGATAAAGAGCCGTGCAGACCGAAGGCCAAGATTGGGTTGTCCCAACATTATCATTCAATGGAAGGCTATGAGGATAATTAGGGGTTGCTGGTTGCTAGAATTAAATTACCATTACTGAGCAAGTGAGACTGGTCCCGCAGCCTCCTGGGTTGTTTGTGATGTGTTCTAGGAGGTTGCCAGCAAGTAGGCCAAGTTGATGTAAATCTTGCCTAGAAGAGTATTGTGATGCCTGCAAAGAAAAGTAACCAACTCCCCGAAAAAAAACCTGTTTGAGGAGGAGCAGGATGAGCAGTACTTTCATTTTTCAGTGAAGATCTGCTTTAATTTCAGAGTTCTCCAATGATGGAGAGCCGTGTTCTCCAATGATGAAAAACCGTGTAGACCGAAGGCCAAGATTGGGTTGACCCAACATTATCATTCCATGAAAGGCTTTGAGGATACTTAGGGGTTGCTGTTTGCTAGAATTAAATTTCCATTGCTGAGCAAGTGAGACTGGTCCGGCAGCCTCCGGAGGTTTGCGTGATGTGTCCCAGGAGAATGCCAGCAAGCAGGCCAAGTTGACGTAAATCTTGCCTAGGTGAGTATTGTGATGCCTGCAAAGAAAAGGTACCAACTCCCCGAAAAAAAAACATTTGTTAGAGGAGGAGGGGGAAGAGCAGTACTTTAATTTTTCAGTGAAGGTCTGCTTTAATTTGAGAGTTCTCATTATCTTTCAATGATAAAGAGCCATGCAGACCGAAGGCCAAGGTTGGGTTGTCCCAATATTATCATTCAATGGAAGGCTATGAAGATAATTAGGGGTTGCTGGTTGCTAGAGTTAAATTACCATTACTGAGCCAGTGAGACTGGTCCGGCAGCCTCCTGAGGTGTGTTTGATGTGTCCCAGGAGGTTTCCAGCAAGCAGGCCAAGTTGACGTAAATCTTGCCTAGGTGAGTATTGTGATGCCTGCAAAGAAAAGGTACCAACTCCCCGAAAAAAAAACATTTGTTAGAGGAGGAGGGGGAAGAGCAGTACTTTAATTTTTCAGTGAAGGTCTGCTTTAATTTGAGAGTTCTCATTATCTTTCAATGATAAAGAGCCATGCAGACCGAAGGCCAAGGTTGGGTTGTCCCAATATTATCATTCAATGGAAGGCTATGAAGATAATTAGGGGTTGCTGGTTGCTAGAGTTAAATTACCATTACTGAGCCAGTGAGACTGGTCCGGCAGCCTCCTGAGGTGTGTTTGATGTGTCCCAGGAGGTTTCCAGCAAGCAGGCCAAGTTGACGTAAATCTTGCCTAGGTGAGTATTGTGATGTCTGCAAAGAAAATGTACCAACTCCGCCAAAAAAAAACAGTTTGAGGAAGAGCAGGATAAGCAGTACTTTCATTTTTCAGTGAAGATCTGCTTTAATTTGAGAGTTTTCATTATCTTCCAATGATGGAGTCGGAGAGCCATGCAGACCGAAGGCCAAGATTGGGTTGTCCCAACATTATCATTCAATGGAAGGCTCTGAGGATGATTAGGGGAATGCTGATTGCTAGAGTGGAATCACAATTGGTGAGCTAGAGATGGGAGTCCTCTGCCTAGGCAAGGAAATGTGAAGATAAAATATGAAGCTATTATATACTCTGTGGCTTCAGGGATAGGAATGTGGAGGAGGGGGGGGGGGGTACACTATGTTCTGCATGGCGTTTTCTGTATCTTTGGTCCTACCGGAAACCCCCTTAAAGTATCAGAAAATCATTTAAATTTCTTTTCGCATTCAGACTTCCATATGAAGGAACCTGGTCATTTTCCAGCCGAGTACAAATTGCTGTTGTGGTGAGAGGCAGCTGCAGAGCATTAGTTAAAAGGAAGAGTGTCCTGTCTGTCTAATATGAATGGAATATCTGTTATTGTCAGCGAAAGGCGAGGTGGGAGAGCCCTGATCTGGTTGAGCAGATAACGATGCTCTCGGGGCTGTGTACAGTAATGAGGTTTTTCAATCGCCAGGAAAAGCCCCATAACCTGATTGTCACAGCCAGAAAAAAAAAAAATGGCATGTTTGCAGCAAAGATTAATTTTGCAATCTAATCAGACAAAAAAAGAAATATAATCGGGGAGCCGGGCCGTCCCTCCCTGGGCTGCATTAGCACTGCGCCATTTCTGCCGAGTTCATTATCACTAATCGCACCCAGCTTCAGCCTCTGCTGCTGGAGAATGGGCTGTGGGTTGGTCTATAGGAATTTAAGTGTCCTGTGCAATTGAAGTTCACGTTGTTATGGCCTATACTCACCACATATGTTACAATCTGATTGTACAATGTCCTTTAGATCTATTGACAATTGTGTAGTGCCAGCATGCTTGGATAAAATTAGGTAGGTGCTTATATTACATAGTTCTGGAAAATCTAAAGATGATTGTACAAAGATTTTAGGGTCGGATTGTAACCCATTTGGTGACTTCTAAAGCCCCATACACACGGTCGGACAATCCGCGGACCAGGTCGGTCGGATCCTGTCCGTCATACTTTGTCTGATGTTGGTGTTGCATACACACGGTCGGACAAAGTTGTCAGAAAATCCGATCATTCTGAACGTGGTGACGTTTGTTGCCTACGACGGGACTACGTAGAGGCTAGTAGCCAATAGCTTTGGTCTTGTAATGTGATCTGAGCATGCGTGGCACTTTGTCCGGTCGGACAACCGTACACACGATCGGATTTGGTGTGATCGGACCGTGTTGTCGGCAAATCTTTCCAGCAGGAGATAAGACTTTGTCCGTCGGACAATCCGACGTACACTGTCCGATGGTGCATACACACGGTCTGATTTTTCAACAACATTGTCTGATCGGACAGAATCCATGAAAAAGTCCGACCGTGTGTATGGGGCTTAAGGTGAATTGCAAGGTCCTTCCTGAAGGGTCATCAGATGCTGCCAAAATAAGATGATGGACTTCTTCTTCCTCCTCAGGTTGCTCCCAAACTCTGCTTCTACTTTGGCCTGCATTGCCTGCGCCTCGACCCGTGCGCTCTCTTAGGCTATATGGACCTGTGTGTAGGCTTGTGACTCAGTGACTTGTGTCCAAGGTTGTCCCTTTCTTTTCTTTCTCTTTCTTTCTTTCTTTCTTTTTCTTCCTTCTGAAACTTAATAATGGCTCACTGCATACTGCTCATGACTGACAGGTTCTCTTTCTTGCTTTCTTTTTTTCCTTTTCTTTTTCTTTCTTTCCTTTTGTTTTCTTTCTTCCGAAACTTAACAATGACTCGCTGTATACTGCTACGATTGACACCCAGTGATGTAAGTAACTGAGTTAAAATAAACTGAGTTACGTAACGCAGTTACTTTAGAGGGTAACGAGTAATCTAACTAATTACTTTTCCCCTCATGGTAACTCAGTTACCATTACTTTGGCTTAGTTACCCCAATTACATCTACCTAGATGGCAGTAGTGTAATTCCGGTGTCCTGCCGAAAAAGTTCCCCCGCCGGATAAGGACCCCCCTGTACTGCGCAGGCGCAGGGCTTGCACAGTACGAAGGACTACGGAGCTTCCGAAAATTGCCGAACCTAAACAGCTCTGAGTGAACTCTACACCGCGCAGGTGCAGTTAACATGTAATTGTACGAGCCGATGCCGCACGCTCCTGATGCTCGTGCTACTCTGCAAGGGGCGTCTATCGTGTAACTAAAGGGCGGGTCTAGTATTACTGTAACCAAGGGGCGCATTTATTATTATTGTTATATATCGAGCTCTGCCCATTAATTTAACATTCGCCCTCTTCTGTAGCCATCCGCCCCTTACACGATATAATAATAAAAGACTCGCCCCTTGCTTACACGCTATAAACAGATCTGCCCCTTGGTTAGAGTAATAATAGAGCAGCCCCTTGGTTACACGATATATAACAACAATAATAAATGCGCCCCTTGGTTACAGTTATACTAGACCCGCCCCTTAGTTACACGTATAGAATATTTAAAAAAAAAAAATCAGTTACTTTGCTGTGTAACTAATTACTTTTCCAATGTAGTAACTGAGTTACTAACGCAATTACTTTTTGGGAGAAGTAATTTGTAACTTAACTAATTACTTTTTTAAAGTAAGATGACCAACACTGTTGACAGGTATTCTTTCTTTTCTTTCGAAACTTAACAATGGCTCACTGTATACTTCTCATGACTGTCAGGTTCTCTTTCTATCCTTCTTTCTTTCTTTCTTTTTTTTTTTTCTTTCTTACAAAACTTGACAATGGCTCACTGCATACTGCTCATGAGTAACATGCACTCTTTCTTTCTTCCTTTCTTTTCTTTCTTTCCTTTTTTTTTCACTTTCTTCTCTTTTCTTTTTCTTTCTTTCCTTTTCTTTTCTTTCTTCCGAAACTTAAGAATGACTCACTGTATACTGCCCATGATTGACAGATATTCTTTCTTTTTTTCTTTTCTTCCGAATTATAACAATGGCTCACTGTATACTGCTCATGTCTAATAGGTTCTCTTTTTTTTTCTTTTCTTTGCTTCTATTTCTTTCTTTCTTTCCTTTTCTTTTCCTTTCTTTCTTCCGAAACCTGACAATGGCTCACTGTATACTGCTTATGACTGACAGGTTCTCTTTCTATCTTTTCTTTCTTTCTTTCCTTTTCTTTCTTTTGAAACGTAACAACAATGACTCGCTGGATACTGCTCATGATTGACAGGTATTCTTTCTTTCTTTCTTTCTTTCTTTCTTTTCTTTTCTTTTCTTTCTTCTGAAACGTAACAATGACTCGCTGGATACTGCTCATGATTGACAGGTATTCTTTCTTTCTTTTTTTTCTTTTTCTTTTTTTCTTTCTTTTTTTCTTTCTTTCTTTCTTTCTTTCTTTTCTTCCTTCCTTCATTCTTTCCTTCCTTCTTTCTTTCTTTCTTTCTTTTCCTTGCTTCTGAAACTTAACAATGGCTCACTACATACTGCTCATGACTGACAAGTGCTCTTTCTTGCTTTCTTTCTTTCCTTTTCTTTCTCTTTCTTTCTTTCCTTTTCTTTTCTTTCTTCCGAAACTTAACAATGACTCCCTGTATACTGCTACGATTGACAGGTTTTTATTCTTTTCTTTCGAAACTTAAAAATGGCTCACTGCATACTTATCATGTTCTCTTTCTATCGCTCTTTCATTCTTTTTTTTCTTTTTTTATTTCTTTCAAAACTTGACAATGGCTCACTGCATACTGCTCATGAGTAACATGCACTCTTTCTTTCTTCCTTTCTTTCTTTGGAAACTTAAAGCGAAGCTCTACCCAAACGGGGAAGCTCTGCTTATCTGCCCCCCCCCCCCCCCACTGCCACATTTGGCACTTTTTGGGGTCGAGGGGGGCAGGGGTACCTGGTTTTGACAGGTACCCGCTCCCACTTCCAGGTGAGTTTGCTGCAGCAAACTCAGCCGGAAGTTTGGCCCCCCTACTCCTTGCCCCACAGCTGGGTCATTCACAGAGTGCAGCACACTTTGTGCATGCACACTAGGGAACCGGCTGTGAAGATGGCGGCGGCTGCACCCGATAGCCGATTGAAAAAATCGACTCGGGTGCCGACATCGCTGGATCCATGGACAGGTAAGTTCCCCTTATTTTTTAAGTCAACAGCTGTAGTATTTATAGGTTCTGACTTAATTTTTCTCTGAAAGAGCCTGGAGCTCCTCCTTAACAATGGCTCACTGTATACTGTTCATGAATGAGAGGTACTCTTTCTTTCTTTTTTTTTTTTTTTTTCTTTTTTCTTTCTTTCTTTCTTTCTTTTCTTCTGAAACATGATAGCTAACTGTATACTGCTCATGACTGACAGGTACTCGTTCTTTCTTTCTTTCTTTTTTATATTCAAAACTTGACAATGACTCACTGTATACTGCTCATAATTGACAGGTACTCTTTCTTTCTTTTCTTCCGAATCTTGACAATAGCTCACTGCATACTACTAATAAGTGACAGGTACTTTATTTCTTTCTTCCTTCCTTTCTTTCTTTCTTTCTTTCTTTCCTCCAAAACTTGACAATGGCCTTTTCTGCTCACGAATGACAGGTACTCCTAAGATTATTCATCAGTGTTCCATATACAAACAATGGCAAATGGAAAGAACTGTGTATAACAATCAGTCAAGTCCCTTTCCATTCCATGAAGGTATTCTATAAAATCAAACAGGGAATACTAACACGCAGCTCAGACAGTCCTTCTTTCAGACAAATGTAGATATGAAACCCAGCAGACATTTCTGTGTGTAACATTTCTGCAGCAGACATTTCTGTGTGTAACATTTCTGCAGCCAAGTTACATTTCCCCATTCGTGTGGGGTTTGGAAAAACCTGCATGAGACATACAACTCTTTCAACAGAGGTCATGTGAAGCAAAACCCTCAGCTCATATTGCAAGTACTACTTCTTCCTCTTTGACTTCTTGTTTATAGCTATGAATGTGACCAAAATTATGTAAAATAAACAGATAAAAAAGGTGCAAACACGCAAATATAAAAGTTGATGAGCAAATCCACCCAAAGGAAGAGGAAGTACATTAAACCAAAAATACAGCAGACTAAAAATAAAACCTGAATGTTTTTGTCTATATCAAGGCAACGGTCTCCAAACTTTCTAAACAAAGGTCCAGTTTATTGTCCCTCAGGCTTTAGGGGACCAGACTGTGGCCAATGGGAATAAAAAAAATGCCCCGTCATTGGTATCAGTCTGAGGAATAGGGCCCTATCATTGGTGCCAGTGGGAAGAATGGTTCTCCATCATTGGTGTCTGTGGGGGGAATAGTGCCCCATTATTGGTGTCTGTGGGGGGGGGGGGGGGGGATATTGACCCATCATTGGTGTCTGTGGGGGGAATAGTGACCTATCATTGGTGTCTGTGGGGGGAATGGATTTCCATCATTGGTGTCTGTGGGGGGAATAGTGACCCATCATTGGTGTCTGTGGGGGGAATAGTGCCCCATTATTGGTGTCTGGGGGGGGGGGGATAGTGACCCATCATTGGTGTCTGTGGGGGGAATAGTGACCCATCATTGGTGTCTGTGGGAGGAATGGATTTCCATTATTGGTGTCTGTTGGGGGAGTAGTTCTCCATCATTGGTGTCATATAGGAAAGGCTCCCCATCACTAGTGTCAGTGGAAGGAATAGTGCCCTATTACTGTTGTCACTGGGAGGAATGGTTCTACATCATTGGTGTCAGTTGAAGGAAAGGTGTCCCATCACTGGTGTCTGTGAATGATATAGTGCCCCATCATTGGTGTCACTGGGAGGAATGGTTCTCCATCATTGGTGTCAGTTGAAAGAAAGGTGCCCCATCATTGGTGTCTGTGGGTGGAATGGTTCTCCATCATTGGTGTCAGTGGGAGGAATGGTTCTCCATAATTGGTGTCAGTGGGAGGAATAGTTCTCCATCATTGGTGTCTGTGGGGGGGGGGGGAATAGTGACCCATCATTGGTGTCTGTGGGGGGGGGGGGATAGTGACCCATCATTGGTGTCTGTGGGAGGAATGGATTTCCATAATTGGTTTCTGTCAGGGAGTAGTTCTCCATCATTGGTGTCATATGCAGGAAAGGTTCCCCATCACTAGTTTCAGTGGAAGGAATAGTGCCCCATTACTGTTGTCACTGGGAGGAATAGTTCTATAGTTCTACATCATTGGTGTCAGTTGAAGGAAAGGTGCTCCATCACTGGTGTCAGTGCAAGGAATAGTGCCCCATCATTGGTGTCACTGGGAGGAATGGTTCTCCATCATTGGTGGCAGTTGAAAGAAAGGTGCCCCATCATTGGTGTTTGTGGGATGAATAGTGCCCCATCATTGGATGGGAGGAATGGTTATCCATCATTGGTGTCTGTAGGAGGAATGGTTATCCATCACTGGTGTTAGTGGGAGGAATAGCGCCCCCTCATTGGTGTCTTCAGACATAAGAATAGCCTGAATCAGAAAAATACCAGATTATGGCCACTAGATGGAGCCGATGATGATAAGAAAATAGCCTAGTAACATTCAAATTGGATGGCATTCTTGCAGTTTTGCAGGGTGGATAACCTAAGATTTACTATTTTTTTGGGTGAAAATTATGATAAGCACGAACCTAAGCATTTCCACCCTCTCTTTACCAATTCCTGCAAAAGTATCCTGAAAATACTGAAATACTAGATGGAGCTGATGATGATAAGAGATAAATACTTTATACTGTAGGTCTACATTAAACATCTTGCTTCTAAATTATGTCTTCTGCTGCCCAGCAGTTCCCATGAATGTGTGTGTGCATATATATATATATATATATATATATATATATATACAGTATCTCACAAAAGTGAGTACACCCCTCACATTTTTGTAAATATTTTATTATATCTATGGACCTCAACTCGCATCAAAGTCAGACCAGGGACTACTTTCAAGTCGGTGCGACTTGAAGTCACATAGATATGAATGGTACTCATTGGAAATCATGGGGTACGACTTGACATGCGACTTTGCAGTCCCAAGTCGCAGGACAAGTCGCACGAGTGTGAAAGGGGCCTCATACAAGCTGTACACTCACTACTTTACATTGTAGCAAAGTGTCATCTCTTCAGTGTTGTCACATGAAAAGATATAATAAAATATTAACAAAAATGTGAGGGTGTACTTACTTTTGTGAGATACTGTAATATATCTGTATATATATATATATATATATGTGTGTTATGTGGCTGTTATTCTGACATTCCATTTGAAGCCGGTCACCCTCCACCCAGACCTCCGAGGCACACACAGCCCAGCTGATAGGCAATTCCTCCCTTCTTAGGATTCATTAGTTGAGGTCATAATAATTACTACATTACTGCTGTCATAGCCATTAATGAAATTACAGCATATGGCTTTAACCCTTTCCTTTGCATCTGAAAGCCGCCAGAAAAAAAAAATGTCTTCGTATTTATGGCTCATTTTAAAGGCGTCACTTTCTAAATGTGACATAAACTTTACAGTAAGGCCAAGTTTCCACTTGTGGTTGGGGGGCAGTAAAAGCAAGTGGTTGAGCCTAAATATACCACCTCTCTTTAAACTGCAAAGGCTAAGGAACTGCAGTCTGCGCACATCATTTTTTATTAAAAACATCTTTGCCATTCTGAAGCTTCCCTCCAACCACTTTGCATATTATTTTATATATACTGTGATTCCGTACTGCTGCAGAAATCTCCCTCCACTAAGTCTGGCTGCGGCCATTTTAACTGTGGGCAGCTGAAGCTGCTGCCTGTTCACTTCCTGGATTTACACAGACACACAGAGGCACACCTCCAGCTCTGCAGCTCTCATTGACCTTCTTATGACTCATCCTCCCCTTAGCTGGCAAACTCTCACAAGCAGGGGCGGACTGATCATTCGGCCACTCGGGCACTGCCAGAGGGCCCCGGGCCACTAGGGGGCCCCATCATTTCCTATTGCCCAGGGGCCCCATGAGTTGTCAGTCCGTCCCTGCTCACAAGAGTGAGAGAGAGAGAGAGCTGTGCATGATATCACAAGCCAAGGCTAATGACCAGACAAGAAACTGGAAGTGGGCTGTATAATAAAAAAAATGTTTTACTATCCAAAGTTAAAACAACAAGGGCAGAAGATTTAATAGATGGGAAGATGAAAAAATGACTGAAGTTCTAATTTAAGCTAGTGTGCATGGAGCCTAAAAGGGGGCACTAGAGAGAAAAGGAGGAGGGGGGGGTATGACTGCAAAGGGCATTGTGATGGGCGGCTGTGATTGTAAAGGGGACTGCATTGTAAAGGGGCACTATAATCATTACATTGCCCCTTTACAGTGTAGTCCCCTTTATATCACAGTTCCCCTTTACATTACAGTGCAGGAGGTCCGACTCTCTGAATATCCTGTCACCAACCGCCCCCTGGAATGCCTCCTCCCCTTCTCCCGGCCCGCTCCCTGGAAAAATTGGCATGAAATGAAGGATGAAAATGATTAAATAGGATGAAAGAACAATGGCATGGATGAAAAAAAATGATTGGACACCACAGTGGTGCATACCTCCCAACGTTTTGAGATGGGAACAAGGACACCTATTAGCAAAAGTATGTAGGCATAGGACACACCCCCCCTGCCACACCCCCCTTAAAGGAGAATTACATGAAAAAAATCTTAGTTAAAGTGGAGTACCCATTTTTAAGTTTATTAAAAGTCAGCAGCTACAAAAAGTATATCTAATAAACAGACACTCACCTGTCCCAGGGTCCAGCGATGCGGCCACCCGGAGCCTCGCTCCTCTCCCCCTTCCTCTCCGCGGTACGGTCATAGCAACTGTGGGCACCCGGCGGTGACAGCTTACAGCTTTGCGGCCCGGGAGCGCACTGCGCATGTGCGAGTCGCTCTGCGCTCTGCTATTGGCCAGGCAATCTTCTGGGACTTGTGACGTGTCCCAGAAGATTGCCGGCAGGGAGGGGCCCGCCTAGGAGGAGAGGAGGAGTCGCCTAGGCGGCTTAGAAGAGGAAGAAGTGGGACAGGAAGTCCCACTAAAAAGAAGACATTTCAGAAACAGATGTAAAAAAAACACAGATTTTTACATACTGTCCCTGGTTTTACTGAGGCTGACAACTCTGATGGGGCCCCCTAGTGGCCCGGGGCCCTCGGGAAGTGCCCGAGTGGCCGAATGGTCAGTCCGCCCCTTGAGTGACAGGTCCCAGATGACTGCGCGGCGTATCACGGCGCGCAGTCATCACGGCTCGCAGTGGGTGCCCGGCCACAGCTGGGTGCCCACAGTAAAAATGCCTGTGCCGCCGAGCGGAGCGGGGGAAGGGGGGGCTTCAATCCCCCGCATCACTGGACCCTGGGATAGGTAAGTGTCCGATTATTAAAAGTCAGCAGCTGCAGTATTTGTAGCTGCTGACTTTTAAAAAAAATTTTTTAGGGGGCACCCCACTTTAAAGCGGAAGCTCCACTTTTGGGTGGAACTCCACTTTAAACCCACAAGTGCTTTTTTTTACCACTACTATTCCTTTTATATTGCCTATTGAAACTTACAAATGCAGCGAAACTCGAAATCAGGGACAGCTAAGAGATATGGGTGGTGTAGTGGGTAGCACTTTCCCTTAGCAAAAGGGTCACTGGTTCAAATCCCAACCACGACACCACCTCCCTGGAGTTTGCATGTTCTCCCTGTGCCTGCGTGGGTTTCCTCCGGGTTTCCTCCAGCACTCCAAAGACATGCTGGTAGGTAATTGGCTCCTGTCTAAATAAGTCTTAGTATGTGTACGTTTTAATGTGGGTTAGGGATCTTAGATATAGCTCCCAACTGTCCCTGATTTGGAGCAATGTCCCTCTGTCCCTCATTCCTCCTCATTTGTCCCTCATTTTGGTTTTATTTATATAGTTGTATATTAAATGCACTTTTTATATTTAAAAAAGTGTTTCCCAGCACTAAACCTTTCATCTAATTTCTAAATTGCTGCATTTGAAGAGCCAATATAAAGGAATAGAAGTGGTAAAAAAAAAAGTCCCTTGTGGATTTAATTAACCTTTTTTTTTGTTAATTCTCCTTTAAGGGGGTGTGGCAGCGGGTGTGTCCTATACCTACATACATTTGCTAGTAGGTGTCCCTCATTCCCATCTAAAAATGTTGGGAGGTATGCCTTATGCCGCGTACACACGGTCGGAATTTACGATGGAAACAGTCCGATGGGAGCTTTTCATCGGATTTTCCGACCGTGTGTATGCCCATCGGTCTTTTTCTGTCGGAATTTCGGACGGACTTTGGATTGAGAACCTGTTCTTAATTTTTCCGACGGAAAACCTTTCTATCGGATTTTCCGATCGTGTGTATGCAATTCCGACACGCAAAATTCCGACGCATGCTCGGAAACAATTCGACGCATGCTCAGAAGCATTAAACTTTCCTTTTATAGTGCAGTCGAATGTTTTTTATGGCGTGGTGTTATCGACCGTCGGAATTTGGTGTGACCGTGTGTAGGCAAGACAGTTTGAGCGAAATTCCGTCGGAATTCCGACGGGAAAACCATCAGGGCTTTTTCCGACGAGAATTCCGAGCGTGTGTACGCAGCATTAGATTGTAAGCTCTATGGGGGCAGGGACCGATGCGAATGTACAATGTATATGTAAAGTGCTGTGTAAATTGACGGCGCTATACAAATACCTGAAATAAATAAATTGTACAGAGTTGATCGTTGGCAGTGTTTTTTTTTTTTTTTGCGTCCTTTGTCTTGCTCAATCGTCTGATTCGATTGTTTCTTCAAATGAGATGCCAATTACTCAGTTTTATTAGATTGCAAGCTCCTTGGGGCAGGTGCAGATTATAATATACAGTAATGTAAAACGCTGCGTAAACTGCCAGCATTTTAGAAGTGCAAAAATAAATACATTTCCAATGTCAAAGGATCTTCTTGTCTGTGTCCAGATCTTCCCACTGCCGATGTTTGCAGACAAAGCATTATACACAGCCTCCCCACCAGACAAGCAGAGGACATCTGAGCAAAAAAATTAAAATAACAATGAAAAAATAGAAAAAATTAAAAACAGAAAAAAAAAAAAAATAGAAAAAAAAACGGACAGTCTCCTTTAAGAGCTGGAGCGTGCAACTGCGAAAACGCCCGCCCCCTACTTAGCATGATCCCGCCCCGTCCCAGTGACAACCACGTGCTGTAGCCAGAGCTGTAGGAGAGGTGACAGCGGGGAGGGAGGCCCCGCCCGCTCATCTGCCTATCCCCGCCCCTCCCCTCCTGATCAGCTGCACAGGCAGCGCTGGCTGTCAGTTAGAGGGCTGACACCGAGCTGGGCACCAGCTGCATCACCAGCATGGCACTCCAGGGCTAGGACACCTCACTGCTGGGCTCTCTGGCTGGGTAAGGCTGCCAACCACAGCTTGGTGGGTAAGAGAGTACACCCCCCCTCCCCTTTCTTCCTTTCCTAGGTGGTGGGTAAGAGCTGCCAGTGTTGGAGGGTAAAGGCAGCACCCTCATCCCTATTGTTGGGTAAGCAGCAGCAGCAGCATCCTTTGAAATGCTGGTGGGTGAAAGCATCCTGCAGGGTAAGGCAATGCCAGTGACCTGTCTTCACATGGGCATTGTCAGGGGTAAGGGAAGGTACAGCACCAGGTGGTCCCAGTGCAGCCTCTCCAGGTGCCCGATCCTCTTCTTCTGCCTCCCTCTATTAAATCTATTGATCCTTCAGCAGATAAAACATTGTGTTTCTCTGATTTTTTTTTTTCTTTTCATCCCTTATCTACCCCCCAAGCAAATATGCTTTCCTCAATTGATCATTAAGCGAGCGAGTGAGCTAGTGTGCCAGCTGGGTGGATGAGATGGTGGGGGGGGGGGGGGGGGGGGGGGGGGGGGTGGGGGGGGGGGGGGGGATAATTCAAGTGTCTGTAGGTATTTAACGCTCCTTGGCTCGATAAGGCAATATTGCCTCCTACTCTCTGTAGTAAAAGCAATTCTTGGCTCCGCTGCCAGACATGTCCTTGCTGTTTTTTTTTATTTTTTTGTTCCCTGTATTTGCTGGAATAGGTATGTGCAATTGCTCTCTTGAAACGGCAACAGCAAGCCATGGGTCTGTTGTTGGCACATGGTGGTGGGTACAGAGTGACCTGGGTTACCGGAGCTGCCGCCAGTTCCTTGGCGTGCCTTTGAGGTCCCCCCCCCCCTGCTGTGGGTGCAGATTGTCATCTTTTCAGATGCTGAGCGTGGCTTTTTATGTTTGGAGACAGTGGCCGTTTTTTTTCTTTGTATCAAGTTAGGCAACCAACCAAAAGAGCTGCGGTGGTATTGTGAAAAGCGCACACATACGGGAAAGATGGTCGTTATTGGTTAATATAGATTGCGCTGTGAATAATGATCTTTGAAATAGTGGACCCAGTTTTGTGTGGCTCTTGTAGAACTACAAGTCTCATCATGGTCTTCATCAGGGTTTCTCAACCTTGGGTTCCTCCAGAGGTTGCTAGGGGTTCCTTGAGCAATTAGACATTTCTGCCTCTCAGATAAGTTCCCACTGACACCATTGATCCTTTTAGCTATCTATGAGGGGGTAATTCTTCCCAATGACCACATGTGTAAAGAGCATTCTTCCCAATGACCATATGTGTAAAGAGCATTCTTCCCAATGACCATATGTGTAAAGAGCATTCTTCCCAATGACCATATGTGTAAAGAGCATTCTTCCCAATGACCATATGTGTAAAGAGCATTCTTCCCAATGACCATACGTGTAAAGAGCATTCTTCCCAATGACCATACGTGTAAAGAGCATTCTTCCCAATGACCATACGTGTAAAGAGCATTCTTCCCAATGACCATACGTGTAATGTATCATAAGTTGCAGATATAGTAACTGTTAGTAGGGGCTCCCTGAGACCAGAAAGTTATTGTTCAGCAATATTGAAGACATTCTGTAGCCTCTCCAAGCCACTTCCTTGGTTCCAATGAGCGTGAAGAAGATACCCTAGTATATAGTAACTGTTAGTAGGGGCTCCCTGAGACCAGAAAGTTATTGTTCAGCAATATTGAAGACATTCTGTAGCCTCTCCAAGCCACTTCCTTGGTTCCAATGAGCGTGAAGAAGATACCCTAGTATATAGTTACTGTTAGTAGGGGCTCCCTGAGATCAGAAAGTTATTTCAATGGTTCCTCTGTTTCGAAAATGTTGAGAAAGGCTGGTCTACAGCCTTGGCTTGATGGCATTCACCATAATCCACTATTGAGTTGTAGAACAATAAGACCCAGCATGCCTTTTTGTTAATCCAGGTCATGGAATAGCTAGTAATAGTTGGTCGCATTCAACCATTCTTGTTCAGCAATATTGAAGACATTCTGTAGCCTCTCCAAGCCACCTCCTTGGTTCCAATGAGCGTGAAGAAGATACCCTAGGACAGTGATGGCGAACCTTGACACCCCAGATGTTTTGAAACTACATTTCCCATGATGCTCATGCACTCTGCAGTGTAGTGGAGCATCGTGGGAAATGTAGTTCCAAAACATCTGGAGTGCCAAGGTTCGCCATCACTGCCCTAGGATATAGTAACTGTTAGTAAGGGGCTCCCTGAGACCAGAAAGTTATTTCAAGGGTTCCTCTGTTTCGGAAATGTTGAGAAAGGCCGGTCTACAGCCTTGGCTTGATGGCATTCACCATAATCCACTATTGAGTTGTAGAACAATAAGATGCAGCATGCCTTTTCGTTAATCCAGGTCATGGAATAGCTAGTAATAGTTGGTTGCATTCAACCATTCTTGTTCAGCAATATTGAAGACATTTTGTAGCCTCTCCAAGCCACTTCCTTGGTTCCAATAAGCATGAAGAAGATACCCTAGCATATAGTAACTGTTTGTAGGGGCTCCCTGAGACCAGAAAGTTATTTCAAGGGTTCCTCTGTTTCAAAAATGTTGAAAAAGGCTGGTCTACAGCCTTGGCTTGATGGTATTCACCATAATCCACTATTGAGTTGTGAACCAATAAGACCCAGCATGCCTTTTCGTTAATCCAGGTCATGGAATAGCTAGTAATAGTCGGTCGCATTCAACCAGACTTGTTCAGCAATATCGAAGACATTCTGTAGCCTCTCCAAGCCACTTCCATGGTTCCAATGAGCGTCAAGAAGATACCCTAGCATTTATATCCACGCAGCTAGAGCAGAAACCTTAATCCAGTCACTGCGTAATGTGTCAAGTCAGATGTTGATTGTCCAAGAGCAGGATGGGAGGTGTGAGAGTTGGGAAACAGCTGTGCTCTTGGTTATATAACCCCATCATTGGTGTCAGGAGGACTGCGTAGGTGTTAATCATTTGATTCACATGGCTGAATATGTCAATTGACAAATCGTCGGGATTGACTGTTCAGTTGTGGAACTATAAGACCCAGCATCTAGGTGAAGGTTCTCATTTATCCAGGTTATGGTATAGCTAACAGTAGTTAGTTACATCCAAGACTTTTTCTGTAATGCTGAAGACATTTCGTATCCTCTCCAAGCCACTTTTTTGCTTCCAATGAGTGTCAGGAAGATACCCTAGCATTTAAACCTACCTAGGTGGCACAGAAACCACAATTCAGTCACCACAGAATGTGTCAAGGTAAATGTTGATTGTCCAAGAACAGTATGGGAGGTGTTGAGAGTTGGGAAATTGTTGTGCTCTGGTTACATAATCCCATTAGTGGTGTCAGGAGGGCTGCGTAGGTGTTAATTATTTGATTCACATGGCTGAATGAGTCGCCGGGGTTGACTGTTTAGCTATCGAACTTTAAGACCCAACATCTCTGTGAAGAGTCTCATTTATCCAGGTCATAGTGTATCTAGTAATAGTTTGGACAGAACAACTGGACTTGCTCTGTAATGTTGAAGACGTTCTTTAGCTTCTCCAAGCCACGTCTTCAACTCTGTGGCTTGGAGAAGTGTCAAGAAGCTTCCCCCAGCATTTATATACACAGAGGTAGCAGGGAAACCTTAACACAGTCACCACGGAACGTGTCAAGATAGATGTTGTCCAAGAAGCCTCCTGTTCTGATTACATAATCCCATCCTTGTGTCAGTGGTCTACACAAGTGTTAATCGTTCGCTTCACATGGCTGAATGAGTCAATTGACAAATCACAGGGGTTGACTGTTGAGCTGTGGAACTTTAAGACCCAGCATCTCTGTGAAGGTTCTCATTTATCCAGGTCATAGTGTATCTAATAATAGTTTGGACAGAACAACTGGACTTGTTCTGTAATGTTGAAGACATTCTTTAGCTTCTCCAAGCCACGTCTTCCGCTCGGTAAGTCAGTGTCAGAAAGATGCCCCAGCATTTATATCTACACAGGTAGCAAAGAAGTCTTAACACAGTCACCATGGAATGTATCAAGGCAGACGTTGTCCAAGAACCCTCCTGTTCTGATTACATAATCCCATCCTTGGTGTCAGGGGTCTGCATAGGTGTTAATCATTCAATTCACATGGCTTAATGTGTCTATTGATGAATCGCAGGGTTGCTTACAAGACCCATCGTGGTCTACACCCTTGACTAAATGGTATTTAGCACCACAAGTCCCACCATAGCCCACTATTGAGTCTTCATTTGTGTAAATATAAGATTCAGCAAGTTTCTGAAGTCTCTGATTTATCCAGGTTTATGGTTTATCTAGTTGTAGTTTGCTACATTTACCTGGACTTGTTCTCTAATGTTAAAGACTTCCGAAGCTACAAAACGTCTTGAACATCACAAGTCCAATTGTGACCACCAACTACCGGATTTAAGACCCAGCATTTTGGTCATGCTGGGCTTGTGGTTCTGCAGCTTGTGGAACTATAAAGCTCACCACACTTTATAATCTGATAGTACAACTTCCTTTAGATCAGCCAACAACTACCGTATATACTCAAGTATAAGCCGACCCGAATATAAGCCGAGGCACCTAATTTTACCACAAAAAACGGGGAAAACGTATTGACTCGAGTATAAGCCTAGGGTGAGAAATGCGCAGCTACTGTAAGTGGAAAAGAGGGTCAACAATGCCGTTTGCAGCCTCACTGTGCCCATTTGCATGCCTCACTGTGCCCATTTGCATGCCTCACTGTGCCCATTTGCAGGCATCGGTCCCCTGAACTTCAAACTTGGTAGTTAAGGGTTCCTAGATGCCCCCTAGCTGCAGCCAAATTTGGGGTCTCTGGACCAAAAGGGTCCCGAAATGACATTGCTGCAGATGGACACAGTTGACCGACTTTGGGGCCCTGTATCTCGGGGCCACTTGGTGCTAGGAACCCCAAATTTGGATATGTTGTAGTTCCACTGGGTTTGCACACCACATTTGGGGTTCCTAGCACCAAGTGGCTCCGAGATACGGGGCCGCAAAGTCGGATCGGAAAATGTCATTTTTTGCTGCAGAAAAGTGCCTGACTCGAGTATAAGCCGAGGGGGGCACTTTCAGCACAAAAAAATGGGCTGAAAAACTCGGCCTATACTCGAGTATATACGGTATGTAGTGCAAGGGCTTCCCTAATTGGGTACAATTTATTGGATACAAGCTGATTGCATGGATTAGGTAGGTTTTCTTATTACATAATGTTGGTAAATTTAAAGTTGACTGTACAAAGCTTGTTTGGTCAGATTGTAACAGGTATGGTGACAGACCTACAGTAGCATGTTGGTCACGCAGCAGCTGGACAGGTTCTACAGGTCTTTGTCATTGTCCTGAGCTTACATCACAGTCATTTAGGTGATCTTAGTCTAATGGGAAACTGCAAAAAACATCTTGTCTCCAGAATTCTTCTTTCCACTCTGGGGATGTCCAGAGCCGGCTGTGGAGAGGAGGTATTGGTGGTCATTCGAGGGCCCTAAGCGGTATGGTAAAATCTTTTATTGTATGCTCTTCGAGGGACCTTGGTGTTTATCGAGCAAGGGTTAATAGTAGTGCTCATAGGACTTGATGTACCAATCCCTGTGGTAGTTCGACACTCTTGGCGTTCTCATGGGTGTGGTGAGAATGGGGGAGGGTAGGTGCGTCATCAGGGTCATCATTCTTTGGCATTTCGTTGTTGAGCCTACAGGACTACAGAACACTGCTGATCATGGTTAAAGCGGAAGTAAACCCATCGATTTAACAGTCTAAAAAAAAAAAAGGCAAAAAACAAAAAACAAAAAAAGGCATAACGGATCACATGTGCAGCACTGTGGCAGTTGAAGATTAAACAGAGGCAAAGATGGCGGCTTACTTGGCTGAAAACGATAGGGGGGTTACTTCCACTTTAAGGGCTCCTACTTTTGTATCATGGGAAATTACAAGAAGAACCATCAAAAGGATTGCTGAGGGTTGGACGCCAGAGGAGGTGAACCATTCGAAATAAAACGACAATGGACAAAGATAAATCGTACTGTATGTCCAAACTGATTTTTTTCAATTTTAAATGGGAGTGGCTTAGAACCCCTGTCAATGTTTTTCTCTTATCTGTGGCTCCAGTCAGCTGACCATATACTATACAATCTATTTTGGATTTTATAAAGTAGAGAGAGAAAACGCCGCTCTCCCAACCAGCCACTATAACCTGTGTATGAGGATTGGCTTCAGCCTAGATGTCTCCACAAAGAAACCATGCCCCTGGTAAGTTTCACCCTGCTCACTGGGGCATAGTCTTATGCCGCGTACACACGGTCTGAATTCTCGTCGGAAAAAGCTCTGATGGTTTTCCCGTCGGAATTCCGACGGAATTTCGTTCAAACTGTCTTGCCTACACACGGTCACACCAAATTCCGACGGTCTGTAACACAGCGGCATAAAACACGTTTGACAGCACTATAAAAGGGAAGTTTAATGCTTCCGAGCATGCGTCGAATTGTTTCCGAGCATGCGTCGGAATTTTGCGTGTCGGAATTGCATACACACGATCGGAAAATCCGATAGAAAGGTTTTCCGTCGGAAAAATTGAGAACAGGTTCTCAATCCAAAGTCCGTCGGAAATTTCGACAGAAAAAGACAGATGGGCATACACACGGTCGGAAAATCCATTGAAAAGCTCCCATCGGACTGTTTCCATCGGAAATTCCGACCGTGTGCATTAGGCTAAGCCCTGGTTGGTGGGACGAAACGTATCAGTGAGCGTGGTTTCTTGGCAGAGACATGTAGGCTGAAGCTGGTCCACATACACAGGTTACGGTGGCTGGTCTCTATTTACTGCACACATCGCTGTGCATGGGCAAGCCGACAGCCTGCACCCCTTTACCTGCTCATAGGAATAGAAACCCTGGCTTGTGTAGATGTGTAGATGTCAGGCCACCTAAGACCAGGTGACAGATGCACTCCGTATGAGTCGGAAGTGCACCACTAAGGTAGTGGACCCTAAAACTGACTGCTGCGGATTGTACCCAGGGAGATTCAGGCAGCAGGTCTACTGGATCACTAACAGACAGGAATAGTTGAGAACACACCAAGGTCGGTAAGGCCCCTTTCATACTGGGGTTGTTTTCAGGCGGTACAGCGTTAAAAATAGCGCCTGTACACCGCCTGAAAAAAACGTCCCTATTCACTCCAGTGTGAAAGCCGGATGGCTTTCACAATGGAGCGGTGCGCTAGCAGGACGGTAAAAAAAAGTCCTGCCAGCAGCATCTTTGGAGGGGTATAGGAGCGGTGTATTCACCACTCCTATACCGCTCCTACCCATTGAGGTCAATGGGACACCGCGGTAATACCGCCGCAAAGCGCCACTACGGCGGCACTTTGCGGGGGATTTTTAACCCTTTTTCGGCCACTCGCGGGGGGTAAAACCGCCCCACGAGCGGCCGAATACCGCGGCTAAAATGACGGTAAAGCAGCGCTAAATATAGCGCTGCTTTACCGTCGCCGCGGCTCCCGCCCCAGTGTGAAAGGGGCCTAACAGAGACAAACGTAGCACACACGGCAAGCAGGACCTGGGAAGCCAAACACACAGTGAATACACAATGGTTGATCAACACTGCTGGCTTGCAGTGCACAGGTTAATATAGGGTTCCCTGATAGGGCCTGGGGTGGAGCCATGCTTAGAGGAGAGGTTATAAAAACCACCAGGTGGAAGTGGCTGGTCTCTTAAGAAACACATGGAGAAGGTAAACTGACAGACACACATCACTGCAGAACCATGACAGTAGAGCTGGGGTGCTTTACATTACCCCACTGCTTGAGAAAATCCAGGGTTCTGGGAACACCTACATCGGAGCCAAGTGAAATCCGGAACCGCGGTGATAAAGCTGAATTGTTCATCACGCAGTAAGTAATCCAGCATCCAGTCACATTTCAGTATACAGTAAAACCTTGGATTGCAAGCATACTTCGTTCCAGAAACATGCTTGTAATCCAAAGCACTTGTATATCAAAGCAAATTTCCCCATAAGAAATAATGGAAACTCAAATGATTCGTTCCACAAAAAATTTACTCGTAAGTCCTTCAGTTTATAGTTTATAAAAAGATGATGGCAATGTGATCAGGTTGTGTAACCATAAAATGTCCATCCACAAATGGAAGCCTCCACAAGGGGATTAGAATCAAAATCCAGCAGGAGCTCCAGAGTATAAAGAGAAGAGAGGCGCCTCTAATGGAATTTCCAACAACAAATGTTGGATGTGAGCTTGTTGTCAGAAATTCCGACTGTGTGTAGGCTCCATCGGACATTTGCTGTTGGAATCAAATTTTCCGACAACAAAATCCGTTGTCGTAAATTTCCGAGCGTGTGTAGGCAATTCCGACGCACAAACTTCCAGTAATGCTCGGAATCAAGCAGGAGAGCCACACTGGCTATTGAATTTTTCTCGTCTCGTCTTGCGTGTTGTACGTCACCGTGTTTTTGACGTTCAGAATTTGTGGTCGGATTTTCCGACCGTGTGTACGGGGCATTAGTATGCAGGGATCCGGGGTAAAGTTGTCCACATAGACCGTCCTCCGCACCGGGAGATTCCACCGCTGTCAGTCTGCAATCGTGACCGGGAAGACTACCCTCCAGTAGAGCTATCTGAAAGCGAGGCTTGAATCGCTCGTGGAGCGCAGCGTGGAAGGACGAGGACGATTGCTTTACCCTGGATACCTGCATACTTGGATGTGCCTGTTATAATCATCAATCACGTGAGTTGCTAAATGTTGTACCTTCATTAAAGGATTGCAAAGGAACAAATTTTTTTTTTTTTTAAATAAACATGCTATTCTTACCTTTACTGTGCAGCTCGTTTTGCACAGAGTGGCCCCGAACCTGCTCTTCTGGGGTCCCTCGGCGGCTGTCTCGGCCCCCCCCCCCCCCGCAAGGACTTCTCACCTCAATGCGAGCTCCCTCGCATGGTGCGGATTACTTGCGGGCGCGTTCCCGTGATACAGCCAGTGGCTATAGCCGCTCGCTGTATCACTCGGCCCCGCCCCCGGCGCGCCGCATCATTGGATGTGATTGACAGCAGCGCGAGCCAATGGCTGTGCTGCTTTCAATCTCAATCCATCCACTCTAGCCAATCAACGGCCAGGGTGAGCGGCGAAAAGGATGTCGGGGGCGAGCGCGGGACTTTCGAGGGGTCAGGTAAGTAAAATGGGGGGGGGGGGGCCGGTATAATCAGATGTTTTTTCACCTTAATGCATAGAATGCATTAAGGTGAAAAAATTTTTACCTTTACAACCCCTTTAAATGTAAACATATTGCTACACTTAGAGGCGCTTCTCTTCTCTTTTATACTCCGTTGTGACATGACGATACTTGTATATCAAGACATCGCTTGTATATCAAGCCAAAATGTATTAACAATTGTTGCTTGTCTTGCAAAACCCTCTTAAACCAAGTTACACTCAAACCAAGGTTTTACTGTACCATAGTTATTGGAGTAAAAGTTCATTCTTATTGGTCGCTGTGTATGACCGCACTTTTTGGTGTCAGATTCTCAGCCAATAGGATGTGTTCCTCATAGAGCCACTTGCTGTGGATTCTTCTGCTGATTCATCATCGCAGGTTAGAGGCTGAGAAAATAATCGCTCCAATAAATGGATCTTACAGAGTATTTTTAGCTATTTAAAAACATAAGGGGTTGTTCGGAGAGTACTTCTAGTCGGGAGGGGCTGGCAGTAATGCGCACAGCAAGAGGCGTACTTCACATGAGCTATAGAATGAAACTCAGGAAATGTATTTCTTAACCATTTTCAGACCGGACCAATTTGCAGCCAAAGGACCAGGCCCCTTTTTGCGATTCGGAACTGCGTCGCTTTAACTGACAATTGCGCGGTCGTGCGACGTGGCTCCCAAACAAAATTGACATCCTTTTTTTCTAACAAATAGAGCTTTCTTTTGGTGGTATTTGATCGCCCCTGCGGTTTTTATTTTTTGCGCTATAAACAAAAAAGAGCGACAATTTTGAAAAAAAACGCATTCTTTTTTATTTTTTGCTATAATAAATATCCCCCAAAAATATATAAAAAAAGTTTTTTCCTCAGTTTAGGCCGATACGTATTCTTCTACATATTGTTGGTAAAAAAAATCGCAATAAGCGATTTATTGATTGGTTTGCGCAGAAGTTATAGCGTTTACAAGATAGGGGATAGTTTTATAGCATTTTTATTAATAATTTTTTTTTTATTATTAATGGCGGCGATCAGCGATTTTTATTGTGACTGCGACATTATGGCGGACACATCGGACATTTTTGACACATTTTTGAGACCATTGTCATTTATACAGCATTCAATGCAATTTAAATGCATTGATTCCTGTGTAAATGACACTGGCAGTGAAGGGGTTAACCACTAAGTGGCAGTGTAGGGGTTAAGTATGCCTAGAGGTGTGTTCCTAACTGTGGGGGGGGGGGGGCGTGGCTGTCAGCTAGTGAATGCTGATCTCTGCTCCAATCACAGGGAGCAGAGATCAGCGTTGCTAGGCAGAACGGGGAGATGATGTTTATTTCCGCATCTCCCCGTTCAGCCTTCCCGTGAGACGATTGCGGGGGGCCCCGCGGCGATCGAGTCCACAGGACCCGCGACCAGCCTCACGCATGCCCGATGGCACGGCGGCATCTTAAAGGGGACGTGTATATATACGCCCTTATGCCTGTCCGTGCCATTCTGACGTCGTATATCGTCGTGCGCGGGTCGGGAAGCAGTTAATAACAGTGACCGTTCTTTCCTACATATCAGACACAGCGATTGTTGCGTCGGTCGTTCTGCTTGTCATTTTGGTTGCAACTTGCGGCAGACACATCCTTGTAAAGCCGGCCATAAGCCCCGTACACACGATCAGAAAATACCGCTTTCGAAGATATTGTACCATAATCGGATCGTTAGTACAGAGCTTTCGAGAGCCGATCGTGACAGTTCATCCGATTATTATTCTATCGGACAAGCACGGAAATTTTCTTTGTACAATGCCAGATCATACGATTTTCGTTTAATCAGTACAGCTATCGTTCGAAAATGCAATACAAATGCGTTAAAACACATGACATCACTTCCTGAATTTTTATTCTGTCGTATGAGAATTTTCGTGACTTTAGTAAACTCATCAGATTCGATCTGAGATTAGCATGCAAAAAAAAAAAAACAGATGATCATTCGTCTGATAATCTCATTGTGTGTACCGGGCAATACACTAGACCAATGATGGCGAACCTTGGCACTCCAGATGTTTTGGAACTACATTTCCCATGATGCTCACCTACACTGCATTATGGGAAATGTAGTTCCAAAACATCTGGGGTGCCAAGGGTCGCCATCACTGCACTATACAATCTCTGTACAATCTGCTTTATGGTGGTGATTTGACTTCTATTTCCAATTCATCTCTTCCAGTAGGAACAATCGATCCAAAGACGGCAAGTCATTTGATCGATCTTTCAATAGTAAGTTGCGCTAAACCTCCATATAAAGTGAATGTGTGCAATAAAAATTGATTGTGCTGATCTTCCATAAAGTGAATCCCTGCAATAAAAAAATGATTAGTTATCACACTATAAATAATCCGTTATATAGAAGATGAGTTTCCAATGTGAGATTGACACAAGATACACCCAAGAATTGTGGTGAGAAAAGATGCAACTTCCACCTCTACACACACTGCCACTTACCGACTCCAAATGATCTCCTTTTTCGGGAGATCACACACGCTTTTGGCTTAATACCCAGCTCGGGCCTTTAAGATGTAAAGCAATGGTCCCAGCGTCTTCATATTGACAGATGGTCCCCATGAAGAAATAAAAACTTCCATAGTGTAAAATCTTTTGGTGGTTTTAATAAGTAAAAAGTATTGCACTTACAATTAGAAGAAACAAAAAAAAAATGCAGAATAAACTCTGAGCCGGCCGACTCTCGATTGCAGCCTGTCACTTCTCCCTATGCGTTTCGTCACAACTGACGTCATATCATTTCACCACATATGACCACACATGGGGAAGTGGATTTTGATTATCCATTGTCAAACTGTTGTTAAAGTAATAAAGTATTTTTTTTCTTTAAATATCAAACATGTTATACTTACCTGCTCTGTGTAATGCTTTTGCACAGAGCAGCCCCGATCCTCCTCTTCTCGGGTCCCCCACCGACCCTCCTGGCCCCTCCATCCTGCCAAGTGCCCCCAGAGCAAGAAGCTTGCAATGGGGGCACCCAAGCAGGCTCGCTCCCGGGTCGCAGCTCTGTGTCCATTCACACGCAGAGCCATGGCTCGACCACGCCCCCTCTCCCTCCTCATTGGCTCACTGGCTGTGATTGACAGCAGCGGGAGCTGAGGCTCTCGAGCACATCACTGGATCGAGAGGGGGCTCAGGTAAGTATTCGGGGGGGGGGGGGGCTGCTGCATACCGAAGGTTTTTTACCTTCGTGCATTGAATGAAAACCTTGAGCCTTTACAACCACTTTGAGATCCGATCGTAACTTCCAACTGTAAATTATCCATTGTATCTCTGCTTCAACAATGTAATCTCATAAGATGATTGGTCAAAATATGAACGCATTGATGAAAGTATCTCCTGATTGTTGAAACATGATCAATGATATTCTGCTCTGGTCATTCAACTTATTAAATCCAATTGAATTTGAGTCTAAAACCATCGGAATAGGAAGTTATGCCTATTCTATCGTTTGAAGATTCAATCATTTTGATTGAATTGCACATCGATTGAAAAATAAATGCATATAAATGGCCACCATTACAAAATCCATTCAAATTGTATCAAATCTGGCAGGTCATTGCATTTTATAGCTGATGGTTGATAGTTAAAGGGGATTGTACAATCAGATTGGATGGTATATGGTCAGCTAAAATATCCGGATTGAATTGTCTGTTTTGATTTTTGCGTGATCTCTGTTAAAGTGTAAGAATACATTTTAGTTTTGGATAGAGTGGGAAAGGGTTAAAACTCCTGCCTGTTTATTTTTTGTTGTTTTTGTACAGTTGGGGAAATTTCTATGCACTTCCTGTCCCAGAGGCGCAGCAGGAAATTAGAGGAAATCTCCAAAAATTTGGAATATTCACCTCTTACAGTGGCCATACATGTAATGATCTGAATGTACGATTCTTCACAGAATCAGACAATATGCTTGAATCCATGAATTATAAAAAACACTTTGGATAGCCTGTTTATAACAAAATTCACTGTAGCAATGTCACAATAATTCACTAATAATCACTGTATTCTATACATTTATTTCCTATGGCCGTCAGCTCCATCTAGTGGTCATAATGCAGTATTTGCGTGGTTGAAGTATTTTAGAAAAATACTGCATTATGGCCACTAGATGGTGACAATCATAGGACATAAACACAGGACACAACCATTCATCCCAATTTGGCAGTGGTGCCCTGACCGCAGACAGTGTATGTCAACCAACAATGCTGTGCAGCCCAGCTGCCTGTATCCTAGCAACCAGTGATGGTGTTCAGCTGTTCATCATTGGTTTCTAGGATGCAGGTGGCTGGGCAAGACAGTATTCTAGGCTGCTAGGATGCAGAGGGCTGGGCCACATAGTATTTTTAATTGCTAGGATGCAGGTGGCTGGACCACACAGTATTCTTGGTTGCTAGGATGCAGATGGATGGGCCACACAGTATTCTAGGTTGCTAGGAAGCAGGTGGCTGGGCTACACAGTATTTTAGGTTGCTATGATACAGGTGACTGGGCCACACAGTATTCTTGGTTGCTAGGATGCAGGTGGTTGGGCCACACAGTATTCTTGGTTGCTAGGATGCGGGTAGCTGGGCCACACAGTATTCTTGGTTGCTAGGATGCAGGTGGTTGGGCCTCACAGTATTCTAGGTTGCTAGGATGCAGGTAGCTGGGCCACACAGTATTCTGGGTTGCTAGGATGCAGGTAGTTGGGCCACACGGTATTCTGAGTTGCTAAGATGCAGGTAGCTGGGCCACACAGTATTCTGGGTTGCTAGGGTGCAGGTAGCTGGGCCACACAGTATTCTGAGTTGCTAGGATGCAGGTAGCTGAGCCACACAGTATTCTGGGTTGCTAGGATGCAGGTAGTTGGGCCACACAGTATTCTGGGTTGCTAGGATGCAGGTAGTTGGGCCACACAGTATTCTGGGTTGCTAGGATGCAGGTAGCTGGGCCACACAGTATTCTTGGTTGCTAGGATGCAGGTAGCTGGGCCACACAGTATTCTTGGTTGCTAGGATGCAGGTAGCTGGGCCACACAGTATTCTTGGTTGCTAGGATGCAGGTGGCTGGGCAACACAGCATCTCTGGCTGCTAGGAAGCAGGTGGCAGTGCTGCACACTGTCATTGGTTGCTATACTGCAGGTGGCGCCAGCATCCTAGCAACCTGCTTAGTAATGCTGCCCTGTTTACACAGGACAAAGTTACTGAGCTGCAGTGAAGACAGGGTGTTTGATACGGACAATCTGGGCTCAGTGCAGCCGCCAACCAAGTACCACCCGAGGCCTCATTGATGGCTCTCCCTTGTCGCCAAGTATTTACTCAACCCTCGCCAATTGCTCGGCTTGAGTTGAGCATGCAGAATATGATAACCCAAGTGAATAGCAAATTCGTACACACATGGGGGGGTATGTATACAAAAATAAATAAAGAATTGCACAACAATTTGGCAGGACAGTGGTGTAGTGAGTAGCACTCTCGCCTACCAGTAAAAAGGGTCACTGGTTCGAATCCCAACCACGACACTCCATGTGATGGGGACAATTGTAGACACGCATCCACACTCACTCACTCAGGTTGAACCGGATGGACTGGTGTCTTTATTCGACCTTACTAACTATGTAATATGCCAAGTGGAAAAGCATGTACATTCATTTTGTGTAAATGGGGCAAAAGAAAAACAGACTGTTATTAGGCGATTTCCTGATTGGCTTAAAATACTGCATTTAGCCACTAGATGGCACTAAGTATTGTGGAAATTTCCTATGATACCTAGCGCCATCTAGGGGGATCCAAATGCAATATTTTCTATTTTAATGACATACATTCGACCAGCACAGGAAATAGCCTAACAACATTTGTTTTTGTTTCTTTGCGTCATTCAGCAGGTCTTTGAAGTGTAGGAGGAAACCACAATTTCCAGAGGAAGTACAGGGGGATGTGCCTAGATAGCTACAGGTTTAATATGACGAGGAGCAAAGTTCAGTGGCCTTCAGCAACCAATCAGCAGTGAAATGGCTCTAATGGATGGAAAGGGACATCTGAAATTGCAGGTTGCATTATTATGCGAGTTTATTGCGTTTCCTGCTTGTGTACGGAGCACAGATGCTCGGGGCGCTCGCCGTGTTTGCGGTCAATATCTCTGTTTACATGTAAAGCAGAAGTGGGACAGGTGTAAAGCGGGACCGGAGGGGAGCACCAGTCAGGTAACTGGGTCAGCTGTGTGTATATCCATCTACCAGACCCACAGTGAGTGATATACGAGGGAGGGTGGGGGGGGGGGTAGCTGCACCTGTTTCCTTTGTTGTTTGCATTCAAGGCTCGCATATCTCACTCAACCTACGCCATCCGCCCCTGTGCCGTCTCCTCGTAGCTTAACCCTGACCTAACCGGAAGAGTTTCTATACGAGATTCGGGGCTCATTCACTCCAAGGATAGATTCGCACTGGCGCGGTGCGTTTGCGTGCAACACATCACGGGTACAGCGGGTCTATTCATTTTATTGGGTTGCTGTACCTGTGAAAAACATGGGTGAAAAAGTCCTGGAAACCTTTTCTTAATCACTTCAATACTGGGCATTTTCACCCCCTTCCTGCCCAGGCCAATTTTCAGTTTTCAGCGCTGTCGCATTTTGAATGACAATTGCGCGGTCATACAACACTGCACCCAAATGACATTTTTATCTTTCCATCCCCCCCACACAAATAGAGCTTTCTTTTGGTGGTACTTGATCACCTCTGCGGTTTTTATTTTTTGCTCTTTAACCACTTCAGCCCCGGAAGGATTTACCCCCTTCCTGACCAGAGCGTTTTTTTTTTTTGCGATTCGGCACTTCGCTTTAACTGACAATTGCGCGGTCGTGCAACGTGGCTCCCAAACAAAATTGACGTCCTTTTTTTTTTTTTCCCACAAGTAGAGCTTTCTTTTGGTGGTATTTGATCACCTCTGCGGTTTTTACTTTTTGCGCTATAAACAAGAGTGACAAGTTTGAAAAAAAAAACACAATATTTTTTACTTTTTGCTATGATAAATATCCCAATTCTTTTAAAAAAAAAATTTTTTTTCTCAGTTTAGGCCAATACGTATTTTTTCTACATATTTTTGCCAAAAAAATAAAAATAAAATAAAAATCGCAATAAGCGTATATTAATTGCTTTGCACAAAAGTTATAGCGTTTATAAAATAGGGGATAGTTTTATGGCATTTTTATTATACATTTTTTTTTTTTTTTTACTAGTAATGGCAGCGATCTGCGATTTTTATCGTGACATTATGGCGGACACATCATACAATTTTGACAAATTTTTGGGACCATTGGCATTAATACAGCGATCGATGCTATAAAATTGCATTGAGTACTGTAAAAATGTCACTGGCAGTGAAGGGGTTAACACTAGGGGGCGATCAAGGGGTTGTGTTTCCCTAGTGTGTGTTCTAACTGAAGTGGGGGAGGGCACTGTGTAGGGGATATGACAGATCGCTGTTCATACTCTGTTTACACACACAGATCCCAGTTCTCCGTGTGCCCCGAGCGATCGCGGGAGCCCGACGGTGATCGCGACCGCCGGGCACTCGCATCGGCCCATGGGCGCACGCGCACCCCTAGTGGCCAAAAAAGGAGGTGACCTAAGATAACGGCGACTCACGCAGCCGAGCTATTTTGCCGCAGTACAACTGCGGCGGCTGGTCGGCAAGCGGTTAATAATAAAGTAAAAAGAACAAACGTAGTCAAAACATAGCGAAAGTTCAGTAACCGGAATGGATAGTCAGACAAGCCAAGGCTCCCAACCAGTGCCGGGACAAGGTCATCCAGTGCCCAGGGCAAAGATGCCAAACTGCGCCCCCCTTTCCCTTTAGGGTTAGGCTCAGGGTGCCCCCTACCCCTGCAATGTACCATTGCGCCAGGGGCAGCCGCCCCTCCTGCCCACCCCTTGTCCCGGCCCTGCTCCCAACTGCCCCTGATTTGGAGCAATGTCCCTCTGTCCCTCTTTCCTCCTCATTTGTCCCTCATTTTGGTCTGATCTATATAGCTGTATATAAAATGCACTTTTTATCTTTCAATGTCCCAGCGCTAAACCTTTCATCCAATTTCTAAATTGCTGCATTTGTACATTTTAAAAGCCAATATAAAGGAATAGTAGTGGTAAAAAAAAAAGCACTTGTGGGTTTAATTAACCTTTTTTTCTTTTTGGTTAAATCTCCTTTAAGGGGGCGTGTCCTTTACCTTCATACATTTGTTAGTAGGTGTCCCTCATTCCCATCTCAAAATGTTGGGAGGTATGCTGCTCCCTACGATTACGTTCACACCTATGCGTTTTGCAGTGCGTTGTTAATTTAGCAGAAAACGCATAGGTGTTATCGTAACCGTAGGTGGCACCGGAGGGATGATCTGGTTGGTATCAGCAATAGCAGGCCTTCCTTGAGCTACCCCCCCCCTCTCCCAGGTCGTGTGGGTCACCCCGTGTTTTTACATATTCTCTTCTTTGTGATTTTAGGCGGCACCCTTCCACCATGCCTGAAGACGGCGCCCCCGACGCGAGTCCTCCGGAGGCCCCAGAGAAGGAAGCGCAGCATTATGTCAACCAGGACGGGCAGAAGATTTTCTGCAGATACTGGAAGCCGGAAGCACCGCCAAGGTACGGCCCGAAATCTTCTCTTTATAAAATGTTGTAAAAGATTTGGGGGGGAGGGGTAGGTTCTGTGTCACAAATGGGAAAATTTTGGCAGATGGTTAAGTGTCCTCCATTGAAGGAGCTGAACCCCAGACGCATGCAAACTCCATGCAGATATGGTCCTGCCTGGGATTCAAACCGAGAACTCCAGTGCTGCCAGGCAGAAGTACATACTAAGCAAGAACATGCTTTTTGTATTTTAACAAATATGGTTTCCACCATTTTTTTTTCATCTTTTAACCCCTTCACGCCATAAGGGTAAAACAAATCTAAATGCCTAAGCACAATTTTGCAATTAGTAAAACCGTACAGATCATCAACAACTACTTTGTGCATCCAGGTGATCAGCTGTCAGCCAATGACAGCTGATCATGTGACATAAACAGAGCCGGTGTTTCGTCACATATGGCGACCCATCACATTTGGCTACCCGCTGGAGTGCGCATGCGCGACGCCGCCATATGCGTTCCAACACTTTTAAAACGTTATGTTTTAAAACACTTAAAACTTTTTTTTTAAACACTTATAAAACTTTTGTCACTTTTAACACTTTTTACAAAGTGTTGGAACGTATATGGCGGCGTTGCGCATGCGCACTCCAGCGGGTAGCCAAATGTGATGGGTCGCCATATGTGACGAAACACCGGCGGCTCTCAGAGGGACATCAGTCCCGATCGTGGAGAGCCTCTGCAGAGGCTTCTGCACCCACCAGCGCCGCCCATCAGTGCCCACAGTACCACCCATCAGTGCCCACAGTGTCGCCTATAAATGTCACCAATCAGTGCTTCATCACCAGGGCTGCCTATCAGTGTCACTCATCAGTGCCACCCATCAGGGCTCATCAGTGCCATCTTATCTGTACCGTCTTATCTGTGCCTATAAGTGTTGCCTTATCTGTGCCTATAAGTGTTGCCTTATCTGTGCCTATAAGTGTTGCCTTATCTGTGCCTATAAGTGTCGCCTTATCTGTGCCTATAAGTGTCGCCTTATCTGTGCCGATCCGTGTCGCCTTATCTGTGCCGATCCGTGTCGCCTTATCTGTGCCTATCCGTGTCGCCTTATCTGTGCCTATCCGTGTCGCCTTATCTGTGCCTATCCGTGTCGCCTTATCTGTGCCTATCCGTGTCGCCTTATCTGTGCCGATCCGTGTCGCCTTATCTGTGCCGATCCGTGTCGCCTTATCTGTGCCGATCCGTGTCGCCTTATCTGTGCCGATCCGTGTCGCCTTATCTGTGCCGATCCGTGTCGCCTTATCTGTGCCCCATAAGTTCAGCCTTATCTGTGCCCCATCAGTTCAGCCTCATCAGTGCCCCATCAGTTCAGCCTCATCAGTGCCCCATCAGTTCAGCCTCATCAGTGCCCCATCAGTTCAGCCTCATCAGTGCCCCATCAGTGCAGCCTCATCAGTGCCCCATCAGTGCAGCCTCATCAGTGCCCCATTAGTGCCCATCAGTGCAGCCTCATCAGTGCCTCATTAGTGCCCATCAGTGCCTCATTAGTGCCCATCAGTGCAGCCTCATCAGAGCCTCATTAGTGCCCATCAGTGCAGCCTCATCAGAGCCCATCAGTGCAGCCTTATCTGTGCCTATCCGTGTCGCCTTATCTGTGCCCCATCAGTTTAGCCTCATCAGTGCCGCCTCATCAGTTCCCCATCAGGGCAGCCTCATCAGCGAATATCAATGAAGGAGAAAAATTACCCGTTTGCAACATTTTATAACAAACTATGAAACGTGTGTTTTTGTTTTTGTTTTTTTTTTGTTTTGTTTTTTTAAATGTCTGTCTTTTTTTTTATTAAATACCACCAAAAGAAAGCTCTATTTGTGGGAAAAAAATGATAAAAATGTAATTTGGGTACAGTGTTGTATTCAAAGTGTCATTCAAAGTGTGACCGCGCTGAAAGCTGAAAATTGGTCTGGGCAGGAGGGGGGGTTTAAGTGCCCGGTAAGCAAGAGGTTAATAATTTGATTATCATGTGGATAAGAGGGGGGAGGGAATTGTCAGGGAAGGCAAAAATATAGGCGGATTAAACTTTCAGCTTTAAAGGCTTATATGAGAGTTTAGTGATTGGATTTAGATCTGTAATTCACTAATATTCTTCTATAAGTTATGAGCGTCTTCCTTTAAGCAGAGAAGGGGCATTCATGAAACTTGGAACAACGTCATTGGAATTTATTGGTGAATACAAGAAACCTTACAGCTGAATCATTATGTAAATTGAATTATTAAATTGAGGGGGGGAGGGGAGGGGCGGCGATGCAGAAACCGATCGGAGCAATTCATGACGTCTTCATGTGTGACATATTTAAATATCTGTGATAAATTCGGGATCTCTGTGTACATTCTATATTTATTCTAGATAGGACCTCCGCCTATAATAGATTCCTTCTGTACGTTCCTGGCAATGTCAGCCCTGCGGAATGCAGCTGGAAAAGGGCGATCGTAGTCTGCCGTGTTTTTTCAAAGAAAGGGTGATCGGGTGGAGGCGGCATGTCAGCATTGCTGGAATACCTTCACTTTGGATACCGGAGTGATTCAGTATTATATTGTTTGCTGTGCTGTTTTAGGTGAAAGGTTTCCCTGCTAAAAGCCAGTCTAAAGCCGGCCATAGATGGATCGAAATTCAGGCAGTTCTGCAAATTTTCGATCCATCTATGGCAGGGGTACGCAATTAGTGGACCTCCAGCAGTTGTAAAACTACAAGTCCTATCATGCCTCTGCCACTGGGTGTCATGCTTGAGGCTGTTAGTCTTGCTATGCCTCATGGGACTTGTAGTACTGCAACAGCTTGAGGTCCACTAATTGCATATCCCTGATCTATGGCGTTCCAGCTCAAGAAAAGTTGATCTAATGATCGGCTTTTCTTGAGCGTGAAAAGCCGACATTCGATCAGCGCATGCAGCCACTGTCCGGGTATTCTGACAGCTGTGTCCATGGGTACGGGAGATCCCGCCCACCTTTGGGTGTTCCCCGCTCTTTTCCCCGCATTCCCCAGTGTATTATTAAATGGACACAGATCTATGGAAGTCGCAGATCATGGAGCCCCCCGTCCTACGCCGACCCACATGTACAGATCTAATCAGCCGATAAATTACTTGGATTACTTTTTGATTCAGTCAGAAATCAATTATTTAAATATAATTTGTGCCCAATCCGATCGATCACTCTCCAGTTATTTGGGCACCACAGTAAAGTTCCACCTTCTGTAGGCTGATTTCATCAATGTTCAGTTCAAGATAAGCATCCGAGTGACCACAACATACAGGGATATACAATGTAATACTGACATATAATCACACACTTAGGTTGGACTTGATGGACTTGTGTCTTTTTTTGACCTCACCTACAATGTAACTATGTAATCACTACTGTAATCAGAGTAACTGCTCAGAGATCGTCTAAGCATATTATTTTAACAAAATCAATCTATTTAGATCAATAGCTGGTCAAAATTGATTGAAAATCAATCACCCTTGTATGTCTATCTATTTCTTTCTTTTTCTTCCTCTCTTCTCACGTGATGGGATTGTATTTCCAGTGTACACAACCCATGTTATATTTATAGATTAGAACAGGTTCAACAGGTTCTCTTTATAGGACTGATACCTGAGGAATCTTTTCTTACACACTTAGTTGTGGAGCGGTGATGTCATCTCTCATATTTAGGGAGCGGTGATGTCATCTCTCATATTTAGGGAGCGGTGATGTCATCTCTCATATTTGGGGAGTGGTGATGTCATCTATAATATTTGAAGAGCAGTGATGTCATCAATCACATTTGGGGAGTAGTGATGTCATCTCTCATATTTGGGGAGAAGTGATGTCATCAATCATATTTGGGCAGCAGTGATGTCATCTATTATATCTGAAGAGCAGTGATGTCATCTCTCATATTTGAGGAGCAATTATGTAATCTATAATATTTGGGGAACAGTGATGTCATCTCTCATACTTGTGGAGCAGTGATGTCACCTCTCATATTTGGGGAACAGTGATGTCATCTATAATATTTGAAGAGCAGTGATGTCATCAATCACATTTGGGGAGTGGTGATGTCATCTATCATATTTAGGGAGCAGTGATGTCATCTCTCATATTTTGGGAGCAGTGATGTCATCTCTCATATTTGGGAAGCAGTGCAGTCATCTATCATATTTGGGGAGCAGTGATGTCATCTATCATATTTAGGGAGCAGTGATGTCATCTCTCATATTTGGGAAGCAGTGCAGTCATCTATCATATTTGGGGAGCAGTGATGTCATCTATCATATTTAGGGAGCAGTGATGTCATCTCTCATATTTTGGGAGCAGTGATGTCATCTCTCATATTTGGGGAGCAGTGATGTCATATCATATTTGGGGAGCAGTGATGTCATCTATCATACTTGTGGAGCGGTGATGTCATCTATCATATTTAGGGAGCAGTGATGTCATCTCTCATATTTGGGGAGCAGTGATGTAATCTCTCATATTTGGGGAGCAGTGATGTCATCTCTCATATTTGGGGAGCAGTGATGTCATCTCTCATATTTGGGGAGCAGTGATGCCATCTCTCATATTTGGGGAGCAGTGATGTCATCTATCATACTTGGGGAGCAGTCATGTCATCTATCATACTTGGGGAGCAGTGATGTCATCTATCATATTTGGGGAGCAGTGATGTCATCTCTCATATTAAGGGAGCAGTGATGTCATCTCTCATATTAAGGGAGCAGTGATGTCATCTCTCATATTAAGGGAGCAGTGATGTCATCTCTCATATTTGGGGAGCAGTGATGTCATCTCTCACATTTGGGAGGAGTGATGTCATCTCTCATATTTGGGGAGCGGTGATGTCATCTATAATATCTGAAGAGCAGTGATGTCATCTCTCATATTTGGGGAGTAGTGATGTCATCTCTCATATTTGGGGAGCAGTGATGTCATCTCTCATATTTGGGGAGCAGTAATGTCATCTCTCATATTTGGGGAGCAGTGATGTCACCTCTCATATTTGGGTAGCAGTGATGTCACCTCTCATATTTGGGGAGCAGTGAGGTCACCTCTCATATTTGGGGAGCAGTGAGGTCATCTCTCATATTTGGGGAGCAGTGAGGTCATCTCTCATATTTGGGGAGCAGTGATGTCATCTCTCATATTTGGGGAGCAGTCATGTCATCTCTCATATTTGGGGAGCAGTCATGTCATCTCTCATATTTGGGGAGCAGTGATGTCATCTCTCATATTTGGGGAGCAGTGATGTCATCTCTCATATTTGGGGAGCAGTGATGTCATCTCTCATATTTGGGGAGCAGTGATGTCATCTCTCATATTTGGGGAGCAGTGATGTCATCTCTCATATTTGGGGAGCAGTGATGTCATCTCTCATATTTGGGGAGCAGTCATGTCATCTCTCATATTAAGGGAGCAGTGATGTCATCTCTCATATTAAGGGAGCAGTGATGTCATCTCTCATATTTGGGGAGCAGTGATGTCATCTCTCACATTTGGGAGCAGTGATGTCATCTCTCACATTTGGGAGGAGTGATGTCATCTCTCATATTTGGGGAGCGGTGATGTCATCTATAATATCTGAAGAGCAGTGATGTCATCTCTCATATTTGGGGAGCAGTCATGTCATCTCTCATATTTGGGGAGCAGTGATGTCATCTCTCATATTTGGGGAGCAGTCATGTCATCTCTCATATTTGGGGAGCAGTGTTGTCACCTCTCATATGCACCACCTGGCCTCCCTGATTGGCTGTCTATCATTCTGCATGGCACTCCAAGGCGTCTTGCGACGGATGTGCGGTGCGGCACACTAACGTGCATTGCTCTGCTAAAGGATGGCACCTGCAATATTTTTTGAAGGTCCATTGAAAGGTGTGTTGGGTGCAATTCAGAATAATGTGGCGCCATCTTAAAATAAATGGCACTGCTGTGCCCCAACGCATGTATAACATGCATTGCAGGAAGGCCCGTGGTGCCGCCTGTACGGGGCCCCATGATTTCTAATGGCGGCCCTGCATGGTAATATATATTTTTTTCCCCCAAAAAACAATACCTTCCTGTGATTGGTGCAGAACAGACAATAGATCTCCTCTACCCACCATACACAGATAGTGTTGCCACTTTTTCTTCAAGTCGAACACTTTAGCAGCGTGCAGTAATTATTGTCCGGGTAATTCACGGACAGGTGGCAACCCTATACACAGATGGCACCCAGCGATCTATAATACATTGTATACTGGAGGGGTCCCATCGTTCTAACATGGAATGCAAATTGCTTTTTAAATGATGTCCAGCAAAACTGTCTGAGCGCGGTCACTGTGCCAGAGGTCGGACATTTTTACATCGGGTCATGTGAGTGCCGGTCAGGGTAACCTGAACCCGTGACACTTCGGTATTATTATTGACCCACCATGCGACTTTCCACCATCACGGCTCTGATAGCCGAGGTGACTGACCTTGTCATCTGATATATTATCTGTGAACTGTGTGTGGGAAGCCATGGATGGGGTCAGCTCATTGAAGCCTGTGACCGGCTCTACTGGTTTCTCTATCCCCAAAATGGATTATGATTCGTTAAATTTGAACCCCAGGCAGATATACAAGACAGGCGTGCAGCTCTGTAATCATTAATACTTCATTAAACTGATTTTTTTTCAAATGCAAGCGGTATGAGGTCCGGAATTTGACCAGGTATCCTCCTCTTGTAGTCCCTGTACAGCAGGTCTCAAGTATGAGATTAGGAAGCAGCACAAAGAGCCAATGAGGATCATGCTGGTGGGAGGAGAAATCAGAGTGTCAGGGAGATGTACTCATCCCTGTGCTAGCAGCAAATGGGAAACACAACCTGATTACAATTAGCATCACATCCCAATTGCAAAACATAATAACATTCCCCAAAAATAAGCCCTACCCCGAATATAATACCTAGCGTTATCTTCCAGCAGGGCTGCAATATAAGCCCTACCCCGAAAATAAGCCCTAGTTTAAAATGCTTGTAAAATCCTACAATCCACTATATAATGTACAATGTGTGTGTTTCTGTAATATAATTGCGGGGAAGAGAGCTCCGGCGGGTCACAGAAGCGCAGAGCGGCGCTATAACAAAGGTATTTGGCAACAGTTATATTACACAAACACACACATTGTACATAATATAATACTGTAATATAGTAAATTATAGGATTTTACAAGCATTTTAACTCGGTTCACACTGAGGACTCCTGACAGGCAGGGAAGGAGAGGGGGAGAGAAGACGGCACATTACATGGTAAGACCTACCCTGAAAATAAGCCCTACTGTGTCTTTTGTTGCCAATATATGAATATGAATATATGAATATAAGACCCGGGCTTATTTTTGGGGAAACACAGTAGAAAAAGAAAGAAGGGACTTTTAAAGGTGCTCAAAATCAGCCCAATAATGAATAGAACGTGACCTCAATATAAAAATGACAAAAACTTTATTAAATTTAAAAACATATAAAAGATATAAATTGTGGGGTTTATGTTGAGCGCCTTAAAAGTCCCTTCTTTCTATTTCTATGTAACGTTTATTCACACAGCTGTGCTGCTTCTCTTTTCACTGTTCAGTCACAGGCTGGGGGGCTGGTCCAGGACCGCCTGGGCTCAGAGGAAGTGGGTTAAGTGATGCTGGCCATTAGTGATGAGTTTAACCACTTGCCTATCAGACACTTTCACCCTCTTCTTTCTCAGGCCAATTTTAAAGGTGGGCAGGAATGTCCTGCTCACCTTTAAGGCTTCTCGATTACTTAAAAAAAAAAAAAAAGAACCCCAAAGATTACTTCTTTGCATGCCTTAGTCCTTGCGCTGACATGACCGACAACCCTGTGTAAACCCCTGCCAAACTATTTATACAGAATTCTCTTACCCAGGATGCCCCACACTGGCAGGGGCAGGGCTGGCACTTCCTAACTGTCTATAGTACACCCAGCTCACTACTCTAGGGGCCGCTAGTCTATCAGCTACCTAGGCACTTACAATGCCTATTCTACACTAATAGGGTTCCCGACTATGATGACATCTAGTGGCCAATTTTGGGAACTACACAGGGCACTTAGCCAACAGACCTACCCAGCCCACATGTGAGGAGCCCTGTAAAATCTGTCTGCAGTAGATTACAGAAAACTCAAATTGAGCCATACAAAGTGGACTGTCTGAGCGCTTGAGGTGGTTCTTGCGATACCTAAGCAATTTTCTTTTTTTTTTATGCCTGGAATAGCTTGAAGTAATATTTTTAAAGCACCTAAAGTAGCTGATTTAATCACTTACTAAGTAGGCAGCTTCTTTATCTTTTACTCCTCGCCTATGTTCCAGTTTAGGATGGTGCCATGACAGCTGCCCCAGGTTTCCTGTTTCAAAGTGGCTCCTTTTTTCTTGCAGCAGTCACCCTTGCATGCCGGACAGTGGCGGCTGGTACTCTTCTTTTTTTTGGGGGGGGGGGGGGCAAACAAACCACCTGACCCCTCCCCCTGTCGCTCGGTCAATCGGAAAACATTGGCTCATCGTCCTCCCACCAGCCCCGAACGTACCCCATTCAGGTCGTGGGCAGCTTCGGAGGCTTCCCCCTGCATCTTCTCCCCGACACCTTCCCCCCTACTTTTGCTCCCGGCCAATACGGTCGCTCCTCCCCTTGGCCAATCAGTCTTAAGACCTGCTTCCTGATTGGCCGAGAGGAGTATGAAGACAATAGCTGGTCGTGGGCAGCTTCGGCGGCTTCCCCCTGCGTCTTCTCCCCGACACCTCCCCCCCTGCTTTTGCTCCCGGCCAATAAGGTCGATGCTCCTCTCGGCCAATCGTGTCTTAAGACCTGCTTCCTGATTGGCCGGGAGGAGAAGGAAGACAATAGCTGGTCGCGGGCAGCTTCGGTGGCTTCCCCCTGCGTCTTCTCCCCGACACCTTCCCCCCTGCTTTTGCTCCCGGCCAATACGGACGCTCCTCCCCTCGGCCAATCGGGTCTTAAGACCCACTTTCTAATTGGCCGGGAGGAGAAGGAAGACAATAGCTGGTCGCGGGCAGCTTTGGCGGCTTCCCCCTGCTTTTGCTCCCGAACAATACGGTCGCTCCTCCTGTCCTCCAATTGAGGAGAAGGAAGACAATAGTGAATATTAATTCTATTACTATTCTCACACTGATTGCTATTCTCACACAACTGGGTGGGCTCGGGGCACAGTGCTCTGCGCCCCGAGCTTACCCTTTTTGAAGCCAATTAGAGCCTCAGGCTCTAATCATGTGCTTAAAAAAAAATACATTGAAATCGAAGTGTCTGACGCCCCGCATGTAGATTAGGGGGCGGCGCCCCTGGTGGGGGCCGCCACTGATGCAGGAACTATAGATTTGCCCCCCTACACTGTGTGCATCAATAGAATCACACAGCCCTGTAGCTTAGGATGGCAAGGTACTCCTCTGCTCCTCCCTCCCTTCTCAAAGCTAACTGACCGAGACTGCACTGCGCACTATTCTCTTTTGAAGACTAGAAGTTCAGGAAAGCAGCACTGTGAGAGCAAGAGTGGGCAGCATTGAAAGTTGTAATCTGAAAGTGCTGGGGTAAGAATTTTAACAAATAGTTATACTGGGGAAAGCTTATTTTAGTGTGTTCAGCTAAAAAAAAAAACACTGAGGTTTAACAACAATGTTTACTATGCTTCAGTTTGTGAATGAACAGGAAGCAGCTTAGCAAAGAGCACTTTCCATTAGTACAATGTCCAGTGCAGCTGAGGCTGCAGAAAAATGGACTGCGGAAACTCTGTCCTCAGTCCCTTTCACTGTCTCAAAAGTGAGAAATCGAAGGTCTGTTTAGAGCAGGGTCTCAAACTGGTGGCCCTTCAGCTGTTGTGAAACTACAAGTCCCATCATGCCTCTGCCTGTGGGAGTCATGCTTGTAAACTGTTAGCCTTGCAATACCTCATGGGACTTGGTAGTTTCACAACAGATGGAGGGTTACCAGTTTGAGACCCCTGGTGTAGACCCTTGATAATTCACCAAAGCCCACCAATGGGGCTCCTAAGCTCCTAAAAAAAAATTGTAAAAAAATAATATTGTAAAAAAATAATATTGTAAAAAAATAATAGAAAAAATAAAATTATAAAAAAATAATATTGTAAAAATAATAAAAATAATATTGTAAAAAATAATATTGTAAAAAATAGTAAAAAAATAATATTGTAAAAAATAATTAAAAAAAGTGTAAAAAAATAATAAAAATATTGTAAAAAATAATTAAAAAAATAAAATTGTAAAAAAAAATAATAGAAATATTGTAAAAAATAATAAATAAAAAAATAGTAAAAAAATAATATTGTAAAAAATAATTAAAAAAAGTGTAAAAAAATAATAAAAATATTGTAAAAAATAATTAAAAAAATAAAATTGTAAAAAAAATAATAGAAATATTGTAAAAAAAAATAAATAAAAAAATAGTAAAAAAATAATATTGTAAAAAATAATTAAAAATAAAAGTGTAAAAAAATATTAAAAATAATATTTTAAATAATAATAAAAAATATTGACACCAATCTCTGCTCTACTGATATGCATGTTTGTGCTCTGGGGTGCAATAGGCTGTCTACACCAATGAAAGGAAAAGATCATACCCCCTTCAAACAGCACAGGAATAGCGCTAAGGCTGTCAATCACAGGCTGTGTGCTGGAGCTCCCTCCCCTGTCGCCTTTTTTTCTCTTGGTGTCAGGAAAATTTGTCATAAGTGACCCATGCAGACAGCGGAGGAAGTAAGCAGCAGGCAGAAATGACAGTGCTCTGGATTGAGACAAGTACACAGTATAGAGGGATAGGCTTTGTTCATATTTCACGTCTGAGGTTTAAAAAACACTTTAAAGCTCATAAATGGAGAGCCAAGAGAGAACAAATTCAGCTCAATGAGCAGAAGGTGAGCCGGGGAGTCAAGTTCACGGTTTTCCAGCTCTGTAGTTTGAACGTTTGAGTTATCTGGTAATTATTATCCTAACTGGAGTCAATTCTGCTAAGCCTGGCTGCAGGTTGAGCTCTCCAAGGTTGCAGATTCCTGTCAAGGTCACTCCAAAGCCCTCGGCCTGCTAATGGAAATTTTAGCAAAGCAGACACTTGCAGTCAGAAGAAGCGGACGGAGCGATCGCAGGAATCGCACATCATTTCACGGCTACTTGTGGCGGTCTCGGTGCCGATGTGTGCGCTCATGTATAGTCACCTCCTTCCTGTCTGCCGGTTATGGAGCCCCAAAAAAGACACTTCTTTTTGGTTTCCTGCCATGCAGAATTATACCTTCCACAACTTGTTCTCTTTCCAGCAAGCAATTTTAGAAAAACACAGGATGAGATCAGCCGAGGTGAGCGTCAGCATCGCACCGCATCCCCCCCGGGAGAACATAACCCCAGCTGACAGTGTCCCCCTGGAACCGATAGGAGAATCATGGCTAGAAGCTGATTTCCAGGCAGATATAAAAGACACATATGAATTCAGCTCTGAATTCATGAATGCATCGCTAATGTATTTCTTTTTTAAATGCAAACAGTGCAAGTTCCTTGACTTATTATCAGGCTCTTGCAGTCTCTGTACAGCAGAGTTCAGACTGGGGGAGAGAGAAGCAGCACAAAGAGCCAATAGGGGAGATTTACTAAAATTGGAGAGTGAAAAATCTGCATAGAAACCAATCAGCGTCCGGGTTTTATTATTTGACCGCCCCCACGCATATGTACTGCGTCAGGACGGCCCTTCGGTGCAAAATCACGTATCTGTATCTTGAACGGTTTCTAACAAAGGTTGAAATGAACTCTCATTTCCTCCACAATCTCCTCTTGTAGATCTTCACTCAACTGAGCTCCCAGTCTCTCTCACTAGACTCCACTGCCACTGCATCTCCTGAGCTCTTCCAATCTTCTTTCTCAGTATCTTCCTCAAGCGTCACCCCCGCTTCCCTGCTGGGTCCCTAGCTTGGCACTCACAGATAATCATCAAGCGTCACCCCCGCTTCCCTGCTGGGTCCCTAGATTGGCACTCACAGATAATCCACAAGCGTCACCCCCGCTTCCCTGCTGGGTCCCTAGCTTGGCACTCAGATACTCCTCAAGCGTCACCCCTCTGGCCTGCTCGGTCCCTGGCTTGGCACACAAGGCTGCTCTGCAAGCGTCACCTCCTCTGGCTGGGTCCCTGGCTTGACAGCTACTGAAGTTTCCCAATTCAACGTCCCCGATTGGTGAGAATACTTCACTCACTGTGGTCCCTGGTAATAAGGTGGTTGGTCCCTTAGTGGCGACCGCTTCCTCTCAACCTCCGACCACGACAGGTTCTCCGGCCAGCAGAACCGTAAATTCTGGTTGGACTGCAAGGCGCAATCCCAACCCTACGCTGCTCTCTTGCTTCTGGATAGGCCCTCAGACAGCCTGGCAGCCAGATGTCCCCGGGATAGGCCTCAGGCTCTGGCCTAGCAACCCAGGACAGTACAACACACGTCCACCCAGACAGCCGTCCAGGTGGCACAGAACCCCGATCACCTGAGCTCACCCAAATAGGCTCTCCCAGCAGGCCAGAGGACCCAAGAAAATCCTTGCCCATTGACTGAGACACCACATCTATTCCTAATCTGCCCTTGTCTTATCTAATGCCACGTACACACGACCGGACTTTTCGACGGACTAGGTCCGACGGTCTTCCCGACGGACTTTCGGCACAGTTCCAACGGACTTTCCGAACGAACTGACTTGGCCACACACCAAAGTCTGACGGATTCGAACGTGATGACGTACGACCGGACTAGAATAAGGAAGTTCGTAGCCAATAGCTGCCCTAGCATCGGTTTTTGTCCTTCGGACTAGCATACAGATGAGCGGATTTCTCGATAGGAACTGGGTCCGGCGGAGTTCCGGACGAAAAATTTGAAACATGTTCTATTTCTAAAGTCTGTCAGATTTTTGGACAGCAAAGGTCCGATGGAGCTCAGACACAATCGAATTGTCCGATTTGTTCCGTCTGACCTTTGCTGTCAAAGTCCGGTCGTGTGTACGCGGCATAATGCCACCTGATACCCAGCTATCTAGTGACAGAAGAGTGTGCAGCAAATCCAGAGAGTGGACTCAATTGATCTCCTATTAATTGACCAAGGCAACTATACCTGGCAGGTAAATTTACTAGAAACCCTACCTAAACATCAGGGTGCTACATCTGCAACAATGGAAAGGAGGGGCAGTAGAAGATACGGGCCACCAGGGAGATGAGTATAACACCTTGTCTAGTGAAGGAGACTTTTTTTTTTTATAGACTGACAGGTTCTCTTGAATGCTGAGGTATGTTCTGGGACCCGTTTCTGACTTTTCCTCCCTAATAAAAGATATTATATACCATCCTACAGGTTTACTGTCGGCAACATAAAGCCATCATAAAAATGAATTGAACTATAAAACATTGCCCGTCTTATCGGAGTTTTGCAGGTTCTCCGGAAGATTTTACAGTATCTTTTACTACCTTGTTTATTGAGCTGTTCAGCAGGTCTGGCTGGTCCAGGAATCCAGCAGTGATGGGGTTAAGCCTTGTATGGCAGGCCGATGTAGCACGTGCCTTCGCTGTAGTTCACCGGCTGCCGGATAAATCAATATGGATGTTTAAATTGCATTGTGGAGCTGTCAGATTAGAGACGTGCCTTTGTGATTTGCAGCTTAGCAGAGACTGCTGTGCAACCTTCAATAGCTACCTGTCTTCTGAAGGGGTTTGCATTCCACGGCTGGTGGAGAACCACAGGTCCTGTTTTCCCTTTCTGATGTCACAAACAGCAGAACGAGCCGTAGAGACTGCGACTCATGGTCAACCACATGGAGATCAAGCAAGAGATGTAGTCACTCAATTTATTTATAACACAACACTTTACATACTATAGATTCACATCAGTTCCTGGCCCCAAGGAGCTTACAATCTAAGGTCCCAATCTCACATTTATATATACACTCACTGGCGACTTTATGAGATACACCTTGCTAGAACTGGGTTGGACCCCCTTTTGACTTCATAACAGTCTTGGTATGCTGACACCTTAAGAGTTCCCTTCACTGGAACTAAGGGGCCAAGCCCAACCCCTGAAAAAGCAACCCCACACCATAATCCCCCCTCCACCAAATGATTTGGACCAGTGCACAAAGCAAGGTCCATAAAGACATGGATGAGCGAGTTTGGGGTGGAGGAACTTGACTGGCCCACACAGAGTCTTGACCTCAACCCGATAGAACACCTTTGGGATGAATTGGAGTGGAGACTGCGAGCCAGACCTTCTCATCCTCACAAATGCGCTTCTGGAAGAATGGTCAAACATTCCCATAGACACACTCCTAAACCTTGTGGACAGCCTTCCCAGAAGAGTTGAAGCTGTTATAGCTGCAAAGGGTGGGCCAACTCAATATTGAACCCTACGGACTAAGACTGGGATGCCATTACAGTTCATGTGCGTGTAAAGACAGGCGTCTCAAAAGTTTTGGCAATAAAGTGTATGAATCCATGGCTCTCCACCAGCCACGGGACTGATAAGTACAGCACAGGAAATTAGGAGCTTCCTGGATTTCTGGGACATCAACCGGTGTATGAGAGAGATGTTCTAAACATGCGCTTTTCTTATTTTGCCCAGTCAAACCCTTTAAGGCCCTTGGGTCCCCTGTGTTTCCCTGTTGCCCTGTTATAGAAGTGATTTCTAGAAGTTTCATGTAATGTGTTTCCAGTCTCCTGAAGCAAGTTTCCAGTCTCCAACAATTCCTATAGCATGTCTGCAGTCTCTGACCATCTCCTGTATCACATCTGCAGTCTCTGACCATCTCCTGTATCACATCTGCAGTCTTTGACCATCTCCTGTATCACATCTGCAGTCTCTGACCATCTCCTGTATCACATCTGCAGTCTCTGACCATCTCTTGTATCATGTCCGCAGTCTCTGACCATCTCTTGTATCATGTCCGCATTCTCTGACCATCTCTTGTATCATGTCTGCAGTCTCTGACCATCTCTTGTATCATGTCTGCAGTCTCTGACCATCTCTTGTATCATGTCCGCAGTCTGACCATCTCTTGTATCATGTCCGCAGTCTGACCATCTCTTGTATCATGTCCGCAGTCTGACCATCTCTTGTATCATGTCCGCAGTCTCTGACCATCTCTTGTATCATGTCCGCAGTCTCTGACCATCTCTTGTATCATGTCCGCAGTCTCTGACCATCTCTTGTATCATGTCCGCAGTCTCTGACCATCTCTTGTATCATGTCCGCAGTCTCTGACCATCTCTTGTATCATGTCCGCAGTCTCTGACCATCTCTTGTATCATGTCCGCAGTCTCTGACCATCTCTTGTATCATGTCCGCAGTCTCTGACCATCTCTTGTATCATGTCCGCAGTCTCTGACCATCTCTTGTATCATGTCCGCAGTCTCTGACCATCTCTTGTATCTTGTCTGCAGTCTCTGACCATGTTTTGTATCATGTCCGCAGTCTCTGACCATGTTTTGTATCATGTCCGCAGTCTCTGACCATTTCTTGTATCACGTCTGCAGTCTCTGTCCACCTCCTTGTATCACGTCTGCAGTCTCTGTCCACCTCCTTGTATCATGTCCGCAGTCTCTGACCATCTTTTATCATGTCTGCAGTCTCTGACTATCTCCTGTATCATGTCTGCAGTCCCTGACCACCTCTTGTATCATGTCCGCAGTCTCTGATTTTCTCTTGTATCACGTCTGTAGTCTCCGACCACCTCTTGTATCATGTCTGCAGTCTCTGACCATCTTTTGTATCACTGTGAAATTATAAAATAAAGAATAAGGCACTATACGTGTTCATATTAAAAAAAACTGGCACAAAGAAAACACTGCATCAAAATTAAATGTGCACATTAATGAAAAAATAAGCAAGCATAAAGTCCATAAGTGAATGAATCCCAACACCAAAACTAGATAAAACTTCTAGATCTTCCACCACGAGTGCTCAGTATGAAGATGGCCACTCACCAGAGCTGTTTGACCCCTTTTTACAGGACGGTCAAACGCTTTAAGAACACCAGATTGGTTACATTTAATGACATAAATCCACTCCAATGGGCAAAGCCTGGTGTGGGGTATCAAATATGGACACTGACTGATCCTCCGCTCCGACATATGTTTCACCGTGAATGGCTCTTCAGAAAATGAGTCCATATTCCGGGTCCATATTTGATACCCCACACCAGGCTTTGCACCTTCAGAGTGAGACGTGGAACACACGCTACCCCCAGGGATCAGCTGACTCGCACGCTGTTTACACCTAGTGCCAGGCCAGGCGCTATCACATGTGAGTGTAACTCCTATTATTGCTGCTGTTTTTACTTTATATAAAATGACTACACTATGAGACTTTCATCCGTGTCTCCTGCGGAGTCATTTTTTACATTCTAGCCCCTTCCTGAGTGGCCATTGGAGTGGATTCATGTCATTAGTGGGACCTGGTGTACCCAAACTGTTTTTTGACCACCCTGTAAAAAGGGGTCAAACAGCTCTGGTGAGTGGCCATCTTCATACTGAGCATTGGTGGAAGATCTAGAAGTTTTATCTCAGAGTATTCTGTTTTGGGATTCATTCACTTATGGACTTTATGCTTGCTTATTTTTTCATTAATGTGCACATTTAAGTTTGATGCAGAGTTTTCTTTGCGCCAGTTTTTTTTTTTTTTTATATGAACATGTATAGCGCCTTATTTTTTTATAATTTTGCAGCGTTTAGTGATTTGTTCACTTTAAAGGGGGCAGCTGTTTGTCTATATGTTCTCATCCCCATAAGGCGCCATTTATTTTTGGTACACATTTTTGCATTTCTTGTATCACGTCTGCAGTCTTTGACCATCTCCTGTATCATGTCTTAGTCTCTAACCACCTCTTGTATAATGTCTGCAGTCTCTGACCATCTTTTGTATCACATCTGCAGTCTCCGACCATCTCCTGTATCACGTCTGCAGTCTCTGACCATCTCTTGTATCATGTCTGCAGTCTCTAACCACCTCTTGTATAATGTCTGCAGTCTCTGACCATCTCTTGTATCACGTCTGCCGTCTCTGACCATCTCCTGTATCACGTCTGCAGTCTCTGACCATCTCCTGTATCACGTCTGCAGTCTCTGACCATCTCCTGTATCACGTCTGCAGTCTCTGACCATCTCCTGTATCACGTCTGCAGTCTCTGACCATCTCCTGTATCACGTCTGCAGTCTCTGACCATCTCCTGTATCACGTCTGCAGTCTCTGACCATCTCCTGTATCACGTCTGCAGTCTCTGACCATCTCCTGTATCACGTCTGCAGTCTCTGACCATCTCCTGTATCACGTCTGCAGTCTCTGACCATCTCCTGTATCACGTCTGCAGTCTCTGACCATCTCCTGTATCACGTCTGCAGTCTCTGACCATCTCCTGTATCACGTCTGCAGTCTCTGACCATCTCCTGTATCACGTCTGCAGTCTCTGACCATCTCCTGTATCACGTCTGCAGTCTCTGACCATCTCCTGTATCACGTCTGCAGTCTCTGACCATCTCCTGTATCACGTCTGCAGTCTCTGACCATCTCCTGTATCACGTCTGCAGTCTCTGACCATCTCCTGTATCACGTCTGCAGTCTCTGACCATCTCCTGTATCACGTCTGCAGTCTCTGACCATCTCCTGTATCACGTCTGCAGTCTCTGACCATCTCCTGTATCACGTCTGCAGTCTCTGACCATCTCCTGTATCACGTCTGCAGTCTCTGACCATCTCCTGTATCACGTCTGCAGTCTCTGACCATCTCCTGTATCATGTCTGCAGTCTCTAACCACCTCTTGTATAATGTCTGCAGTCTCTGACCATCTCTTGTATCACGTCTGCCGTCTCTGACCATCTCCTGTATAATGTCTGCAATCTCTAACAATCTCTTGTATCATATCCATAGTCTTTTACTATATCCTGCTGTGTGTTTGCTATCTGCCAATATGTTTTCACAGAATTTTATGTTTGTCCCTTTCGGTAACGTCGGGGGGGGCGCGCTTGGGGCCCCCTATATCAATAAAGTTGACTGTTTTAAGGTATGCAAGCTGAACTTTTAGAATAAATAACTATTAGAATAAAATACACAGTTTTGATTCCCATCACTCTGTGACCAGCGGCTGTTGGAAAAGGTTAATCTCTAAACATCTGCTGTTGATGAATGTGCGCCGTCCCCTTCGTGGGCGAGCGCCGGAGATGCAAAAACAGCGGAAGGGACATCAGACCTATCGTTTATTTTTCCACTGGAAAATAAGAGTGTGTGTATCTTTGCCGACATCAGAAGGGACATCTGCGTCTAGCAGAGAGGAATTTTCCTGAATGGTCCTCGCTCTGTGCTCCGGAGGTCACATCGACGTATATAGCACTGGAAAGGAAACATTGACTGCGACCGCATGAAAGATCGCCAGGAGCCCATCAGATATTCTGGCGCCCAGGAGGTTGAAGAAATTCCTGTTCTTGTCTCCGGAATAATCGTTCCTCTGCTAGATCCACCCTTTGTTCCATCTCCAAATAATAAATAATGTAGAGCTGGATTGATGTATATGTATGTGTTTATTTAGAAATAAGTGATCGGTGGAAAACATTCTATACCAGTGGTGGCCCCTGACACTTCCAGAGGGCCACAAAGTAGCCCAAGATTTTAAACCCACTGCATTTTTTGCAGCGTATCGCAATGCACACTAAGTAACCCCCAGCATTGGTGTCAGTGAGTGCAATAATAACCCCAGCATTGGTGTCAGTGGCCGAAATAATAACCCCTAGCATTGGTGTAAGTGAGTTCAATAATAACCCCCAACATTGTTACCAGTGAGTGCAATATTAACCCCCAGCATTGGTGTCAGTGAGTGCAATAATAACCCCCAGAATTGGTGTCAGTAAGTGCAATAATAACCCCCAGCATTGGTGTCAGTGGATGCAAGAATAACCCCCAGCAATGGTGCCAGTGAGTGCAATAATAACCCCCAGCATTGGTGTCAGTGGATGCAAGAATAACCCCCAGCATTGGTGCCAGTGAGTGCAATAATAACCCCCAGAATTGGTGTCAGTGGATGCAATAATAACCCCCGACAATGGGGTCAGTGGAAGCAAGAATAACCCCCAACACTGGTGTCAGTGAGTTCAACAATAACCTCCAGCATTGCTGTCAGTGGACGCAATAATAACACACTGCATTGGTGTCAGTGTGTTTAATATTAATCCCCAGCATCTGTGCCAGTGAGTGCAATAATTACCCCCGGCATTGGTGTCAGTGGATGCAATAATAACCTCAGGCAATGGGGTCAGGAGGAGCAAGAATAACACTCAACATTGGTGTCAGTTCAATAATAACCCCCTGCATTGCTGTCAGTAAGTGCAATAATAATCCCCAACATTGGTGTCAGTGGATTCAATAACCCCTAGCAATGGGGTCAGTAGATGCAAGAATAACCCCCAATCTTGGTGTCAGCGAGTTCAATAATAACCTCCAGCATTGCTGTCAGTGGACGCAATAATAACACACTGCATTGCTGCCAGTGAGTGCAATAACAACTCCCAGAATTGATGTGAGTGGATGCAATAATAACCCCCAGTAATGGGGTCAGTGGAAGTAAGAATAACCCCCAGCATTGGTGCCAGTGAGTGCAATAATAACCCCCAACATTGGTGCCAGTGATTGCAATAATAACCCCCAACATTGGTGCCAGTGATTGCAATAATAACCCCCAACATTGGTGCCAGTGAGTGCAATAATAACCCCCAACATTGGTGCCAGTGAGTGCAATAATAACCCCCAACATTGGTGCCAGTGAGTGCAATAATAACCCCCAGCATTGGTGTCAGTGAACACAATAATAGCCCCCACCATTGGTCTCAGTACTATTCACTCCCCCCACCAGTGGCGGCCCGTCCATCGGGGGCGCCCGGGCGCCGCCCCCCCCCCCCCTCCTTGCAGTTAAAAAAAAATAAAAAATAAATAAAAAAAAAAGTTCAAAAAAATAAAAAAAATGTATTTAAACATGTCCCTTTAAGGGCGCCATGTCCCTTTAAGGGCGCACAGTGCAGTATGCACCGCTCTATCACCAATAGATAGATTCATGCATTGCATGAATCTATCTATTGGTCACCTCTGCCGCCCCCTATTCAGGTGTCCGGCCCCTGATCGGGCGCCGGGCATCTGAATTACAGTGGGGGGGGGGGTGTTGCTGGAAGCGCCCCTATTAGAGCTGTAAGCTCTAATAGGGGACCCTATTAGAGCGGTGTGCTCTAATAGGCTTCCCTAAGTGTAAACAGCGGGCGCACGGCCGTGCGTTCGCTGATTACACAGTATTGTGTTAGGGAAGCGAATACATCGCTTCCCTAACACAGACCCGCCTCTCAGCCAATCAGGTTGCCAGGTCTGTTACCTGTCACCTGATTGGCTGAAGTCACAGGCGCTGTGATTGGACGCTAGGCGTCCAATCACCTAGCGTCCAATCACAGCAGAAGAAGACAGGAGGAGCGCGGGAGAAGACATCCGACGGAGACACCGCTCGTCGCCTGACGCCGTCACCAGCTGCACACCGGGACAAGGTAAGTGCAGAGGGCAGGCAGGGGGGCACAGTGGCAGCACTTAAGGGCACAGTGGCAGAACTTGGGGCACAATGGAAGCACTTAAGGGGCACAATGGCAGCACTTAAGGGGCACAATGGCAGCACTTAAGGGGGCACAATGGCAGCACTTAAGGGGCACAGTGGCAGAACTTAAGGGGCACAATGGCAGCACTTAAGGGGCACAATGGCAGCACTTAAGGGGCACAATGGCAGAACTTGGGGCACAATGGCAGAACTTGTGGCAGAACTTGGGGCACAATGGCAGCACTTAAGGGGCACAATGGCAGCACTTAAGGGGCACAATGGCAGCACTTAAGGGGCACAATGGCAGCACTTAAGGGGCACAATGGCAGCACTTAAGGGCACAATGGCAGAACTTGGGGCACAATGGCAGCACTTAAGGGGCACAGTGGCAGCACTTAAGGGGCACAATGGCAGCACTTAAGGGGCACAATAGCAGCACTTAAGGGGCACAATGGCAGCACTTAAGGGGCACAGTGGCAGCACTTAAGGGGCACAATGGCAGCACTTAAGGGCACAATGGCAGCACTTAAGGGCACAATGGCAGAACTTGGGGCACAATGGCAGAACTTGTGGCAGAACTTGGGGCACAATGGCAGCACTTAAGGGGCACAATGGCAGCACTTAAGGGGCACAATGGCAGCACTTAAGGGGCACAATGGCAGAACTTGGGGCACAATGGCAGCACTTAAGGGGCACAGTGGCAGCACTTAAGGGGCACAATGGCAGCACTTAAGGGGCACAATGGCAGCACTTAAGGGGCACAATGGCAGAACTTGGGGCACAATGGCAGCACTTAAGGGGCACAGTGGCAGAACTTGGGGCACAGTGGCAGAACTTGGGGCACAGTGGCAGCGTTTGATGGGCACAGTGGCAGCGTTTGATGGGCACAGTGGCAGCGTTTGATGGGCACAGTGGCAGCGTTTAATGGGCACAGTGGCAGCGTTTGATGGCACAGTGAGGCTGTTTGTTTGCGCCCCCCCCAAAAATTTTGAGCACCAGCCGCCACTGCCCCCCACCCCTGCATTGGTGGTCATGGCTGTGACAGTTCATTGGGTACCAGGGATGTAAGTAAATGCATTCTACAAATGAATCCTAAGGATATATAAAGCAACAAACGCAATGCATCTGTTTATTTATTTCAGCCTAGGTAAACGTTTAACAACCAATCGATGTTCTTGTTTCAGGGCTCTGGTGTTTGTGGTCCACGGTGCCGGAGAGCACTGCAATCGATATGACGATCTGGCGCAACTACTGACCGGCCTGGACTTCCTGGTGTTTTCCCACGATCACGGTGAGTACCCGGACCCTGGAACATGCAGTCATTGACCTAACTGGCAGCCAAGTGGTTAATCTTCCCAAATGTTCGGATTTTTACCTTTCCAGCCAATGAGAAAGCGATGGCAGTCATGTGGGGGTGTCTGGACTTTGCTTTATGTTGCCAAATGAAAGGCCGTCAGATTTATGTTACTATGCAATTTTGTTGGCAGGAAAATGTTTGTTCCAACCTGAGTCTCGTACGGCAGTTATGTTGCCTGGAGCCGTTTCCTCCTAATCAATGGAAATAAATTGGCGGCAGCTGTGATTATCGCTCTGCCTATCGCTCTGCTTGTCAAAGATACTTTGTCTAATCTGCGTCCTAGGGACTTCGTTAATAGGCTCCTCCCACTCGCCATACCACTGTACCTAGAAGAAGTCACATTTCACTGTGAGGTTCAGAATATTTTGGCGGGTTTGCAGTGATTGCAACCCAAATCTCAGGGTCACTGGTTCGGTGCCGACCCATGTACAGGAGATGATGACGATCGGATCTAAAAATAATCGTCTACATGCGCGGTGCCGCATTGTTGGATGCGTCCTCAGTGACCGATTTCAATAATTGAAGATGAATTTCCAAAAATGGTCCCAATTCTTCCCCCAGATACGGCCAGCTAAAGGAATTGTTCATATTTCTACTGTGTGACAAGGCCCCGCATTGTAACCTTATATAGAGATTACTGATCCAGCACTGCTTCCTCCTCCATAATCTGACAAGACACCCATTATAAAAGTATACTGATCCAGCACTGCTTCCTCCTCCATAATCTGACAAGACACCCATTATAAAAGTCTACTGATCCAGCACTGCTTCCTTCTCTACTATCTGACAAGACTCCCATTGACCCATTATATAAAGTATACTGATCCAGCACTGCTTCCTTCTCTACTATCTGACAAGACTCCCATTGACCTATTATATAAAGTATACTGATCCAGCACTGCTTCCTTCTCTACTATCTGACAAGACTCCCATTGACCCATTATATAAAGTATACTGATCCAGCACTGCTTCCTTCTCTACTATCTGACAAGACGCCCATTGACCTATTATATAAAGTATACTTATCCAGCACTGCTTCCTTCTCTACTATCTGACAAGACGCCCATTGACCCATTCTATAAAGTATACTGATCCAGCACTGCTTCCTTCTCTACTATCTGACAAGACGCCCATTGACCTATTATATAAAGTCTACTGATCCAGCACTGCTTCCTTCTCTACTATCTGACAAGACTCCCATTGACCCATTATATAAAGTATACTGATCCAGCACTGCTTCCTTCTCTACTATCTGACAAGACGCCTATTGACCCATTATGTAAAGTATACTGATCCAGCACTGCTTCCTTCTCTACTATCTGACAAGACTCCCATTGACCCATTATATAAAGTATACTGATCCAGCACTGCTTCCTTCTCTACTATCTGACAAGACGCCCATTGACCTATTATATAAAGTATACTGATCCAGCACTGCTTCCTTCTCTACTATCTGACAAGACTCCCATTGACCCATTATATAAAGTATACTGATCCAGCACTGCTTCCTTCTCTACTATCTGACAAGACGCCTATTGACCCATTATGTAAAGTATACTGATCCAGCACTGCTTCCTTCTCTACTATCTGACAAGACTCCCATTGACCCATTATATAAAGTATACTGATCCAGCACTGCTTCCTTCTCTACTATCTGACAATACGCCCATCGACCCATTATATAAAGTATACAGATCCAGCACTGCTTCCTCCTCTACTATCTAGATAATGGGTCGATGTGAGTCTTATCAGATAGAGAAGGAAGCAGTGCTGGATCTGTATACTTTATATAATGGGTCGATGTGAGTCTTATCAGATCGTAGAGAAGGAAGCAGTGCTGGATCAGTATACTTTATATAATGGGTCGATGTGAGTCTTATCAAAGTATACTGATCCAGCACTGCTTCCTTCTCTATTCTCTGATAAGACACCCATTGACCCATTATATAAAGTATACCGATCCAGCACTGCTTCCTCCTCTACTATCTCATAAGACACTCATCAACCCATTATATAAAGTATACTGATCCAGCACTGCTTCCTTCTCTACTATATAAGAAGACACACAATGCCACCTTATATACAGCTTGATGATCCAGCACTGCTCCACTCTGACATGACACAGTCTGTCACTTTATATACAATTTGCTGATCCAACACTGCTTCCTCCTCTGTTATCTGACAAGGAACACACAGTCACCCTATAGATAGCTTACAGGTCCAGCACTGTATCCTCCTCCACTGCATGACAAGGCACTCATTGACACCTTATATACAGATTGCTGATCAAGCACTGCTTCCTCCTCCGCTACATCCTGAGGCTATTCTCTTGACTGTCTGTCCCTTTTAACATGCATATTTAGCCCACATTAGAGTACATGTTGCATAGTTACATAGTAGGTGAGGTCGAAAAAAGACACAAGTCCATCAAGTCCAACCTATGTGTGTGATTATATGTCAGTATTACATTGTATATCCCTGTATGTTGCGGTTGTTCAGGTGCTTATCTAATCGTTTTTTGAAACTATCGATGCCCCCCTGCTGAGACCACCGCCTGTGGAAGGGAATTCCACATCTTTGCCGCTCTTACAGTAAAGAACCCTCTACGTAGTTTAAGGTTAAACCTCTTTTCTTCTAATCTTAATGAGTGGCCACGTGTCTTGTTAAACTCCCTTCCGCAAAAAAGTTTTATCCCTATTGTGGGGTCACCAGTATGGTATTTGTAAATTGAAATCATATCCCCTCTCAAGCGTCTCTTCTCCAGAGAGAGTGAGTTCAGTGCTCGCAAACCTTTCCTCATAACTAATATCCTCCAGACACTTTATTAGCTTTGTTGCCCTTCTTTGTACTCGCTCCATTTCCAGTACATCCTTCCCGAGGACTGGTGCCCAGAACTGGACAGCATACTCCAGGTGCGGCTGGACCAGAGTCTTGTAGAGCGGGAGAATTATCGTTTTATCTCTGGAGTTGACCCCCTTTCTAATACATGCCAATATTCTGTTTGCTTTGTTAGCAGCAGCTTGGCATAGCATGTCATTGCTGAGCCTATCATCTAGTAGGACCCCCAGGTCCTTTTCCATCCTAGATTCCCCCAGAGGTTCTCCCCCCAGTCTATAGATTGCATTCATATTTTTGCCACCCAAATGCATTATTTTACATTTTTCTACATTAAACCTCTTTGCCATGTAGTTGCCCACCCCATTAACTTGTTCAGATCTTTTTGCAAGGTTTCCCCATCCTGCGGTGAAGATATTGCCCTGCTTAGCTTAGTATTATCCGCAAATACAGAGATTGAACTGTTTATCCCATCCTTCAGGTCGTTTTTGAACAAATTAAATAGGATTGGTCTCAGCACAGAACCCTGGGGGACCCCACTACCCACCCCTGACCATCCCGAGTACTCCCCATTTATCACCACCCTCTGAACTCGCCCTTGTAGCCAATCAATCCATGTACTCACCCTATGGTCCATGCCAACGGACCTTATTTTGTACAGTAAAGGTTTTATGGGGAACTGTGTCAAATGCTTTTGAAAATCCAGATACACCACGTCTACAGGCCTTCCTTTATCTAGATGGCAACTCACCTCCTCATAGAAGGTTAATATATTGGTTTGGCAAGAACGATTCTTCATGAACCCATGCTGATTACTGCTAATGATACCGTTCTCGTTACTAAAATCTTGTATATAGTCCCTTATCCCCTCCAAGAGCTTACATACTATTGATGTTAGGCTGACTGGTCTGTAATTCCCAGGGATGTATTTTGGGCCCTTTTTAAATATTGGTGCTACATTGGCTTTTCTCCAATCAGCTGGTACCATTCCAGTCAATGTTTTTTGCCCTTAGAACAGCAACGAACAGCTTGAAAATTATACCAATCATATCATAATACCGATACAATATTTATCCAACCATGATGAGTTTACCAGAGAAGTCTGGTGGTGCTGATGGACAAGTCAGCTGAAAATGGCAAAATCGGTCAACTGTCATCTTATGTCTATGGGGATCTCAGATAGGTAAAGCATCAAGTAGGATGATATTGCTTCATTAACCAATTTTAGTCAAACTCATCAGGGCGGTGTGTCTTAGGAGAGGAGGGTGACAATCTTTGGAAAGGAAATGCCGTGTTGTGTTTGCAGAGTTTCTATATCGGGATGACAGAGATGGTTTTCAGATCTAAAAAACGGAGTTAAACAGGAAATCCGAGTCGTCGTCTCCTAGCAGGGTGGTGCAGCTGGAGATCTCTAAAGTTACTGTTTTCTTCCATCTGAAGATCTTGTCCTGCCAGTAACCTTGAGGGAGGTCTGAGTCAGCCTGGTCTTGCCTTTGCCATTTCAAGAGGAATAAGTTACATAGCGCTCCTCCTGCTATAATTACTGCCTGCTGGAAGAACATCTCAAATCTAAAAGTAGAATTTGATTTGAGGGTTTCAGACTTCAAGTAAAACACTTTCCAAAACCTTCTTTTTTTTTTTTTTTTTTTTTTTTTAGTTTTGGATAGGTAGTCAGGAATTTTTTTGGTTTGCTATCTGCATCCCCATAGGGTAAAATTCCTATCACTTCCTGTGCCGGTGACAACAATGGCAGTGTGGCTAGCTACATTTCAGTAGTCCCTCTCCAGTGGGATTTTTTCACAGTTTAGAGAATTCCTTTGGTATATACCAGGGGGGGTATTGAATTAAAATGAATGGAGGTTCGCATAATTTTATATCGCAATCCCATTCTTACAACTGTCCTCACTTTCCCCTTCACATCACCCCCCCCCATCCCCCAGCACTGTCCCACTTCTCGGCACTGCCCCCTTCACATCGCACCCCCCCCATCCCACAGCAATGTCCCACTTCTTGGCACTGCCCCCCTCCCCCTTCACATCGCACCCCCCCATCCCACAGCACTGTCCCACTTCTCGGCACTGCCCCCTCCCCCTTCACATCGCACCCCCCCATCCCACAGCAATGTCCCACTTCTTGGCACTGCCCCCTCCCCCTTCACATCGCACCCCCCCCATCCCACCTCCCCCTTCCCCCCTTCACATCGCACCCCCCCATCCCACAGCAGTGTCCCACTTCTCGGCACTGCCCCCTCCCCCTTCACATCGCACCCCCCATCCCACAGTACTGTCCCACTTCTTGGCACTGCCCCCCTCCCCTTCACATCGCACCCCCCCCCCCCATCCCACAGCACTGTCCCACTTCTTGGCACTGCCCCCCTCCCCCTTCACATCGCACCCCCCCCCACAGCACTGTCCCACTTCTTGGCACTGCCCCCCCCTTCACATCGCACCCCCCCATCCCACAGCACTGTCCCACTTCTTGGCACTGCCCCCTCCCCCTTCACATTGCACCCCCCCATCCCCCAGCACTGTCCCACTTCTTGGCACTGCCCCCCTCCCCCTTCACATCGCACCCCCCATCCCCCAGCACTGTCTTACTATCTCGGCACTGCCCCCCCTCCCCCTTCACATCGCACCCCCCCCCCATCCCCCAGCACTGTCCCACTTCTTGGCACTGCCCCCCTCCCCCTTCACATCGTTCACCCCAGAAATTCAGACGGAAAAAGTCAGATGGAGCCCACACACGATCGGATTTTCCGACAATATGGTCCGATCAGACATTTTACGTCGGAATTTACATGTACGGGGCATAAGAATTGGTAAGCTGCAATATAATTAATGTTTTCTTTTGGGTTTAATACCACTTTAAGTATTCAGAGAATTGTAGGTCCTACAAAGAAGCAGAGGGCAGGTTGCCCGTGTCTCCTGTACAATGTCCTCCATTTACAGGCAGCTCGCCCAATCACAATCATTGCTCGTTCTTTTGTTTGCGATTGTTAATGTAATCCTGGGCCCATTACAGTCTCTCCAGACCGGTTTGTTGAGCTCTCCTCTACATAATTCATCATTGTCCTCTCTGCAAAACTGTGTCACAGTGACAGGACTGGAGGAAAAGCCTTTTAACATTCCGCCCTCTCCTGTGTCTGAAGAAGTCTCTGCAAAGAGCCGGGTGGGAAAATGATTTCTAGAAAGGATATTATTCAGGAACAAGGGACCTTCCAAGATGAAAGGAAATGGCGATACCTTAAAGTCCTGCATACATTTACATTTTATCCTGAGCAGCCTTTTCTTTAAGGATAGGCTCACACCTACAGTGTGTATAGAAAAGAATCGCCCCCCCCCCCCCCCCCCCTTTAAAATAATATTTTGTTGCTTTGCAGCCTGAAATGAAGACAGACAGTTTTTGTTTTATCCAGCTGTATTTACTCAGTGAAAACGTATAACATCCAAGTGAAAGATATAACACCAACATGTCAGAAAAAAATCAAATACAGAATCACTGAGTTGGAAAAAGGATCACCCCCCCCTTGTGTCAGTGTTTTGTTGGACCACCCTTCGCTTTAATTACAGTCTTTAGTCTGTTGGGATTTGTCTCCACTAACTTTGCACATCTAGACTTCGCAGTATTTGCCCGCTCTTCTTTGCAGAATGGCTCAAGTTCAGTTGCATTTGATGGTGACCGTTTGTGGTCTGTAGTCTTCTACAGTCATTCTACAGATTTTCAATGGGGTTTAAGTCTGGGCTCTGACTAGGCCATGCAAGGACATTCACTCTTTTCTCCTCCAACCACTGTGTGCTCATTTTTGCTGTGTGTTTTGGGTCATTGTCATGTTGGAAGGTAAACCTTCTTCCCATTGACCTCTTTCTGGCAGAGGGCAACAGATTTTCCTCAAGAATTTGACGGTATTTTGCCCCATCCATGTTTCCTTCTATCCTGACAAGTGCTCCAGTCTCTGCTGCAGAGAAACATCCCCATAACAGGATATCACCACCCCCATAACAGAATTTTACCACCCCCGTACCAGGATATTACCCCCCCCCCATAACAGGATAATACCACCCCCCCATAACAGGATAATACCACCCCCCCATACCAGGATAATACCACCCCCCCCATACCGGGATAATACCACCCCCCCATACCGGGATATTATCACCCCCCCCCCATACCAGGATATTATCACCCCCCCCCCATACCAGGATATTACCACCCCCCATAACAGAATAATACCACCCCCCATACCAGAATATTACCACCCCCCCATGCCAGGATAATACCCCCCCCCATACCAGGATATTACCACCCCCCCATACCAGGATATTACCACCCCCCCCCCACCAGGATATTACCACCCCCCCATACCAGGATATTACCACCACCCCATACCAGGATATTACCACCACCCCATACCAGGATATTACCACCCCCCCCCCCCCATAACAGGATGTTACCCCCCTCCATGTTTTACTGTAGTAATGGTGTTATTTGAATGGTGAGCTGTATTGAATTTCCACCAGACATATTGCTTGGTGTTGAGGCCAAATGATTCAAATTTAGTCTCATCTGACCAGAACACCCTTTTCCATGTGGCCTCAGAATCTGCAAGGTGCGTTTAAGGCGGTAAGATGTTATAATTATTTGGCCTCAACACCAGACAATAAGTCTGGCCGAAATCCAAATGAACACCCCCCCCCCCAAACTCTGCACATTAATACACGCCTGGTATTTAATGCCCATTTAGGGCTGGCCATATAGGGATCGTTTGAATCTCGGCCTGGTAATTAATGTCCCTTTAGGGCCGGCCATAGTCGGACGGTTCAAATTTCAGCCGGGTATTTAATGTCCCTTTAGGGCCAGCCATAAACAGACGGTTCGAATCTCGGCCTCATATTTAATGATCCATTAGGGCCAGCCATAGATGGACGGTTAAAATCTCAACCTGGTATTTAATGCCCATTTAGGGCCGGCCATAGACGGATGGTTCGAATCTTGGCCTGGTATCTAATGCCCCTTTAGGGCCGGCCATATACGAACGGTTCGAATATCGGCTGTTTCAGCAGGAACTGGCCAAGATTCGAACCGTGTATGGGCAGGCTGAATGTACCCAAGTTGATCGATCGATCAATCGGCTCTAATAGCGGGGACGGCTTGCCTTTGGGTTTAATAGCACTTTAAGGCAGGTTTCATGATGGTGTTATGTATCATTGTAAAATCACAGAACAATCATCACAAACTTGGAGAATTCGAAGCATATAAGGGAAAAATGTCTTCCTCCTGCCTATAGTTGACTGATGACATCGCTGCCTAACCAAAAGTCAGTGACCTGGAGATCAAGGGCAGCTTTTTAATGATAGAAGGCGGAGCTTTTTTAAATGCTGCTGTTACTATATATTGTGACATATCAGAAATGTATTTCTTAGGACTGTACAGTCAATGAAAGGGCCACTTTAAACGCACTCTAATTTTTCACATCGCACCCCCCCATCCCACAGCACTGTCCCACTTCTTGGCACTGCCCCCTCCCCCTTCACATTGCACCCCCCCATCCCCCAGCACTGTCCCACTTCTTGGCACTGCCCCCCTCCCCCTTCACATCGCACCCCCCATCCCCCAGCACTGTCTTACTATCTCGGCACTGCCCCCCCTCCCCCTTCACATCGCACCCCCCCCCCCATCCCCCAGCACTGTCCCACTTCTTGGCACTGCCCCCCTCCCCCTTCACATCGTTCACCCCAGAAATTCAGACGGAAAAAGTCAGATGGAGCCCACACACGATCGGATTTTCCGACAATATGGTCCGATCAGACATTTTACGTCGGAATTTACATGTACGGGGCATAAGAATTGGTAAGCTGCAATATAATTAATGTTTTCTTTTGGGTTTAATACCACTTTAAGTATTCAGAGAATTGTAGGTCCTACAAAGAAGCAGAGGGCAGGTTGCCCATGTCTCCTGTACAATGTCCTCCATTTACAGGCAGCTCGCCCAATCACAATCATTGCTCGTTCTTTTGTTTGCGATTGTTAATGTAATCCTGGGCCCATTACAGTCTCTCCAGACCGGTTTGTTGAGCTCTCCTCTACATAATTCATCATTGTCCTCTCTGCAAAACTGTGTCACAGTGACAGGACTGGAGGAAAAGCCTTTTAACATTCCGCCCTCTCCTGTGTCTGAAGAAGTCTCTGCAAAGAGCCGGGTGGGAAAATGATTTCTAGAAAGGATATTATTCAGGAACAAGGGACCTTCCAAGATGAAAGGAAATGGCGATACCTTAAAGTCCTGCATACATTTACATTTTATCCTGAGCAGCCTTTTCTTTAAGGATAGGCTCACACCTACAGTGTGTATAGAAAAGAATCGCCCCCCCCCCCCTTTAAAATAATATTTTGTTGCTTTGCAGCCTGAAATGAAGACAGACAGTTTTTGTTTTATCCAGCTGTATTTACTCAGTGAAAACGTATAACATCCAAGTGAAAGATATAACACCAACATGTCAGAAAAAAATCAAATACAGAATCACTGAGTTGGAAAAAGGATCACCCCCCCCTTGTGTCAGTGTTTTGTTGGACCACCCTTCGCTTTAATTACAGTCTTTAGTCTGTTGGGATTTGTCTCCACTAACTTTGCACATCTAGACTTCGCAGTATTTGCCCGCTCTTCTTTGCAGAATGGCTCAAGTTCAGTTGCATTTGATGGTGACCGTTTGTGGTCTGTAGTCTTCTACAGTCATTCTACAGATTTTCAATGGGGTTTAAGTCTGGGCTCTGACTAGGCCATGCAAGGACATTCACTCTTTTCTCCTCCAACCACTGTGTGCTCATTTTTGCTGTGTGTTTTGGGTCATTGTCATGTTGGAAGGTAAACCTTCTTCCCATTGACCTCTTTCTGGCAGAGGGCAACAGATTTTCCTCAAGAATTTGACGGTATTTTGCCCCATCCATGTTTCCTTCTATCCTGACAAGTGCTCCAGTCTCTGCTGCAGAGAAACATCCCCATAACAGGATATCACCACCCCCATAACAGAATTTTACCACCCCCGTACCAGGATATTACCCCCCCCCCCCCCACCCCCCCATAACAGGATAATACCACCCCCCCATAACAGGATAATACCACCCCCCCATACCAGGATAATACCACCCCCCCCATACCGGGATAATACCACCCCCCCATACCGGGATATTATCACCCCCCCCCCATACCAGGATATTATCACCCCCCCCCCCATACCAGGATATTACCACCCCCCCATAACAGAATAATACCACCCCCCATACCAGAATATTACCACCCCCCCATGCCAGGATAATACCCCCCCCCATACCAGGATATTACCACCCCCCCATACCAGGATATTACCACCCCCCCCATACCAGGATATTACCACCCCCCCATACCAGGATATTACCACCACCCCATACCAGGATATTACCACCACCCCATACCAGGATATTACCACCCCCCCCCCCCCCCATAACAGGATGTTACCCCCCTCCATGTTTTACTGTAGTAATGGTGTTATTTGAATGGTGAGCTGTATTGAATTTCCACCAGACATATTGCTTGGTGTTGAGGCCAAATGATTCAAATTTAGTCTCATCTGACCAGAACACCCTTTTCCATGTGGCCTCAGAATCTGCAAGGTGCGTTTAAGGCGGTAAGATGTTATAATTATTTGGCCTCAACACCAGACAATAAGTCTGGCCGAAATCCAAATGAACACCCCCCCCCCCCCCCAAACTCTGCACATTAATACACGCCTGGTATTTAATGCCCATTTAGGGCTGGCCATATAGGGATCGTTTGAATCTCGGCCTGGTAATTAATGTCCCTTTAGGGCCGGCCATAGTCGGACGGTTCAAATTTCAGCCGGGTATTTAATGTCCCTTTAGGGCCAGCCATAAACAGACGGTTCGAATCTCGGCCTCATATTTAATGATCCATTAGGGCCAGCCATAGATGGACGGTTAAAATCTCAACCTGGTATTTAATGCCCATTTAGGGCCGGCCATAGACGGATGGTTCGAATCTTGGCCTGGTATCTAATGCCCCTTTAGGGCCGGCCATATACGAACGGTTCGAATATCGGCTGTTTCAGCAGGAACTGGCCAAGATTCGAACCGTGTATGGGCAGGCTGAATGTACCCAAGTTGATCGATCGATCAATCGGCTCTAATAGCGGGGACGGCTTGCCTTTGGGTTTAATAGCACTTTAAGGCAGGTTTCATGATGGTGTTATGTATCATTGTAAAATCACAGAACAATCATCACAAACTTGGAGAATTCGAAGCATATAAGGGAAAAATGTCTTCCTCCTGCCTATAGTTGACTGATGACATCGCTGCCTAACCAAAAGTCAGTGACCTGGAGATCAAGGGCAGCTTTTTAATGATAGAAGGCGGAGCTTTTTTAAATGCTGCTGTTACTATATATTGTGACATATCAGAAATGTATTTCTTAGGACTGTACAGTCAATGAAAGGGCCACTTTAAACGCACTCTAATTTTTTTAATGTACAAATGAGGGACATTTGGCAAGGAGTAAAAACACTTAAACATGTAATGAAATGATTGGCAAGGGTAACAGACCCAGAATTGTGAATGGTGTGTTGAAAGCAAAGAAATTCTGCAGCAGATGGTGCCAGGCTCCATGAACCGGGTATCCTGGCACTGGCCTGTCGCTGGTGCCTGTCTTTCAGCCAATGCATTTCACAAGCTGTGTTCTTGAAATACACACACGGGAATGAGATATTAATACGGATACCCACTTCTCATCGTCCAACAAGGAGGGACTGTGCGCTGGCACCTGATTTTGTATTTACTAATCTGACACAGCTTGGCAAGCCCATCAGAGATCCTAGGACCGTGCCAGGGATAGATGCACCAAACTGCCTGTATGGGAAGGAGGACAGATTCAGTCTAGTCCTGTCTGGACCAAAAGCGATTAAAGCTGAACTCCAGGCAGATATAAAAGATGAAAATCAATGCGGATTTGGCTTAATTAAGGCCCCATTTAAATCTGTGCGTAGCGGGAACTCGCATTCCTGCTCACTTTTTTGGGGGAATTAATGCATTTCGCGCATATGGCAGCTCGTTCCCTTGAATAGGCTGCCCTAAGTGTGGCAAACTCTCAAAAGAAGCTCCTTTGCTTTTTTTGGAGCAAAGCATAGTGCATTTTTTTTTACCGCACTTTTGTGTGCGTTTGCAGCACGTTTAGTGCACGGCAAAGCACGCTGCATATGCGCGCCTGGGCTGACATTAACATTCAATGTTAACGCAATCTCGATGCGCATTTGCAGCATGACAAATGCAAAGCACGAGTTTAGTGTGTGGTTTGCCGCGCCATTGGAAGACGCGGATATGTGAATGGGGCCTGACGGATTATGAAAGCCCCATTCACATCTCCGCATGTCTGATTGCACTGAAAACCGCACACAAAACATGCGCTGTGCTGCTCATTTTGGAAACACGCAACAAATGCGCATTGCACTTGCATTGCCGTTAAATGTTAATGGGCGGGCATGCGTTTGCAACATGTTTTGTCCCATGCAGTGGCGGCCCATTCATATGTGGCACAGGGGCAACACCCCTCTAATCCATGCGCCCTGCCCCTATTGATTTCTGAGTTTTTTGGTTTTTTTTGGAAGCACATAATTAGAGCCTGAGGCTCTAATAGGCTTCAAAAAAGGGTGGCCTCGGGGCGCAGAGCATTGCGCCCCGAGTCCACCCAGTTGTGTGACAATAGCAAATCAGTATTCGCTATTGTTTTCCTGATTCTCCTCCCGGCCAATCAGGAAGAGGGTCTTAAGACCCGATTGGCCGAGAGACGAAGCGACCTTATTGGCCTGAGAGGAGGAAGCCACTGAGGAGGAGACACAGGGGAAGCCGCCGTGAAGCCACTGAGGAGGAGATGCAGGAAGGAGCCAAAGCTGCCAACGACCTAGATGGGGTAAATGCAGGGCTGGTGGACGGACGAGCGAGCGACGTCTATGCAGTTGGGAGTGCAGTTCAAAATTAAGTGACCCTCATACGTTGGTGGTTCAGGGTAGAAGTGACCCCATACGTTGGTGTTTAGGGTAGAAGTGACCCTCATATGTTGGTGGTTCAGGGTAGAAGTGACCCCATACATTGGTGGTTCAGGGTAGAAGTGACCCCATACATTGGTGGTTCAGGGTAGAAGTGACCCCATACATTGGTGGTTCAGGGTAGAAGTGACCCCATACATTGGTGGTTCAGGGTAGAAGTGACCCCATACATTGGTGGTTCAGGGTAGAAGTGACCCCATACATTGGTGGTTCAGGGTAGAAGTGACCCCATACATTGGTGGTTCAGGGTAGAAGTGACCCCATACATTGGTGGTTCAGGGTAGAAGTGACCCCATACATTGGTGGTTCAGGGTAGAAGTGACCCCATACATTGGTGGTTCAGGGTAGAAGTGACCCCATACATTGGTGGTTCAGGGTAGAAGTGACCCCATACATTGGTGGTTCAGGGTAGAAGTGACCCCATACATTGGTGGTTCAGGGTAGAAGTGACCCCATACATTGGTGGTTCAGGGTAGAAGTGACCCCATACATTGGTGGTTCAGGGTAGAAGTGACCCCATACATTGGTGGTTCAGGGTAGAAGTGACCCCATACATTGGTGGTTCAGGGTAGAAGTGACCCCATACATTGGTGGTTCAGGGTAGAAGTGACCCCATACATTGGTGGTTCAGGGTAGAAGTGACCCCATACATTGGTGGTTCAGGGTAGAAGTGACCCCATACATTGGTGGTTCAGGGTAGAAGTGACCCCATACATTGGTGGTTCAGGGTAGAAGTGACCCCATACATTGGTGGTTCAGGGTAGAAGTGACCCCATACATTGGTGGTTCAGGGTAGAAGTGACCCCATACATTGGTGGTTCAGGGTAGAAGTGACCCCATACATTGGTGGTTCAGGGTAGAAGTGACCCCATACATTGGTGGTTCAGGGTAGAAGTGACCCCATACATTGGTGGTTCAGGGTAGAAGTGACCCCATACATTGGTTGTCAGTGTGAACATGACTGATGTATCAGCGGTCAGTGGAGAGGTGACCCCTTACATTGGTGCTCAATGAAGATGTAACCCCTTACATTGGTGGTCAGTGTGAACTCGACCCATACATTGGTGGTCAGCAGAGAAGGGACCATTTACATATGTTTAATGGCTCAAAGAGAGCGGCAAAGGATTTTTCATATGGTGCTCTCTTTGACCCATCGCACATGGATTTCTTGATTCAGGTAAACGTCCTTCCCTGGGGGGGTCGTCGCCTTTCTGGTGAGCTGCCAAGCACAAGTCAGTTGAACTCAAGTAATAATTTCGTCCACATTTCGATAACCTCTGAAAATCCATGTCCATCTCCCCTCCACTACTACCTCTTGAGTCTCAGGGACAGCAGATGGTCAGAGACTGGGGACATGATACAAGAGATGGTCAGAGACTGGGGACATGATACAAGAGATGGTCAGAGACTGGGGACATGATACAAGAGATGGTCAGAGACTGGGGACATGATACAAGAGATGGTCAGAGACTGGGGACATGATAGAAGAGATGGTCAGAGACTGGGGACATGATAGAAGAGATGGTCAGAGACTGGGGACATGATAGAAGAGATGGTCAGAGACTGGGGACATGCCACAGGAGACTGTCTGAGACTGGGGACATGCCACAGGAGACTGGAGACACATTACATGAGACTGCTAAAGATCACTGCTATAATAGGGCAATAGGGGAACACTAATGTATGTCTTTAGGGGTCCCAAGTGAAGGCTGCACACACCAGAGGGCTTCATGCCACCCCCAGGCCACAGGTAGGTCACCAGGGCATTATAAATAATGTGAAAGTCTTACAGAATAGAAAGTCTAATGACCAGACCAGTCCAAAAATCGGATAAAAAGGTCAACACGTTTCAGATGTGCAAAACTCTCCCCCTTCTTCAGGGCTCAAATACAGTATGTGGTTAGGAGGACTCAAAGACAGCATAGTCACTAAAATGAATTTTTTGAAGAATGAACAGTGGAAAGTGCCTAGGGTTAGTATAGCAGTAGCATGTTGCTGAGGAGCCTTAAGGAAGTTGTGGCCCTGGATCAGAGGGGGAGGTAGGAGCCACAAGCCACTGGAGAGGTAGGTATGACACCTTTTCCTTGGGAACGTTGTAATATAGTAGTGGTAAAGGGTTTCCGCATCTTGGATGGTTTGGTAATGTGGTAAAGATAGACGAAAATACGGAATGGTGATGGAAAGGGCTCTGTGGGGGCTACAGGGAAAAAGTCATAAGGCAGAAAACTGCGCTTTATCATCCGTTCTCCATTACCGATCGTTAAAAACTGGTTTTAAAATAATAATTTCTACAACCCTGCATTAATTTTATTTTTTCATGGATCTACTTACCCATCACTCCCTTTGCCAGCCTTTTTCCCATTTGACAGCACATCCCCCCCCCCCCCCCCATCCTCTGGTTGCGTGCAGAGGCTATTTTAAGTACATAAAGGCAGAGCGTGCCGAGGCTGTTTGCTGAGACGACAAACAGATTGATCAGTAAAGTGCATTAGATAATCGTAGCCCCAGGCAATGCCCGGAACATTATTAAAATCTAAATCGCCGTCAGGCACAGTCAAGAAGCAATAAATGATTTGACAGCGCAAGTGAACCACCCGTTGCGGCATAAAAGCGGTGTAGCCACGCAGGAGGGCTGAACGGTTAAAGGAACATTGACATATTTTTTCACAATTCTTTTTATTGCCTCTTTTTTTTTTTTTTTTCTTTTTTTATTTAAAGAAAATAATCCGTAACCCCCCACTTCCTAAGCCTTTCCCCTGCACTAACAGTAATTGGGGATTTTCTGGTTGCCCAGATGACGTCATAGGTCCTTCCTCTCTTCTCCTCCCGCAACGGTGATCCTTAGGCCCCTTTCACACTTGTGCGACTTCAAAGTCGGGCGATTTTACAGCGATTTTTGTCGCGATTCCGCTGCGATTTCAAGGAATGCCTGTGTAAGTGGCATCAAAATCGGACCAAAGTAGTGCAGGGACTACTTTGACGTCGGAACGACTTGAAGTCGTACTAATATGAATGGCTGTCATTGGAAATCATGGGGAACGACTTGTCATGCTACTTTGCAGTCCCAAATCGCGGGACAAGTCGTATAAGTGTGAAAACACAAAAAAAACAAAAACATATTTGAGAAGCACTCACCAATGCGTTTAAATTCAAGATGGTGCTGCCATAAGACCAACAAGCAATAGCTTGTTCAAGAATGACGTTTCCTGCAGGGCTAGTTAAAAACACCTGAACATATTAAAAAAATACGGGGGTTTGGTCACACTATATGGTTATATAGTGCTAAGCCCACTTACTGCGACAAAGTACCCCGAATTAGTGGGTCCTACCCTAGTAATAGAATGAAAGATCCTGCATCTCAACCATATATATAAGTGTGAAAGGGGCCTTATCATTTTAATAGAAGATCTACAGTCATTAAAAAATAAAAAATAAATAATAATAATAAATGTGAATTTTTGTTACCAGGTGTCCCCCCCCCCCCCCCCTAGTAACCCCTAACGCAGGTGGTCAGACACTCTTGCTAGTTTCTGTGTTCTTCACCTTTAGCAGCCCCATTTCCTATAGGGCAAGCAGGCCCACTGGTACCTGTTTGCCCCCAGGACTTATACACAATGCTATAGTACCTGGCCACCACACCAGGGTTGGGTGCAAACTGAGCAAAGTAAACAGGTTCTTGCGGTTGGCAGACAGGCAGCTTGGTTCAATGACAGTCCAGGTACAAGGCAGGCAAGGTTCAGGATAGTCGGGGTCAATCTGTAGTCAAAAAGGCAAGCAGAGAATAGTAGATATCCAATCTGAGGACGTCAAAGAGGAAACCTAAATAGCAGAGCAGGTCAGACAAACAGGGAGCTTGATCAGGTATTACACACGCTATCACAAGCATGAGACTGAAAGCTTGACTGGATTATATCAGGTTTGGTCTCCACCCAGAGTCTGGCCACGTCAATCACTTTACTGGTGGACAGACGGGCAAGAAAAATGCCACAGCCAAAACCAGGATGCTGGAATGAGGAGCAGGAGCGCTAGACAAGTCTGACACCAGGTCCAGGGCCAACCAGTGCACCAGCACCAACACCATTTATTTAATATATATTTATTTTTTTTTTATGTTTTGTCCTTTACACTTTTGTCTGCTTTTCTCACGAGGATGGAGGGTGTGGGTCCTCGGGCCTACCCTGAAGTCTACGGGGAGGATGTGTGGCCATTAGGTTCCATCCTCCCCTGAACCGGGGTGGGGGGGGGTCTCTTTTCAGGAGGGCCCCTCACCTAGTACTTGTTGGTCAGCTTTGGCTGACCATGAGGAGAGGGGTCTGCCAGGCCCTTTGGCTAGGTCAGCCAAGTTGAGCCTTACCCCATCAGGATACATTAGGTTCCTTTTACCCCTGAACCGGGAGGTCTCTCTTCAGGAGAGCCCCTCACCTAGTACTCGGTCGGCTTCGCCTGACCAAGAGGAGAGGGGGTCCGCCAGGCCTGTTAGCTAGGTGGGCCAAGTTGAGCCTTGCCCCTGTCAGGAGCCCCGAGGGTTCAGGGAAAGGTCCTACTCCTTTGTGGGGTGGACAAGAGACACACCCTTAAGTGCACTTTTTTTTTGTACACTTAGGTGTTTTGTTTTTGCGCACCATCATGGATTAAAAATAATTAATGAAATTAATTTTAAAGAATAGTTTTCCCTCCATGGCTTGAGTAAGCAACCAAGTAAGGAAAATACAAACTACTTTCTTTAGAGGCCCTGAGGGTGGCACAGTAAGGGCCACAGTTTGGGCACCTGGTATGGTAACGTGTAAAAAAAATGGGAATGGTGATGGAGCTGAATGTTATAGTGGATGCGTTTTATCACTGGAAGCAGGCTTAAACCCATTCTTTCAAATATAGGAAGAAACCTTCATCCCTGCAATATCGTCTTCCTCTAACCTCCCTCATCGGGTATTTGCATTGAACTACAGGTGCGCTCCATCAGCCAGGTTTGACACATCTTATTATTCTTGTCCTTCAGGCCTTCCAAAAGTCTTCAAAAGCGTTCTTTCATCCTTCAGGTTCTTAACGCCCCAGAACCATTCCACTTATAGAAATCACCATGGGCGAAATTCGACAATGTGAGGTCTGTTTTCATAAACAGCTGCAACGCCGTTTAATTAATGTGAATTATTCCGACTCCTGCGCCAGATGGGTTTGGTTTTCCTTTCTTTTTTTTCATTACGGTTTTAAATAATCCACAGACAGAATGAAAAAATAATAATGCTCAGCTTTGTGTATTTCTAGTTTACCTCTTCACCGGCAAGTATCTCGTCCCTGGGAGTGCAGAGGACCAGGGTGGTGGTGATGGGGGGTCTTTTAGCCTTTTGCTGACGCAATTACTTTCCTTGGAGTGCTACATTTCCTCCTGAATAATGCAGAACTGCAACAGACTCAAGACCCATGAAGGCCTCTTGACCCCCATAGGGAAAGAGAGCCCTGACTGTTGGGGGCATGTCCAGGGCGGGTCAAAGTGACCAGAGGGTCATTAAAGATTGGTGTGGGTGGGGCTGGGCCTGAGCTCAACAAAAGTGCCGCGCCCAGAATATTCTGGATCCTTCTGGAAGGGAAGCTCTGTTGTTACCTCCTCCCAGAAGCGTAGCTTGAAGCTTATGGGCCCCGATGCAAAAGTTGACCCCCCCCACTACTTCCATTTATTATAGCAAAATAATAATAATAATAATAACTTATACGACTAATAATAATAATAATAATATTTATTATAGCAAAATGGGGCTGAAGCGGTTAATGTTTACAGCCCCTCCCACCGGCCATGATAGAAGCACAAATACCCAGTAATGACATCACTGGGTCTAAAATAAGTTGTGCAAAGGTTTTATTTAATGTGTATTAAAGGGGTTGTAAAGGTAAACGTTTTTTCACCTTAATGCATTCTATGGGTGATTCTAGGTGAAAAAACATCTGACCAAACTGTCCCCCCCAGCCCCTGCCGTTTTGCTAATCTGACCCCTCGAAAGTCCCACGCTCGCCCCCGGCATCCTCTTCGCCACTCAGCCTGGCCGCTGATTGGTTACACTTGATGGATTGAAAGCAGCCATTGGCTCGTGCTGCTGTCAATCACATCCAATGATGCGGCACGCCAGGCGGGCGGTGCCGAGTGATACAGCAAGCGGATATAGCCACCGGCTGTATCACGGGAGCGCGCCCGCAAGTACTCCACACCATGCGAGGGAGCTCGCATGAAGGTGAGAAGTACTTGCGGGGAGGAGCCGAGACAGCTGCCGAGGGACCCCAGAAGACCAGGATCGGGGCCACTCGGTGCAAAACGAGCTGCACAGTGGAGGTAAGTATAACATGTTATTTTAAAAATTCCTTTACAACCCCTTTTAAGGGAAAAAAAGAAGAGTCAGGGAACACAAAATATAAGCAGATTAAAGAGGAAGTAAAGCCGCCTTCAAAAAAAAAAAAACGGAACCTGCAAAGCAAAGGCATAATGAGCTAGTATGCATAGCATACTAGCTCATTATGAATAACTTACCTGAGAACGAAGCCCCCGAAGCGACCCTTGTCCACGACTTCTGCCGCCGACATCAATCCCGGAGTGACTTCCGGGTCTGGCTGCTCCAGCACTGTCATTCGCTGGAGAGGCGATGACGTCACTCCCGCGCATGCGCATGAGAGCGGCATATCGCCGTGATCTCGGCATGCTCAGTGCGCGCCACTGTCTACGGCGCATGCGCCGTAGACAGCGATGCCTGTTTTTTTTCTAAATATCTCCTAAACCATGTAGGTTTAGGAGATATTTATTGGACCTACAGGTAAGCCTTAATCTAGGCTTAACTGTAGGTCAAAGTGGTTTGTAAGGGTTTACAACCACTTTAAACTTCTGCTTTACCTGCTAATACACTCCTAATACCAATATTAACTCTAATGCCCCGTACACACGAGCGGATTTTCCATCAGAAAAATCTTGGATGGTCTTTCCAATGCGACGCTCAAGCTTAGCTTGTATACACACGGTCACACAAAAGTTCACTGAACTTTCGACCGCCAAGAACGCGGTGACGTAAAACACTACGACGAGCCGAGAAAATTAAGTTCAATGCTTCCGAGAATGCGTCAAATTGTTTCCGAGCATGCGTAGGAATATTGCGCGTCGGAATTGCTACCGACGATCGGAATTTCCGATCAAAACTTTTTCCGACCGGAAAATTGAGAACCTGCTCTCAATCTTTTGCTGGCTGGAATTCCGCCAGCAAAAGTCAGATGGAGCCTACACACGGTCGCATTTTCCGACCAAAAGCTCTCATTGGACTTTTGCTGGCGGAATTTGCGATCGTGTGTATGCAGCATAATGCCCCGTACACACGGTCGGAAATTCCGACCACAAAATCCGTCTGATTTTTTCCGACGGATTTTGTCCGACACTGGTGTTGCATACACACGGTCGGACAAAGTTGTCGGAAAATCCGATCATTCAGAACGTGGTGACGTTCGTTGCGTACGACGGGACTACGTAGAGGCTAGTAGCCAATAGTTTTGGTCTTGTAATGTGATCTGAGCATGTGTGGCACTTTGTCCGTCGGAATTCGCTACACACGATCGGAAAAAGTCCGATAGGACTTTGTTGTCGGAAAATTTGAGAGCAGGATTTCAAACTTTTTCCGTCGGAAATTCCGACGGAAAAAGTCCGATGGAGCCCACACCCGGTCGGAATTTCCGACAACATGGTCCGATAGGACATTTTCCGCCTGAAAATCCGACCCTTTTCACAGCACTGCGTTGCGATAACACGGGTAAAACATGGATTTTACAGTACATTACTGCAGCAGATCAGCATCCCAGTGCAGGAGACGCCAATGGACCCGCGTTATAGGGTACCACAGCGCACATAGAGAAATGCCCTTTAACAGGTAGGACCCTAAAAGTGGCACTAACACCAACTCTGTCCCATACAAATCTCTACATCACCCGTTTTGTAAAACTCGACCTGCCGCAGCACCAAATGCTTACAGCTCTGCTCACATCTTAACAGCACCGACATCCCGCCGCTCAAAGCTACAGATCCGCTGCTGAGGAGAGATAGCGCTTTATCAGCACGCCCCAGAATGAAGAATGATGTTCTGGCAGCAGGGTGCCTAGAGCCTACACACAACGAAATCCTGCCCTGAGACCCGTTCATCGGCCTTTACTGTTCAGCGTATTATTCTGAGCAGAACGAAGCAAACACAGCATAAAGGTGAAGAAAAAAAGAACATAAAGATAAGCAGTTGTTGCAGAGCAAAGCAGCCGATGACTAGAATAACTGTATAAGGAAGATAATGCTGTAGTCTCATGGAAATTTCCTTGAAAAGCAATGTTCCTTGCCGGCACATGCGCATGTAGCACACCTGATTGGTTAAAGCGGGCAGTTATCTCCATCGGAAGCCCATGTGACAGGGTGACAACTTAGGAGCACAATTGGGAGACAAACAACAGTGTTATCACCCTCTAACAGGAAGGACCTTCATGGCAGGATCACCAAGGAATAATTTACTCAAAGCTTCAGATTTGGAAATATTAAAAAAAAGTACTTTTGTAATGACACTGTGATCGAAATTTGATCATAGGAGCCTTGTGATTGTAAACGTTTATTTTAAAAAAAATAAAAAACGCTTTATACAGTGGAAATTGGATTATGAGCATAATCTGTTCCAGGAGAATGCTTGTAATACAAAGCACGCGTATATCAAAGCAAGTTTCCCCATAGAAGTCAATGGAAACGAAGATAATTCGTTCCACATTGACTTCTATTGCATGCAATACCGCATGTGGCCAGAGGTTGGGGGTGCGCCGGAGAGCCTCAGAAACACTTGGGGACAGCTCGGCTGAACTCGGAAAGGCTCGGAAACACTCGGGAACGGAGTATTTCCGAGTGTGTTCGCGTATTTCCGAGTGTGTTCGCAAATTTCCGAGTCTGTTCGCGTATTTCCGAGTGTGTTCGCGTATTTCCGAGTGTGTTCGCGTATTTCCGAGTGTGTTCGCGTATTTCCGAGTGTTAGCGAATTTCCGAGTGTGTTAGCGAATTTCCGAGTGTGTTAGCGAATTTCCGAGTGTGTTAGCGAATTTCCGAGTGTGTTAGCGAATTTCCGAGTGTGTTAGCGAATTTCCGAGTGTGTTAGCGAATTTCCGAGTGTGTTAGCGAATTTCCGAGTGTGTTAGCGAATTTCCGAGTGTGTTAGCGTATTTCCGAGTGTTTCCAAGTAATTCCGAGTATTTCCAAATGGCTCAGAACAGCCCCAAATCATTCCAAGCGCCTCAGACCTCTGGCCAAATGCAGTACTGCACACCGCATTCGCTTGAATTCTGCTCGTTTTGTGAGACAACACTCGCAAACCGAGTCAGAATAAAAAAAAAGAAATTGCTAGTTTTTCTAAACGCTCGTCAACCGTGTTACTTCTTAACCAAGGTTCCGCTGTACTTACCTGCTCTGTGTAATGGTTTTGCACAGAGCAGCCCTGATCCTCCTCTTCTTGGGTCCCCCCTCTCCTGGCTCCACCCACCCCCCCCCCCCCAAGTGCCCACCATAGCAAGCTGCTTGCTATGTGGCACTTGTGCATGCTTGCTCCTGAGCTGGCTCCATGTGCGACTCGGCCCGCTACTTCCTTAATGGCTGTGATTGACAGCTGCAGGCTGTTGTCAATGAGAAGGGAGAGAGGGGACAGAGTCTCCGCTCTTGTGCACATTGCTGGATCGAGATTGGGCTCAGGTAAATATAAGCAAGGGAGGGGAGGGGAGGGACTGCATGCAGAAGGTTTTTTTCCCCGAACTCCTGCATGCAGTCTCTCCCCCCCCCAGCCCTGCATTTATTTAGCCCAATCTCGCTTCCAGCAATGTGCACAATAGCCAAGGCTCTGTCCCCTCTCTCCCTCATTGGCTCAGAGAAAAAAAATCTTCTGCCTTTTTAGAACCACTTTTAAAACAGGCACTTGTCTCCATCAGAAGCCTATATGACAGGATGACTACTCAGAAGCACAATTGGGAGACAGAAACAGAGTGTTGTCACCCTCTAACAGGAAGTGCCTGAACCTATTGACTAATAGGAAAGTGTGACAGTTGTGGTCATGGAGTGCGACTTTGATGCGACTTGCGTGCCAGAGAGTGTACAGTTGCACCAAAATTGCACTCCATGAACGGAACTGTCATACTTTCCTATTATTCCTATACTATCCTACGCAAAACGCATCAAAAAGGCAACACTTGCATTTTAGGTGCAGGTCTTTTGAAGTCTTGCATGCAAAATGCAATCTGCTGTGGGGGGAAAAAAGTCCCCAATGCTTTCCAAAAAACGCACCGATGTAAATAAGATCCATAGGACACCATGTTAAATCGACTGTAGTGCGTTTCTGCAAAATGGACTAAACGCATAGGTGTGAACCAAGGAAGGGTCAGACAGGAAGGGTGTTACTGCCAAAAATAACCGACAGAAAGAAAACGAACGCAGCCGCCACATCTAAGGACTGGCAAGCTGCATTATATTGCATACATTTTTATTTTTTAGGTTTAGATACGGTTCAAATTCCCATTAAAAAAAAAAACAAAATGTGACTTCAAACTTATATTTGAATGCATGCCGCTTTTTTTTTTTTTGATGTTCTGCATCGCTTAGGCAGCCTGATTTATTCCCGACTGTCTCCATGAATATTCATTCATACCTTTTCTCTCCCTGTGAAAGTCCCTTGCCGTGTAGCCATCTCCGTCATCTCCACGGTAATTACATTATTCTCCCGTCTAACCCACCGGGTGCCCCGGCGAGGCTACGCAGACGGCGGCGTGTTAGCGGAAAGGGTGAGCCTGGGCTTATTTGTATAGAAAGCCATCGAAGGGGGATTATGTTCCCTGCTGATCAATGGCCCCACGTTCATTTGTGGATCTTGTTAAAACCCGTAATGGAATATAATCGCCTTACCTAAACTTCAAAGTATGTGAATCGTCGCGTTAAAGTGAAACGACCAGGTAAACATATTGGGGGCCTAAATCTACGCTCATTTCATCTTCATACCTTCCTGTGCCCAGGAAATAAGGCTGTGCGACTGGTGCGTTTTTGCAAATGTGGCCAAAGTTTGCCAAATATATTCTAATAAGCAAGAGCAGCCGGTCCATAAGGGGCGCAGGGGCGCCACCCCCCTACTTTGCATGCAGGGCGCCGGACTCACAGGTTTCTATGAGTTTTTTTTTTTCTTCATCATTAGAGATTAAGGCTCTAATTGGCTTTAAAAGGGTGGGCTCGGGGCGCAGAGCACTGCGCCCTGAGCCCACCCAGTTGTGACAATAGCAAATTAATGGACAGCGGCAATCAGTAGCCTTAACTTAGGAGGCCGATGCTGCTCCTTGCTCCTGGGGAGAGCCTGGGCCATTGCGTCTCCTCCTGGCCAATCAGGAAGCGGGTCCTGAGACCCGATTGGCCAGGGAGTTTTAGGACTCCTGACCAATCGGGTCTCAGGAGGACACACTTCCTATTCGGCTGGGAGGAGAAGCAATGGCCCCGGCTCTCCCCCGAAGCAAGGAGCAGCATCGGCCTCCTAAGGTAAGGCAATTGATTGCCGCTGTCCATCTCCCATGGCGGGGAGGGGGGGCAGGTTTGTTTTCCGTCGCCCCCAAAATATTAAGCACCAGCCACCACTGTATCCTAATGAGGCCAAGTTGGTTTTATGCTGGTCACTGCCGGTTAGCTTCACAGCCCTGGAACTAAAATGAATCATCCCACCTGGATTTTATAGCCCTGGGCAGAGGAAGGTACAAAAACAATCAAAAAATTTGACTAATAAATAAATATGTGATATTAGCTAAAAAAGACAAAGCCCCATAAGTAATACAGTCCTGTGAAGACTGATACAGACCAATCCTTGTAAGTCACTCCAAAAAAATGAAAGATTCAATATTCAACCTATATCACATGTGCACGAAACGCGCTGGGCAGAGTCCATGCTTGTGACGTTGCCACGCCCACCGATCCCACAAGGTTTTTGGCTTGATTCCGGGGACTGACATTTACTGCATATATGCTTGTTTTTTTATTAAACGCTGTTCAGTAAGTAGTTGGTATTTTTTATTTGTAATACATTTTATACAGTTTTACATGGAGCAGCACCGGCCCCCTAAGGCAAGGCAACTGATTGCCACTGTCCATCTCCAGTGGGGGGCACTGATCGCTGCCGTCCGTCTTCCACACGGGGGGCAGGTTTGTTTACCGCCGCCCCCAAAATATTAAGCACCAGCCACCAGTGTAACCTAATAAGGCCAAGTTGGTTTTATGCTGGTCGCTGCCGGTTAGCTTCACAGCAATGGGACTAGGATGAATCGTACCACCTGGATTTTACAGCCCGGGCAGAGGAAGGTACAAAAACAAACAAAAATTTGCTGCGCTAACATAAGCCAAAAAAACTAAAAAAATATGTGATATTGGCTAAAAAAGACAAAATCCCATAAGTGATACAGTCCTGTGATGAGCATGGCCCCAATGACGTGACCTTTCACGAAACGTGTTGGGCGGAGTCCATGCTCGTGATGTCACCATGCCCACCGATCCCACAAGGTTGTTGGCTTGATTCCCGGGATTGATTTTTACTGCATATAGGCTCGTTTTGTAACCACTGTTCAGTGAGTAGTTGGTATTTTTTATTTGTAATAATGTTTAGACCGTTTTACACTGTGGGGGTTCCTCTGATTCATCCTGCACGTATGACCTTTTGGAGTGTGGGAGGAAACCCATGCAGGCACAGAGAGAACATGCAAACGCCAGGCAGGTATTGCCGTGGTTTGAACTGATGACCCTGGTGCTGCTAAGTGGAAGCGCTAACCACTTAGCCACTTGTGTTGACCAATACATTATGCTGGGTTTAGTAAGGATTCCCCAAGGCCTGAAATTTATTTTAAGGGTTCTTCTGGAGTAAAAACGTTAAAGGCTGGTGTAGGACAAGAGGTGTTAATGGCGGGATCACCAGGTGAAAATAAAGGAAAAAAGTCCGGACAAGGAAAGCCTAAAAGAAATAAAATGAATGCGCCCATTACATCTGAGTACTGGTAAGCTGCAATTGGATGTTTTCCATACCCTGGAGAACGATCTATTATCCATATAATGTACCCTGCAGTTCTTCTAGCAATCCAGCAGGAATCATGCTGACTTTACTGCCTTACATTCAGTTAGCTAGTAAAAGGCATACCTTCAATTATTGCATATAGTGCCGTATACTGAAAGGATGTCGCAGCAGGCGTGCGATCGCCATCCTCTGCAGCTTATTATCTTGGTGCGGAATCACAGATAATAAAGATATGTTTTACTGTAAATGAACACATCTTTATTGACTCTTCTCTGGTGCTGTCACGATATTGCCGCGGCAACAAATGAAAGTCGGTGATTAGGACCTGCGACTCGGGCAGCCCGCGGACGCAGTTGGATTCACCGCGCATGTTGCTGACAGAAGGAAAAACAAAGGTAATTCTGGCTCATTACCGGAGCTCATCGAATGAGCCAGAAACGGAGCATAGAGCCATTTGTGCTCCGTCAACTGTTTTATGCTAAGTCGTATCATTATTCTTCCTGGAGAGCGGTTAACTGTGCCGGGGAAGAACGCATCGGGCCTGATGTTTGAGATACACGATCACATAATAAAACACGCTGTAACGAAAAATTATTAGCTGTATCTGGTCTGCGAACTTGACAGTGATCTTAACCATATGCAAGCAAAGCAACTTGTTGTTTGACACAACTTGTCACAATGTAACTAAAAGCGATGATGGCCATAATCCCAGCAATAAACCCGGGACTGCCAGAGAAGAAAAAATCCACATCATTCTAAGGCAGGGGTGTCAAACTTCATTTAATTGTGGGCCACATCAGCATTATGGTTGCCCTCAAAGGGGCGGTAGTATCAGTAAAGGCCCATACACACGATCAGACTTTTTGACAACCAACATGCAAATTAGCTGGTTTGGACCAACATCCGACCGTGTGTGCGCTCCATCGGACTAACTTTTTCCAGGTTTCATCGGACTTTTGTTGGCTGTGTGAACGGACCAACTTTCTGCCAACAAAGGTCCTATGGACCAAAGTCCGACCGTGTGTACAGAAAACCATCGGACTTTTGTCCACAGTACAAACAGGCATGCTCAGAACCAATGCAAAAGATCAGACAACAATATAGAAGTTGACCAAAGGTGGCGCTGGAGTATTCGAACGTCCTCTTTTGAAGTGTCGTCAGTACGTTGAAACGTCACTACATTCGTGTTGGTTGCCTAAAAAGTCTGACCGTGTGAATGCAATTCCAACTTGGGGCCAACGTCCTTTGGACAAAAATCCACGGGAAAGTTGGTCCACGGTCCGATCGTGTGTATGAGGCTTTAGACTAGATGTCCAGAGCACCCAACCCCTCCTTACATTGGATGTAAAGAGCCCAGGGGCGGACTGACCATTCGGGCACTGCAAGAGGGCCCCATGCCACTAAGGGGCCCCATCAGGGTTGCCAGCCTCAATAAAACCAGGGACAGTATGTAGAAATCTGTGTTTTTTTTTTTTTTTTTTTTTTTTTTTAAATCCCAAGATTATAGCTGCCCCGCCTCTCCAGTACCTTTTCAGTATGTGTATACTGTGTGTGTATATTGTGTGTCTGTGTGTGTATACTGTGTGGCCCCATAATCTCCTATTGCCTGGGGGCCCCGTAATCTCCTATTGCCTGGGGGCCCCGTAATCTCCCATTGCCTGGGGGCCCCGTAATCTCCTATTGCCTGGGGGCCCCGTAATCTCCTATTGCCTGGGGGCCCCGTAATCTCCTATTGCCTGGGGGCCCCGTAATCTCCTATTGCCTGGGGGCCCCGTAATCTCCTATTGCCTGGGGGCCCCGTAATCTCCTATTGCCTGGGGGCCCCGTAATCTCCTATTGCCCGGGGGACCCCGTAATCTCCTATTTCCCGGGGGCCCCATGAGTTGTCAGTCCGCCCCTGAAAGAGCCCCCCCACCATCAGAAGTCAGTCCTTCACCCTCCCTTATATCACAGTGCACCCCCACCCCACCCCTTACCTCCTGCTGCTACCTGGAAAAAGCTGGGGGGAGCTGGGAAGCAGAAAGTGCTGGGCAAAGGTGTGCGCAGCCTATTGCATTAGGGCAGGGGTTTCAAACTGGCGGCCCTCCAGCTGTTGCAAAAACTACAAGTCCCATGATGCATTGCAGGGCTGGCAGTTACAAGCATGACTCCAACAGGCAGAGGAATGTGGGACTTGTAGTTTTGTAACGGCTGGAGGGCTGCCAGTTTGAGACCCCTGCATTAGGCCCCTTACACACTGGGGCGGTAGCGGCATCGGCGGTAAAGCATCGCTATATTTAGCGCTGCTTTACCGTCGTCTTAGCAGCGGTTTTCGGCCGCTAGCAGTGCGGTTTTAACCCCCGCTAACGGCCGAAAAAAAAAGTTAAAACCGCCCGCAAAGCGACGGCAGTATAGCCGCGCTGTCCCATTGATTTCAATGGGTAGGCGCGGTATAGGAGCGGTGAATACACCGTTCCTTCACCGCTCCAAAGATGCTGCTAGCAGGACTTTTTTGACCGCCCTGCTAGCGCACCGATCCAGTGTGAAAGCCCTCTGGCTTTCACACTGGAGTGAAAGGGGCCGGATTTTTTCAGGCGCTATACAGGCGCGTGTGTGTGTATATACACTATATTACCAAAAGCATTGTTCAGGTCTCCAACACAGACAGGGGCCACTTCATCCTCAGGGGCCCCTGCAACTGGACTTCAACAGGAAGTGAGAGAATTGCAAACAGCAACGTAGACAAAAGTGCCTTTTTTTTTTTTTTACGGTTAAGTAGGGGAAAACTAGAACCTCTATCAAGACTTGGAGACATACACTATATTACTAAAAGTATTGGGACGCCTGCCTTTACACACACACATGAACTTTAATGGCATCCCAGTCTTAGTCCGTAGGGTTCAATATTGAGTTGGCCCTCCCTTTGCAGCTATAACAGCTTCAACTCTTCTGGGAAGGCTGCCCACAAGGTTTAGGAGTGTGTCTATGGGAATGTTTGACCATTCTTCCAGAAGCGGATTTGTGAGGTCAGGCACTGATGTTGGACGAGAAGGCCTGGCTCGCAATCTCCACTCTAATTCATCCCAAAGGTGTTCTATCGGGTTGAGGTCAGGACTCTGTTCAGGCCAGTCAAGTTCCTGATGCAAGTGGGCAGGGCCGGTGCTACCACTAGGCAAACTAGGCAGCCGCCTAGGGCGCACTGCCGCCTAGGGCGCCCGGCCACTGGTGTTCCTACTCTCTTCTCTCTGCATCAAGCAACTGAGTCTCAGCTTCAGCAGGCAGCTGCCGCACCATTCGCACATAGTGTCAGAGGACCGTATCTGTGTCCCGACTCCCAAATTAATAGAAGCAAGCAAGCAAACATTCATTAATGGACACTGGTAGGCTGCATTTGATGGGCGCTGGTAGGCTGCATTGAGGGGCGCAGGTAGGCTGAATTAATAGGTGTTGGTAAGCTGCATTTAAAGGGCACTTCATTAAAAAGGTGGGGTATACATGGGCAGGGCAAAGGGGGTGGAGGGGCGGCAAAATGAGGTTTCGCCTAGGGTGTCTAAAATCCTTGCACCAGCCCTGCAAGTGGGGGGCTCTCTGGGGACTCTGATGCAAGGAGGAGGCTCTCCACGGACCCTGATGTAAGGGGGGGGGGGGGCTCTCTAGGGATATATATATATATATATATATATATATATATATATATATATATATATATAATGTATATATGTGTGTATATATATGTGTGTGTATATATATATATATATATATATATTACTGTATATACATGTGTATGCCCAAGCATATGACTTTCTTTACTACGCTGCTATGGGCTCTAGCCCCAGATCTTTTGTAGACCAAGCAACGCCCCTACCATGCAGTTTGGTGGCCGCAAGCCCTTATATACCTTTACAGTCACAGTATTAACCGAACCCTGTAACTTTGCAGTGAACTTTGCAGACGACAGGGTCTCTTTAAGTCCTCTTTAAGTCCTAAAGTATCTATTCACAGATCTACAAAACAAAGTGTAATAAAACATCAGCCTGTGAATGGACTCCTTGAAAGGTGAGACTTCCTCAAATTGCATCCTGGTTAAATAAGTATATAATTAACACCATCTACTAACGTTGTACTTTGATATGAATTGCACCACCGTCACGGGGTGTCTGCCATCCACAGTCGGATATTATTAAACTTATTAATCATTTTCCACAGTCCTTCGTCCTGAAGAACATCCTCAATGTTTCCATGTCTGAAGGCTTGGATCACTCTTGTAAACCTGATGTCAGACTTGGAATATTTCCGTAAAATCAAATACACATTTCAAAGATTTTTCTATAATTAAGTCAGTATGGGTCAGATCATGGCTCCTCGTGTGAAGAGGAATTTCTGGAAATAGTGCAGTTTTTATGTCATCCAGTTTGGGGTCAGATTTAGATCTTGGAAGAGGTCATGTAAAACTGGGCCCAAGGACTGTGACTCCATAGTGACCTTGTGCCCAATGGCAAAGGCAAACAGGCTTGTTCCGTGTTGTTGGGATATACTGTGACAGTTGACCATATTCATTACAATATGATTGGGCAATCTCTTTTAGATCTGGCAACAACTTAGTTGTGCAAAAGCCTGCCTGAATGAATATAAGCTGAACGAACTGCTTGGGTAGATCCTCACATTTCAAAGTGTTGGTACCTGAACCTAAAGAAACGTGTAGATTGAAGTATCCATGGAATGTATGTACGGTCTGCAGTGATCCATGGTGAGAAATGGCCAGCAAACACCCAAGACTCTTGGATTAATTGGAACTCCGTCCAAAAAAATATTAGTTTTAGATAGAGAAACGTGAGACACAACAGAAGATCATTTAAAACCAGAAAAACAAGAGTTTTAGCCAAAATCCTATGTTATGTTGGCCATAGACAATGGAGCAGCCATTCCCAGATGGATCTCTAGAGATCCTTCAGAGGTTGCTAGAGGTTCCCTGAGCTGTGGTTGATTGACCTCCCATCTGATGGTGGCTGCATAGTTCCAGGGCCAATGCTACATGACAAAATCAGCAGCATGGCACAGTTATGTTTTTTACTGATTTTGTCATGTAGCATTGGCCCTGGAACTATGCAGCCACCATCAGATGGGAGGTCAATCAACCACAGCTCAAAGATTCTCTAGCAACCTCTGAAGGATCTCTAGAGATCCATCTGGGAATGGCTGCTCCATTGTCTATGGCCAACATAACATAGGATTTGGGCTAAAACTCTTGTTTTTCTGGTTTTAAATGACTTTTGCGCAAACCAATCAATATATGCTTATTGCGATTTTTTTTTTATTAGATTTTTTTAACAAAAATCCTAAACTGAGGAAAAATTTTTTTTTTTAAATATATTTTTGGGGGATATTTATTATAGCAATGAGTAAAAAATATTGCTTTTTGTTTTCAAAATTGTCGCAGTTGTTTGTAGACATGTGCACAACAGAAAAATTTGTTTATTTTCGTTTCGTTTTTTTCGTTTCCATTGATTCGTAACGATTCATAAATTCGTAAGTCATCGGTGTTCGTATTCGTAACGATTCGTATTTTCATAAGAGTTATTTTTTCATTGATTCGTTTTTCCGTTAGTTTGATTTTCGTTTATTTGAAATTCGCACGCATTCGTATTTATTCGTACTTTCGTAACATTCGTAGATTCGTAATCGGAGCATAATTCATAATGTTATGTAATGTGTATGCTATTACATTTTAACCACTTTCAGACCGGACCAATTTGCAGCCAAAGGACCAGGCCCCTTTTTGCGATTCGGCACTGCGTCGCTTTAACTGACAATTGCGCGGTCGTGCGACGTGGCTCCCAAACAAAATTGAGTCCTTTTTTTCCCACAAATAGAGCTTTCTTTTGGTGGTATTTGATCGCCCCTGCGGTTTTTATTTTTTGCGCTATAAACAAAAATAGAGCGACAATTTTGAAAAAAAGTGCATTATTTTTTTTTTTTTGCTATAATAAATATCCCCAAAAATATATAAAAAAACATTTTTTTTTCCTCAGTTTAGGCCGATACGTATTCTTCTACATATTTTTGGTAAAAAAAATCGCAATAAGCGATTATTGATCGGTTTGCGCAGAAGTTATAGCGTTTACAAGATAGGGGATAGTTTTATAGCATTTTTATTAATAATTTTTTTTTTATTATTAATGGCGGAGATCTGCGATTTTTTTTTTGTGACTGCGACATTATGGCGGACACATCAGACATTTTTGACACATTTTTGGGACCATTGTCATTTTTACAGCAATTAATGCATTTAAATGCATTGATTTCTGTATAAATGACACTGGCAGTTTAGGAGTTAACCACAAGGTGGCAGTGTAGGGGTTAAGTAGGCCTAGGGGTGTTTTTTTTACTGTGGGGGGGCGTGGCTGTCAGCTAGTGAATGCTGATCTCTGCTCAATCACAGGGAGCAGAGATCGGCGTCACTAGTTGCTAGGCAGAACGGGGAGATGCTGTTTATCTCGGCATCTCCCCGTTTAGCCGCTCCGTGAGACGATCGCGGGAGTCCCCGCGGCGATCGAGTCCGCGGGGACCGCGGCCGGACTCACGGGGGTCCCGACCGGCGCGGGAGCGCGCCGCTCCCGGCGCGCTCCCGATGGCACGGACAGGCTAAAGGAGGGACGTATATATACGCCCTCCTGCCTGTACGTGCCATTCTGTCGACGTATATCGTCGTGCGCCGTCGGCAAGTGGTTAAGAGACACGGAAAATTACGAATCAAAAAAAAAAAGTTACGAATGTACGATTTTTTTTCGTTCAATCCATTCGAGGTACGTTAAGCAGCGCCATTGTAAGGGACACGTAAAATTACCAATTCAACAAAAAAAAAAAAGTTACGAATGTACAAATTTTTTCATTCATTTTGATTTTTGTTGTTCCTGTTTTCGTTTTTCGGATTTTCTTCTGTCGTAGATTTGTTGTTTCTAATTATTTTTTTTCGGATTCGTTCGATTCTAACGATTCGTTATTCGTTAAAATTTTTAGCGAATTGTTCGTTCATACGATAACGAATGAACGAATATAACGGAAAAAATACGAAAAGAATTGCACATGTCTACTTTTTTGTTTATAGCGTAAATATAAAAACCGCAAAGGTGATCAAATACCACCAAAAGAAAGCTCTATTTGTGAGAAAAAAAGGACGTTAACTTTGTTTGGGTGCAACATCGCACGACCGCGCAATTGTCAGTTAAAGTGACGCAGTGCCGAATCGCAAAAAGTGCTCTGATCAGGAAGGGGGGTAAAATCTTCCGGGGCTGAAGTGGTTAAAAATTATGATATAAATCAAGCCTTTTTACTAGTGATTTAAATCATGATTAAATCCACCCTGCCAGGGACAGAGCGTTGTCACCCCATAACAGGAAGTGCTTGAACAAGGTCTTTTAGGGCAGGATCCTTTGTAAATCTTTAGCTTTCATCAAATTATTATCGAACATGGAAAACGACCTTTGAAATGACGGTAACATGTTAAAGGTTGTATGAAATGTTAATGATCGGGTTTTCATGTACTTTAAATCCGCCATCACTGATCAGTTGGGCACTTTAAACAAAGCCGGAGTCTCTTTCTTTTATGGGATTTATTATCGGCATCAACATCTCCTGGCTAATCTGCAATCCCGGCCCTGAGCGAACACTGTGTATTAATTAACACATCCTTATCGGGGCTCGTGATAGAATCTGCAGGTGTAAGCTTTGCCACTGAATATTTACAGAAGTTGTCAAAACTTTCATAAAAAAAAAATGGCAATTAAAGTTGAACTCCAGCCTTACTTTTAGCCTTCAACGGTTGTGTAGTCTCTTTTCTTGTAACTGAAATTTCTTAAAACCATTTCACACTGGGGCGGGGAGCCGCGGTGACGGTAAAGCAGCGATATATCTAGCGCTGCTTTACCGTCGTTTTAGCCGCGGTATTCAGCCGCTCGCGGTGCGGTTTTACCCCCCGCGAGCGGCCGAAAAGGGGTTAAAGACTCCCCGCAGAGCGCCGCCGTAGCGGCACTTTGCGGCGGTATTGCCGCGGTTTTACCGCGGTGTCCCATTCAAATCAATGGGAAGGAGCTGTATAGGAGCGGTGAATACACCGCTCCTATACCGCTCCAAAGATGCTGCTAGCAGGACTTTTTCTACCGTCCTGCTAGCGCACCACTCCAGTGTGAAAGCCCACCGGCTTTCACACTGGAGTGAATGGGGCCAGAGGCGTTGCTAGGGGGGTGCGGGGGTGCGGTCCGCACCCGGGTGACACCCGCTAGAGGGGTGACACCCTCCCTGTTTTTTTTTTTTTTGGATTTATTTATTTTTTATTTTTTGGATTTTTTTTTTTTTTTGCTGCCGCAGCCCGGGTGACACCCGCTAGAGGGGTGACACCCAGGGCCGCTAATAGGGCAGTACAGCCAGCCCTGTTGTACTGGGCCCAGCCCCCATCGGCTCCACAGGGGCAGGGCCATCTTTTCGCATGGGCACGCTGGGCAGTGAAAGTGGACGGAGCTGTCAAATCTAAGTGCTGATGTCGGGGATGGGCAGGCCCCACATCAGCTGATCAGAGTGTCTCTCTCTCTCCCAGCTCCGCCCCCCTTCTCATGGCTACAAGTTGAAAATGTAAGGTAAGAGCGGGCTGGGACAAAGGCTAGACAGGTTCAGTGGAGGCAGAGTGAGAAGGGAGGGGGGGGGGTGTCTGTCACATGGTAGCCAGTCTAGAGCACATCGAGCTGTGCTTCCTTTATCACCTCCAGGCTCCGGTCCAGTCCCTTCGGCAGCACAAGTGATTGCAGAGCCCTTTAGAGTTGCCCTGTGATTTCACTCACTGATCTCTCCTCCTGGCTCCTGCTGGCTGCATTCACTCAGTCTCAGCTCAGTCACGCCCCCTCCCCCATGTGTGGCAGAGAATGCCAGGGGTGAGGGGTCTACACAGAAGTTCAGCAGGTCAGTTTACTGTGCTGTATGTGTGTGTGTGTATGGATTTGTATGTGTCTGCATGGCTCTGTGTGTATATGAGTGTGTATATGATGTGCTGTTTCCCACAATGAAGCCTGTTGATTTACTTCCTGCTTCTGCCATAAGTCTAATGTATGTTTGCACTCCTAGGCTGCATATACTGTGCTCTGCAGAGAAGTTATGTTAACTCTTCACTTGCTGCCACTTAACTGCTCTGCAGCCACTTACCTTCTATTCAATTCCTAGGCTGCTTATACCTAAGCATAGTGAGGAGTGACTGTATGTAGACAATTTTTGAGCATCATTTTTTTTTTTTACAATAAATTTAGGTAGGTACAGTCACTATCTATTGAAGTATACGTAGGCGTGCCATTATTCATTTCCCTTCTTGCAGCTGGTGCTCTGGGTACTTTTCTTTGATTTATGTGACCCTCCCTGTGTACCCGGTATGTCTCTGTGTAGGGGTGCTGCAGCAGCAAATGCATAATTTAAGCCTTCATTGGCTGTTACAGGTCTGAGCCATTGGGCTGGTTCACTGTGCCATTGTCAAAACCTTTATGTGCAGCATCTCTCTGAGGACATTGTTCAGGTGGCCCTCATACACAATCCCCTATGCAATATTCCATCTTATGGCTGCGCTATTCAATGTATGTGTCAGGAGAGGGATCCGTGTATGTATGTGTCAGGAGAGGGATCCGTGTATGTATGTGTCAGGAGAGGGATCCGTGTATGTATGTGTCAGGAGAGGGATCCGTGTATGTGTCAGGAGAGGGATCCGTGTATGTGTCAGGAGAGGGATACGTGTATGTATGTGTCAGGAGAGGGATCCGTGTATGTGTCAGGAGAGGGATCCGTGTATGTATGTGTCAGGAGAGGGATCCGTGTATGTATGTGTCAGGAGAGGGATCCGTGTATGTATGTGTCAGGAGAGGGATCCGTGTATGTATGTGTCAGGAGAGGGATCCGTGTATGTATGTGTCAGGAGAGGGATCCGTGTATGTGTCAGGAGAAGGATCCGTGTATGTGTCAGGAGAGGGATCCGTGTATGTGTCAGGAGAGGGATCCGTGTATGTGTCAGGAGAGGGATCCGTGTATGTATGTGTCAGGAGAGGGATCCGTGTATGTGTCAGGAGAGGGATCCGTGTATGTGTCAGGAGAAGGATCCGTGTATGTGTCAGGAGAGGGATCCGTGTATGTGTCAGGAGAGGGATCCGTGTATGTGTCAGGAGAGGGATCCGTGTATGTGTCAGGAGAGGGATCCGTGTATGTGTCAGGAGAGGGATCCGTGTATGTATGTGTCAGGAGAGGGATCCGTGTATGTGTCAGGAGAGGGATCCGTGTATGTGTCAGGAGAGGGATCCGTGTATGTGTCAGGAGAGGGATCCGTGTATGTGTCAGGAGAGGGATCCGTGTATGTATGTGTCAGGAGAGGGATCCGTGTATGTATGTGTCAGGAGAGGGATCCGTGTATGTGTCAGGAGAGGGATCCGTGTATGTGTCAGGAGAGGGATCAGTAATGTAGGGGTCTGGTAGGTCAGTTTAGTGGTCAGCATGGATGGGCACTGGTGAGCCAGGCAGCAACCAGCAAGTGAGCCTAACACCCCTCCCCCGCCGCCACCACCGGCCTTGGACTTCGGCTGAAGCCCCTGGTCTTTTTCACACCTAGCAATGCCCCTGGTTCCGCCTATCACACAAAGGGACAGGGGTGGGACCTTGTTACAGCGCGGCCGCCGAACACAGACCCAGCCAGCTCTGTGATACACATAAGGCGATGCCCGCTGTATGTGTGTGTGTTACCAGGCGATGATGAGTCTGTATTAATTGGCACAGTGATGTTGCAATTTTGGGCACAGTGAGACTGCATTGGTGGGCACAGTGAGACTGCATTGGTGGGCACAGTGAGACTGCATTGGTGGGCACAGTGAGACTGCATTGGTGGGCACAGTGAGACTGCATTGGTTGCGCACAGTGCGGCTGCAATGGTGGGCACAGTGAGGCTGCAATGGTGGGCACAGTGAGGCTGCAATGGTGGGCACAGTGAGGCTGCAATGGTGGGCACAGTGAGGCTGAATTCACAGGCACAGTAAAGCTGCTTTTGATGTGCAATCGCGGGTGATCGTGTAGAAAGGGCCCCAGTGCACTGTATTGCCCGGGGGCCTATAATGCTCTTAAGATGGCCCTGCACAGGGGGGCCCTGTAAGTTTTACAGTCATTTCTGCATATTAAAAACTAGATCTTTCTAAACCTCACCCCTGCAAATACTTGTTTAGAGAAGGGGGGGGGGGGTGTAATTACATTTTGCTGGGCCCTATCTGGTCTACAGAGGAGCCCAGGGGGTGAGCGCAGCGCTTGGACTATTTCTCCTTTTTCGGGCGCATGTACATCAAGCAGTCCCGCATATTGGGCTGCTAGTTAATTAGACCCGGCTGCCACTGCCCACTGCCTTCCCTGGCGGAGTGATACTACAAGGCTCCGCTTAGCTCCGCCTCCCGTGCCGACTGCCGAGACTGAGGTGAGATGACAGGCGGCTCAGTGGATGAGAGGGCACAAGAACCTGGAGGACAGCGTGGCTGCACCTGCACTGCAAAGTGAGTGGAGAACAGCAGATAGAATGCTCACTGTCTCAATTAGTTTTACACACAGCAAAGCAGGTCATTAATATCAGCATTATGATACTCACACATGCAGCACAGTCAGCATGTGCTCTGTCATGGATCTGTCAGTGTGTCATATTGCTGTTTGGTGCTTACTTTGTTATGGCTGTACAGGGTTAAAGTTTGTAACACACAGTACAGCCATCAATTAACAACGTCAGCACCCAAAAGCCATGTGACACTGACAAATCCATGACAGAGCAAATGCTGACTGTGCTACCTGTGTAATTTCCATAATGCCGATAATCATAAGACGCAGTGAGATGCTACTTTACACTTTCCTTTGGGGGGGGGGGCAGTAAACATGTGCCTCCCAACCCCCCCCCCCCTTTAACCACTTCCTGTCCAGCAACGTACTGGATTGGATTGGAAGGGTGATATCTTGGTCATTGCTGCAGCAATGATCAAGATATTATTTTTTAGCCCCAATGAGTCTGCACAAAGAAAAAGTAATCCTAGTGGCTAAGAAGCCAATGGATTACTTTTTCAGGCAGTGGAAGGGGGTTTCACCACCCTTGCTCTCCCGTGCAATTAGGGGTCCCATTAAGCATGTGGGCAGCAACATCCAGTTCCTGGGACAAAGTGAGAGAAACTGATGATGTTCCTCCTACTTACATGGTCTCATGTAAGCAAGCCATTACTGGCCTAAACAAACATCTGATCAAATCGATCTTTGTTTGATCAGCTGCTTTGGAGGCCAGAGGAGAGATTTGGGGTCTAATAGACCCCAGATCTCTCCAGAAAGAGGACCTGTCACTGCCCCATGCTATCAGAAGGGATGTTGTTCATCCTTTCTGATAGCAATAAAAGAGATACAAGATGAAATGAAAAATACAGTATACATTTTTTTTTGTCTAAAAATAAAATTGAAAGCATTTTTAAACTGCCTCTGCCCCCCTGTACCCCTGTACTCATGCACAATCATAAACGCGTGTGCATATGTAAACGGTGACAAATCTGCAAAGGTTGGGTCAGGGGAGGAGCCTGGGGTGGGGTCAAGGGAGGGGTTAAAGGGGGCCCCATCGGGTAGGCTGTACGGGGCCCCATGATTCCTATGGTACCCATATGGTTTCCATGGTACCGACACAGACACACCACCAAAGAGCTGGTGGGAGGAGGGAGGACTCTCAGTGTCTGGCGCCCTGGCTGACCTGTTATGGCTATGCAAGTATGATAGGGGTGGGGGGGGGGGGTGCAAGGTGGTCTGCTACAGCTATGGATAATGGATATACATGGATAATGGATATACATGGATAATGGATATACATGGATAATGGATATTGGATATATATGGATAATGGATATACATGGATAATGGATATTGGATATATATGGATAATGGATATATATGGATAATGGATATATATGGATAATGGATATATATGGATAATAAATTATTGGGGGGGGGGGGGGTGACACCATGTTATACCGCACCAGGTGACACCAACCCTAGTGACGCCACTGAATGGGGCCAGATTTTTTCAGGCGGTATACAGGCGCTATTTATAGCGCTGTACCGCCTGAAAAACGCCCCAGTCTCACAATGTGCATTAGAATCTGCAGCATTCATTTCCAGGCTGCAGGACAGCCAGCTTTATCTAGTCTGACTGTCCCTGGCCCGCCCCTTTCAATCATTTGGATTTCAGTTCTTTCCATCATGGAGGTTCAGCATCACATGTGGGCATTACCTAAGGTGCTCTGTATGCAAATACAGCCTGCCTACAAACGCCCACTCCTCCATACTGACATCCACCCATCAAGGTATTTAAATATTTGCATAACTCCTCCCACTCCCCGCGTCAGGACTGAGGGCTCTTGAGAACCGGGTCGGGACAAGGGGTGGGCAAAAGGGATGGTTGCACTGTGGTATCGTGTGAGGTGGGGGGGGGGGGCACCACAAGGAGATGGAGGGGGGGGGAGTTATGTTAGAAGGAGAAATTTGGGTGGCTGGAGGGGAAATTTGGGTGGCTGGAGGGGAAATTTGGGGGAGGTGCTAAGAGTGGTGATTTAGTGCAGTGTTTATCAACTCCAGGCCTCAAGGCGCCCCCAACAGGTCATGTTTTAAGGATTACCATTATTTTGCACAGGTGATTTGATCAGTTTCACCACCTTAGTAATTACCACAGCCGTTTCATCTGAGGGAAATCCTGAAAACATGACCTGTTGGGGCGCCTTGAGGACTGGAGTTAAGACACTGATTTAGAGGGATTTGTGTTGGGACGGGGGAGAAGATTTGTGCTAGGTGGGTAGATTTTGGGGCAGTTGGTGCTGGGAGGGTGGCATTTGAAGTGAGGGGGCAGATGTGTACTAGGAGGGGACATTTTAGGGGTAGAAAATGTGTGCCTGAAACTGAATTTTTATTTAGGGGGAATTTGAGCTTGGGGGATAAGGGGGCAAAGATTTGTGCTGAGATGGGCAATGGATTTGTACTGGGAACAGGGAGAATGTATGCTTAGGGGGAAAGCTAGGGTTGCCACCTGTCCAGGATTCACCTGGACAGTCCGGGTTTTGAATCATGTGTCCGAGTCTGCCTGAAACCCGGACACATTATTTAGACTGGGCTGTGGCTCCCCAATTAACCGAGACACACATCTGTTGCCATCCGGGAGCTGTGGGTGGCTGTTTGGTGGCGGGTTCGGCATCACTGAGGGGCGGGGTGATGACGACCGCAAGAGTAGTTTGGCCACACCCACTGTTTGCACTGCATTACTACTCTCCTTGGGGTACGGCACCCAAAGGTGTCCCGGGTCTTTTATAATCTTACAAAGGCTAAATATAAGCTGATTAAACTTCAGCTTTAAGTGGCGACTCTTCAGCTGATGGAAATTGCACTTCCTCATAATACTGATTGCTAGAGTAAAGCCTCATACACACGATCGGACCGTGGACCAACTTTCCCGTGGATTTTTGTCCAAAGGGCGTTGGCCCCAAGTTGGTATTGCATACACACGGCAGGACTTTTTCAGCCAACTTTCACCAAATCACTTGGTTTTTCTGCTCTTTACCGCCACCTTTGGTCAACTTCTGTATTGTTGTCTGATCTTTTGCATTGGTTTGTACAAAAGTCCGTTGGTTTTGTGTACACACGGTCGGACTTTGGTCCATCGGACTTTTGTTGGCAGAAAGTTGGTCCGTTCGCACAGCCAACAAAAGTCCGATCAAACCTGGAAAAAGTTGGTCCGATGGAGCGTACACACGGTCGGATGTTGGTCCAAAACAGCTAATTTGCATGTTGGTTGTCAAAAAGTCCGATCGTGTGTACGGGCCTTTATGGTGACTCGGCAAGTTTTAGGGTGGCTGTGCCCTGTCCTGAACTGAACTCGGATATACACAGATAGGCCAAGCTGTGTGAAGTCACATTGTAAAGATAAGGCCACTGATGTGTCAGTCAATGGGCACTGGTTAGTATCCAGCTTTAGGTATCTAGTATTTAAAGGGTATGTCACAGCAAGATAAAAAAACATGCCGCACTTTTGCAATACAATATGCCGTGCCCATGCTTTATCCTTTAAAGAGCTTGTAAGTACAGAAAACACTTGTCAATCTACCAGAAATGCTCTTGACTCCTAAAGCAGAACTTTAGCCCCTGTTCTTCATGAATCCATTATTCCCCCCCCCCCTTTCCTACACTGCTATTATGACGCGTGCACACGGTCGGAAATTCCGACCACAAAATCCGTCTGATTTTTTCAGACGGATTTTGTCCGACACTGGTGTTGCATACACACGGTCGGACAAAGTTGTCGGAAAATCCGATCATTCTGAACGTGGTGACGTTCGTTGCGTACAACGGAACTACGTAGAGGCTAGTAGCCAATAGCTTTGATCTCGTAATTTGATCAGAGCATGCGTGGCACTTTGTCCGTCGGAATTCTCTACATACGATCGGAAAAAGTCACATCGGATTTTGTTGTCGGAAAATTTGAGAGCAGGATCTCAAATTTTTTCCGGCTGAAATTCCGACGGAAAAAGTCCGATGGAGACCACACACGGCCGGATTTTCCGACAACATGGTCCGATAGGACATTTTCCATCGGAATTTCCGACCGTGTGTACGGGGCATTAGTCTGTAGAGTTCAATATTGAGTTGGCCCACCCTTTGCTGCTATAACAGCTTCAAGTCTTCTGGGAAGGCTGTCCACAAGGTTTAGGAGTGTGTCTATGGGAACGTTTGACCATTCTTCCAGAAGACATGGATGAGTGAGTTTAGGGTGAAGGAACTCTGACTGGCCTGTCCTGACCTCACCCCAATAGAACACCTTTGAGATGAATTATTCTCGTCCAACATCAATCCCTGACCTCTCAAGTGCTCTTCTGGTTAAACATTCCCATAGACACACTCCTAAACCTTGTAGACAGCCTTCCCAGAAGAGTTGAAGCTGTTATAGCTGCAAAGGGTGGGCCAACCCAATATTGAACCCCACGGACTAAGACTGGGATGCCATTAAAGTTCATGTGCGTGTAAAGGCAGGCGTCCCAATACTTTTGGTAATGTACGTCTAAGTCCGATGTATAGGTTGCAATGCCCATTCTTAACATATGATGACTGTGAATTGAGATGTGATGATTTCCAAGTCTCATTTCCCTTTTCTTTTTTTTTGGATTTTGGCAGTTGGCCACGGACAGAGCGATGGTGACAGGATGATGGTATCCGACTTCCATGTCTTCGTCAGGGACGGCCTTCAGCACGTGGACCTCATGCGGAAGGAGCACCCGAACGTACCGCTGTTTATCTGCGGACACTCCATGGTAAATAATCGCATTTACATTACACCAGTGTTCATTTTGATGTCAAATTTGGATTTCGTTTTAATCATAGTCTTTTGAATAAAATGCCATTTTAGTCATCTGAATTATTTTCGCTTTAGTCGTATTTTAGTCAACTAAAATCTCCAGCACAGTTCAGTCGACTGAAATCGAATAGATTTAGTTAAATTGTAATTCATTATTTAAATGGGTTGTAAAGGTTTGTTTTTTATTTTCTAAATAGGTTCCTTTTAAGCTAGTGTATTGTTGGTTCACTTACCTTTTCCTTCGATTTCCCTTCTAAATGTTTTTTTTTCTTTGTCTGAATTTCTCACTTCCTGTTCCTCCTCCGTAAGCTGTTCTGGCTGACTAAACACCGCTCGGATGACTGAGGAGAAACAGGAAGTGAGAAATTCAGACAAAGAAAAAAAAACATTTAGAAGGGAAATCGAAGGAAAAGATAAGTGAACCAACAATGCACTAGCTTAAAGGAACCTATTTAACCGCTTCCCGACCGCCTCATGTAGATATACGTCAACAGAATGGCACGGGCAGGCAAAAGCACGTACCTGTACGTCCCCTTTAATTTGCCTGCCCGGTCGGGAGCTCCGTGACCACGGCCGCGGGACCAGCGGACCCGATCGCCGCTGGTATCCCGCGATCGGGTTACGGAGCTGAAGAACGGGGAGAGGTTTGTGTTAACAAACCTCTCCCGCGCTTCCTACACTGACTGTCAGTGATCGGCGGTTCCCTGTCATCGGGAACGCCGATCAATGACGTCAGACGTACAGCCACGCCCCCCTACTGTAAAAAAAAACACAACACGTCACACTAACTCCTCCCCGCCCCCTAGTGGTTAACCCCCTAACTACAACTGTCATTTACATAGGAATCAGTGCTATTTAAATAGCAGTGATTGCTGTATAAATGACAAATGTCCCAAAAATGTGTCAAAAATGTCCGATGTGTCCGCCAAAATGTCGCAGTCACAATAAAAATCGCTGATCACCGCCATTACTAATAAAAAAAAAAAAATATTAATAAAAATGCTATAAAACTATCCCCTATTTTGTAAACGCTATAACTTTTGCGCAAACTAATCAATAATCGCTAATTGCGATTTTTTTTTTACCAAAAATATGTAGAAGAATACGTATCGGCCTAAACTGAGGAAAAAAAATGTTTTTTTATATATTTTTTGGGGATATTTATTATAGTAAAAAGTAAAAAATATTGCATTTTTTTCAAAATTGTCGCTCTATTTTTGTTTATAGCGCAAAAAATAAAAACCGCAGGGGCAAACAAATACCACCAAAAGAAAGCTCTATTTGTGGGAAAAAAAAGGACGCCAATTTTGTTTGGGAGCCACGTCGCACGACCATGCAATTGTCAGTTAAAGCGACGCAGTGCCGAATCGCAAAAAGGGGCCTGGTCCTTTGGCTGCCAATTGGTCCGGGGCTGAAGTGGTTAATAAATAAAAAATGAACCTTTACAACCCCTTTAAGCATTTCTCTAGAATTTCCAAACTCATCATATACTCCTGGAGTAAAAATCCAATAAGGCCCCTTTCACACTGGGGCGGTTTTCAGGCGGTACAGCGCTAAAAATAGCGCCTGTATACCGCCTGAAAAAAACGGCCCCATTCACTCCAGTGTGAAAGCCGGCGGGCTTTCACACTGGAGCGGTGCGCTAGCAGGACCGCAACAAAAGTCCTGCTAGCAGCATCTTTGGAGCGGTGAAGGAGCGGTGTATTTACCGCTCCTATACCGCTCCTTCCCATTGAAATCAATGGGAAACCGTGGAGATACCGCCCGCAAACCGCCGCTGCAGCTGCGCTTTGCGGAGGTTTTTAACCCTTTTGCGGCCGCCAGCGGGGGTTAAAACCACCCCGCTAGCGGCCGCATACCGCGGGTAAAACGATGGTAAAGCAGCGCTAAATATAGCGCTGCTTTACCGTCGCCGCCCCGCACCGCCCCAGTGTGAAGCCAGCCTAACATGTTATTATGGTATTAACACCTTCCCGCCCGGCCTATAGCAGAATGACGTCTGGGCGGTGGCTTTACCGTTCTGAGTGGACGTCATATGACATTCTCGCAGAAAGCATTTTGCTAGCCACAAAACGCGCATTGGCTAACTGTTTGGGGTACCATTAACCATTAACAATTAACCCAAGCACAGCATGCATTTTTCACACGTTCCAGGAATGTGCAGATGTGAATTTGGCCTGAAAGCGTAAGGGAGGGTTATAACCCCTGTCACTTTTTTTCCCATTGGGGAAATTTCCCTTCACATCATGTTCCATAGCCAAAACAGGAAGTGAGAGGAAAGCCCTCCTAAGAGACTGAATGCCAACTTGTCACCAGAACTAGTGTCCCCATTGGGAGATTTCCACAATATTCCTGTTCTGGTGACAACCCCAAATTTGTGACTTTCTTTCACTTTCCTTTTTTGGTGATAATGGTAAACAAAACAAATAGAGAGGGTGAATCTCCCTAAGGGGGGGGGGGGGGGGGGGCACAGACCGCAATAAAAACCTGACAGGGATTCTAATTTCTCTCCACTCTATCCAAAACTATAAAAAACATTCGTTACACTTTAACCCCTTGGAGCCGGCACCTGCTGGCCTATTAAGCGGTTCAGAATGCCGGGAGGTGGGATGGGGCTTATGGACACGTGGTCGCCATGATTGGCTGTCACTGCAGTCACATGATCGCAAAGCTCTTGATCGCAAGCAGCGATCGGGAGCTTTCCGTTAGCTGCCAGTAACTGTGCTGGGATCGCTCAGGGAGCAGCTCTTGTTCTATTTGCACTAATGCACAGAAATATGTGGCCGCTTGGCGCCAAGGCCCACCCGCTGAGAGGCCGCATATTTGCGTGCGCTTGGCGCCAAGAGGTTAAGGGCAAGTTCACACCTGAACGCGAACCACGATCCTGAGCGGTGTGATAGCCTCTGCATTTGAATGGGCTAAAATTGCACTGGATCGCACATGCACTACTTTTCAAAAACGCACTGCACTGGATCGCATAGTACTGTGTGATCTGGTGCAGGAAAATGCACTGCGTTTGTGATCTGAATTTGGGGTGGTGTTAGGATTATATTAACACCCACATAACTCAGTGTGTTTTGAACACGGTGCGGGAAATGCACACGGAATGCAGGTTTCTAGACATGGGCGCCGTCAAGTTAGTTCCGTTCTGTACGAAAAAAAAAAACTATTTCGAAATTTGTGTACGAAATTCAATTCGGATTCGTACGAAATACGAATTTCCGTTAGATTCGTAAACTTTTCATTAAAATAACGAAAGTTCGTTATGATGAATTTATCATTGAGGGGTTCCCACCATCCCTGTGCTGTGCTGACTTCCTCTGATTGGTGAACAAAACACCAGTCACAATTCTGTTAATTTGGATCCGAAATTCCGAAATTCGTTAACGAAATTTCGTATAAAATTCGTAAGCATAGAAATTCCCATCGGGTTCCCACCGTCCCTGTGCTGACTTCCTGGGGTTTTAACTTTTAGGTTTGTTTTTGTTTTTTAAATTCCATAGTTTTTATTTATTTTTCACATAGCAAAATTAACATACAATATTAACAGAGGATATACAATAGCTATTACTGCTGCTGGGAGATGGAGAACAATTGGTTATTGTTGCCATGTCTTACTTCCTATGGACCCATCACCCCCCCCCCCCCCCCACCGCCCCCAATACACACCACTGGCACCCAGGGGTCAAGTCCTGGGGAAAAAAGTGTGGGAACTCCCACCCAAGATCCACTTCCCCACCAAAAAAAAAAGATGCGCTCATATGCACGAATGCTTCAAACGTGGTATTTTTCATCCAATTTTCGTATTGTGTGTATGAAGCTTAACTGTTAGTACATAAAAAAAAAAAGAAACAATCCTCGATAACCATAAATACGGTAATTCTCTGAATAATCAGCATTCATTCAATTGTGCTTCCATGCAAATGTGAACATCATGTTCTGATCTTTATTGGGGAATGTTATTTTGTATATAGTGTTTATGTGGTGAGTTTACACTTTTCATAGAACAGAGTTTGGATAACACAGGGTTAAACGGAAAGGTCATAAATGAACTGCACATTATCTGGACAGAATGCTTGGGGAGATAGTGATGTGTTCCTGCTTAGGAGATGTATGTTAGCTTGGGGGGGGCTGCAAACTCTGCAGAGCTCCAACACACACTCGCTGCTATTCCAACCCTTCACATATTTCCACATAAACTTCCCTCCTGGCATTAAACTTTGCCAGGTATTGTGCTCAGATTACCACCCCAAACTGGTGTTCCTCCCTCAGCTCACCTCTCTCCCTGCATGTCCTGTGAGCAGAATAGCTGTGCTCCTCCTCTGGGTTCTCTCATCACATGGCACTGAAGATAGAGGAGGGGGGGATTCAGCGGGAAACACAGAGCAAGTATGCAGGAGACTGGGGGGGGGGGGGATGAGGAGACAGAAAATCGTGAGGGGCCGGCGGGGAGGAGCGCATCACGAGAGGTCTGACTAAACACAATCTCTTAGCAGCAGGGACCTGATCTTCCCGTCAGCTAGCTGTGATTGACAGGTAGATCGAAGCGGAAGCTGTCATGGGGCCCCCTACTGGCAATGCCTGAATGGTCAGTCCACCCCTGGTGTGCGTCACTTACTATTGTGAGCTGTGTCGTGGCTGCTGGTGTAGAACCTGCCACACAGCTCGCATACTTCAAAGTCTTGCAGGATACAGCTGCTAACGGGAAAAGTACAGGAACTCCGTTCCCTTGAGTTCCCGCAGGACTTGAGCCCTGCTGGCACCCAAGTAATCCACTAACAGTCAGTGGGTCGATATTGAGATCATGAGTTAGACTGGGATCGGCTACGTAGTTGGCTAAGAGGCTCTCAACGGGGGGAGCACAAGTTGGGCGGCAACGGGGGGGGAAACCCCTTCCACCCCAACCCCGTGAGGAACATCCCATCTCATTTAACCAAAGGCTCCATAAGCCTATAAACTTCTTTACATTGTTTTGCCTGACAAACATCGCCCTCTCGCACCATATCATAGAGTTAATATATTCAGCCCAAACCCCCGAAGAGGGGGGAGTTTTAGTTTGCCAATTTTGCGCTATTTGGCGCCTTGCTTGGTACAGACATCTAAGGACAGCTATCTTCGCAAGCGGCGAGACTCTACCCTCCTCAGAACTTCCTAGGAGGCAGGACCCGGCCTCTGGCTCCAGTGTGGTCCTAAAGACTCTATTTATCCTTTCAACTATTTCTATCTAGTATCTGTATAGTTTTGGGGCACTTCCACATCATATGGATCAAATCCCCTGGGGCCTTACATCTGGGACACTCATCTCTAGGATTCTTACCAAATGTGAACATTTTTTGGGGGGTGTAATAGGCTCTATGGATAAGAAATAGATGGGAGATCCTTTGTGACGGGGATATTGAGACTAAGCATCCTTGCTCTAAAATCTTTGCCCATCGTTCTGGAGTTATCGGCCCCAAGTCTTGCTCCCATCCAAACTTTTAGGTTTGTTAACTTTTCGTAACAATTACGAGTTTTGGTTATGAATTTGGATCCGAATTTTGTAAATGAAATTTCGTACAAAATTCGTATGCATAAAATTTCGTATTTCTGATTCGTGTGAATTTCCGGAAATTCGTACGAATTTTCGATTAGTACGAAACCAATCGCACATGTCCTACAGGTTTCCCATACGGCGTTTCCGTGTGAACAAGCCCTAAGGGATATGTGTTGTGAAGGGTGATGCGATTCATTGTCACAGCACGTTGCAATGTTTAATTTTTTTTTTTTTTTTTTTTTACTTAATTGAAATAAAACAAAATTACATTTTATTCAGCTCAATGTACCACAATGCTTAATGCTCCTGTGTGTTGCACCGCATATAAATGCAGAAATGCTGCATTTTTACGCAACGCATAGTTACATAGTTAGCTAGGCTGAAAAAAGACACAAGTCCATCCAGTTGAACCATAAAAAAAAAGAAATAATAAATAAAAATAAAATATATCGTACAATCCAATAAACCCCATTCTATACCCACAGTTGATCCAGAGGAAGGCAAAAAAAAAAAACCCCAAAAGAGCATGCTCCAATCTGCTACAGCAGGGGACAAAAATCACTTCTCGAGGCGTGAACAGGGCGCATAGGAAACAATAGATTTCTGTGTGTCCTTGTGTTGAGCCTAAGTTGATGAACACAGATGTAGTGTGCCATGGTGCGAATGAGCCCTAAGACATGTTATTAAAAAGGCTTAATGTACGTTGCATTAACTGTCAGACTCGCTGTCTCCTAATAATACTCCATAAGTGCTGTGACACCCATTTATTTTAATTGCGCACACGCCCACGCTTTCATCATATGATTATATATAATGTCGTCCTGCCAATTAAACTTGTCTCTTAGTGTGATTCTATTTTTACTTCTTAAAATATTTGATAATAAAAAATGTAAATACATATTAAAATGTATTTATTTATTTTTTAATTATCAAAATTTAAATAAGATAAATGTTTTTTCAAAAAGTTGCACCCTGATTTAATTTATTTGCACATACCCCCACTTTTATCTTATGTAAAGCGCTGCGTAAATTGACGGCGCTCTATGAGCACCTTTTAAATAATAGTAATTATTAAAGGCATATTGAACACACACTGTTTACCACTTCAGCCCCGGAAGGATTTACCCCCTTAATGACCAGGCCATTTTTCGCGATACGGCACTGCGTCGCTTTAACTGACAATTGCGCAGTCATGCGATGTACCCAAACAAAATTTATGTCCTTTTTTTCCCCCACAAATAGAGCTTACTTTTGGTGGTATTTGATCACCTCTGCAGTTTTAATTTTTTGTGCTATAAACAAAAAAAGACCGTTTGACAATTTTGAAAAAAAGTATGTATGTGTGTGTATGTGTGTATATATATATATATATATATATATATATATATATATATATATATATATATATACTCTCGCTCTCTCTCCCTCGCTCTCTCTCTCTCTCTCTCGTATATATATATATATTATAATTTTTTTTTTTTAACTTTCTGCTATAATACATATCGGAAAAAAAAATGTATTCATCAGTGTAGGCCAATATGTATTCTGCTACATTGTTACACAAATATATATATATTTCAAATCAAAACTTTATTACTTTGTGGAAATAACATGGTAGAGGGGGGGTTTCTGCCAGTCACAGGCTGTGACACACCCCTTCAGCCTGTGTCTTAGAATAAGAGGGAGGTAAAGCCTCCATTAATCTACATGTAATATCCTGCCCCTATTGTGTTTGGTTAGTGGGCATGGAGGAGGAGGGAGGGAGTGAGCTGTCATTTACCACTGTGTATACGCCCACATGTGTGACTCTGTAGTCACATGGGCTGCTCAGATGTGATGGGGAGGAAATGCTCAGCATAGAAACTCACTGAAAACTGAGCATGTGCTGAGTTGCCACCACAGCTGCAAAATCCCTAGCTGAGTTTGGGACATAAACAGAAGGTGGGGATGGAGAGCAACAGGATCAACCAGGTTTTTTGCAGAATACAGAAAACAAATCTCATAATGACTGAGTATGAACAGCATGGAATACACCATTTGTTGATCTTTTTTATGATGTGGGTTTAGTGATACTTTTATGTTGTCCTGCCAATTAGTGTGCAATTCTGTTTTAACTTCTTATATATTTGATAAAAAAAATTTAATATATAAATGTGTAAAAAAAAATTATCATAACATGAATAAGCTAAATAGTTTTTCAGAAAGTTGCAAATTATTTTTTTATTTTTTTTTGGCCTAGGGGGGCGCAATTAGCATTTTGATGGCCAATGAAAGGCCAACTGACTTCTCTGGCTTGATCCTGATATCACCGCTGGTGTTGCCTAACCCGGAGTCGGCGTCGTCTTTCAAGATAAGTTCAGGGATCTTTCCAAAGATCTGTCTAATTATCTGTGGGGGGAGGGGGTGCTGCAAAGAAGCCATGGGGGGCTTGTAGCCTGTGCGGAAGTGTCTGGACCGTTGGTCCGTGTACCCCTTTATGCACCCCTCACCTCATTTGAAGTGGAGAGCAGGCAGGAGTTGCCAGGGCAAGGATGATTCTGTATGCAGAAACAAGTACTGTTGTAGACCCATCCAGAGGCGCAACTAGAACCTTCAGGGCCCCGTTACAAGAAACCGTGAAGGCCCCCCCCGACCCCCACCTGGGGCCCTTCCCTCTGGGCCCAGGGCCCTTCCCGCTGATCCAGAGGCCCTTTACTCCTGTCGCAGGGCCCGTTTTTTACTGTCCCGTAGCGGGATCCTTTCAGGTGTTCTGCAGTGGGCCCACTTCTTGCTGTCTTGGGGCCGCCCCACAGTGGCAAAACACCAGGGCCCAGTCGCAAGGGCAACCTTTCCTGCCCTGGCAGTTCTGCCACTGGTGTCAGTGGTTTTTATTTTTGTTATTTTATCTAGGAGCAGAGGTTCCTAGGTCAGTCATAGTAGGTGGTTGGGTGTAATTAAGAATTTGTTAAACCCTCATGGGCTCCTCTGTCCCTCCCCCCTCTTCAGAAACTTGTAGTTCGGCCTTCTCGGGATCCCCTTCCCCCATGACTGGTGTATGGCTCGGCAAAAGTTCCTGAGGCAGGGGCATGGCGAGCTAGACACTGCGCATAGACCTTGCTGCAGGGCCTGAATAGGAGGGGCGGCGGGGTTGACATACAGAGGAACTGTCCCCCCCCACTGCCCCTCCTATCCAGGTGCACAGGGGAGCCACATGGGCCCCCTGGAGCATGGGTCCGGGTCACAATTGAGACCCCCGAGACCCCTATAGCTACGCCCCTGGACCCATCTTATGTAGCCCTCCAAGCCCCTGTTAATTTCCAGTGCAATTGAAGTATCACACCCTTTAATTTCTTTGCATATTCCCATAATTTTAATGCCCTAAAATCCAGTTCTCTCCCGGTAAAATACTGCTTCCCAGTCTCCCCCTCCAATGTTCTGCACTGGCAGAGCAGAGTAACAGCCACACCTCTCATCACAAAGACTTGTATTGCAGAGGAGGAGAAAGAGGCATGTCTGAGCTGGCCTATTACTGAGTGCTGATTACTAAATGCACTAGGGTCTACTTCTGGTGCCTATCAGACCATCATATTTAACCACCTTCCCCAAAGGCACGTACAAGTACAAATGCATGCGTAGGGGGGCGCCTATGCACAAAACGGTCCATTCAGCTACACGTGTTACATATCCCTGCACACGCCAGAGTGAGAGCAATAATTCTAGGCCCATTATTCAGTTAACTCTGAAACGACCTGATGACCTGTAGGGGCTTTTGCGCCTATGGAAAATATAGGGTTCCCGAAGTTTGTTGCAGTATTACAAGTGCATAAAATTAAGGCTTGACATGTTGGGTATCTATTTACTCTGCATAACCTCATCTTTTATATATTACAAAAAAAAAAATGGGTAACATTGCATATCTGTGCCCTGAAATTAGCTTTTGTGTAACTTTTTTAGTGTGTGACATGAAAAAAAAAAGAAACTACCACTATTTTATTCTCTTGGGTGTCTGCTTTCAGAGAATATATAATGTTTAACGAGTTTTACATAATCTTTAGGCCTACAGCCGTGGCCAAAAGTTTTGAGAATGACCAAAATATGAATTTTCACAAAGTCTGCTGCCTCAGTTTTTATGATGGCAATTTGCCTATACTCCAGAATGTTATGAAGAGTGATCAGATGAATTGCAATTAATTGCAAAGTCCCTCTTTGCTACGAAAATGAATTTAATACCATAAAAAAACATTTCCACTGCATTTGTGAAGAAGGCTTCAGGGCGCCCAAGAAAGTCCAGGAAGTGTCAGGACCGTCTCCTACAGTTGATTCAGCTGCGGGATCGGGGCACCACCAGTGCAGAGCTTGCTCAGGAATGGCAGCAGGCAGGTGTGAGGGCATCTGTACACACAGCGAGGAGAAGACTTTTGGAGGATGTCCTGGTGTCAAGAAGGGCAGCAAATAAGCCACTTCTCTCCAGGAAAAACATCAGAAACTTTTCTGCAAAAGGTACAGGGATTGGACTGCTGAGGACTAGAGTAAAGTCATGTTCTCTGATGAATCCACTTTCCGATTGGGGCATCCGGAAAAAACCTTGTCCGGAGAAGAAAAGGTGAGCGCTACCATCAGTCCTGTGTCATGCCAACAGTAATGTTGCGTACACACGACCAGACTTTCCGGCAGAAAATCTCAGACGGAATCATTCCGTCGGATATTCCAATGATGTGTGGGATGATCCGATTGTTTTAAAAAAAAAAACATTCAGACGGACCTAGAAATATAACATGTTTCACATTTTTCCAACGGAATCAATTCCTAACGGGAAAACCGCTCGTCTGTATGCTGGTCCGACGGACCAAATATGACGCAAGGGCAGCTATTGGCTATTGAAATTCCTTTTCTAGTCCCGTCGTACGTCATCACGTTCCAAACGAACAGACTTTCAAACAGACTTTGGTCCGTTCGTGTGTGGACAAGTCCGTTCATTCGGAAGTCCGTCGGAACTCCATCGGGAAGTCCGTCGAACTCCATCGGGAAGTCCGTCGGAACTCCATCGGGAAGTCCGTCGGAACTCCATCGGGAAGTCCGTCGAACTCCATCGGGAAGTCCGTCGAACTCCATCGGGAAGTCCGTCGGAACTCCATCGGGAAGTCCGTCGGAACTCCATCGGGAAGGAAAGGTTGCCCATGCGCCTGGGCCCTGGTGTTTTGTCGGAACTCCATCGGGAAGACCGTCGGACCTATTCTGACGGAATGTCCGGCCGTGTGTATGCGGCATAAAGCTTTCTGAGACCATTCATGTGTGAGGTTGCTTCTCAGGCTCACTCACAATTTTGCCTAAGAACACCGCCATGAATAAAGAATGGTACAAGAACATCCTCCGAGAGCAACTTCTCCCAACCATCCAAGAACAGTTTGGTGAGGAACAACACCTTTCCCAGCATGATGGAGCACCTTACCATTAGACATGTGCACAACAAAAAAATTCGTTTATTTTCGTTTGGTTTTTTTCGTTTCCGTTCGTAACGATTCGTACATTCGTAAGTCGTCGGTGTTCGTATTCGCAACGATTCGTAAGAGTTATTTTTCGTTGATTCGTTTTTTCGTTAGTTTCATTTTCGTTTATTCGTTCGAAATTCGGACGCATTCGTATTTATTGGTAAGATTCGTAGATTCGTAATCGGAGCATAATTCATAATTTTATGTAATGTGTATGCTATTATTACATTTTAATAATTTACGAATCGAAAAAAAAAAAAGTTCTGAATTGAAAAAAAAAATTTCCGAATCGAAAAAAAAAAGTTCTGAATCGAAAAAGTAACGAATGTACAAATTTTTTCGTTCAATCTATTGGAAGCACACTAAGCAGCACCATTGTAAGGGACACGGAAAATTACCAATTCAACAAAAAAAAAAAAGTTACGAATCGAAAAAAAAAGTTACGAATGTACGAATTTTTTCGTTCAATCTATTGGAAGCACGTTAAGCAGCACCATTGTAAGGCTGGCCATACATTATACAACTTTTGTCTATAGATTTCCTTTAGATTTACAAAAACCATATAATATGAGGTCAAATCTAAACACTTTCAATGTGTATGCAATCAGGCTGGCCCTTGTACTACACAGTTGAAGGTAAATCTAAAGGAAATTGAATAAGAAAATTGTATGGTGTATGGCCAGCTTTAGGTACACGGAAAATTACCAATTCAACAAAAAAAAAAGTTACGAATGTACGAATTTTTTCGTTCATTTTCGTTGTTGCTTTTTTTGTTTTTCGGATTTTCTTCGTACATTCGTTGTTTCTAATTAGTTTTTTTCGGATTTTCGTTGTTTTTCGGATTCGTTCGATTCGAACGATTTGTTCATTCGTACGAAAACGAACAAACGAAAAAAACAAAAAAAACGAAACGAATTGCACATGTCTACTTGCCATAAGGCAAAGGTGATAACTAAGTGGCTTGGGGAACAAAACATCAAAATTTTGGGTCCATGGTCAGGAGACTCCAAACCTTAATTCCATTGAGAATTTGTGGTCAATCCTTCAAGGTGGGTGAACAAAAAACCCCCCACAAATTCTGATAAACTCCAAGCATTGATTATGCAAGAACGGGTTGCCATCAGTCAGGATGTGGCTCAGATGTTGATTGACAGCATGTCAGGGCGAATTGCAGAAGTCTTGAAAAGGAAGGGTCAGCACTGCAAATATCGACTCTTTGCATAAACGTAATGTAATCATGGGCGTCCGCAGATAGGAGCAAGGGGGGCAAGTGCCCCCCCTGGAATCAGGGATTGGATCAGGAGTGATGACCCCCATCACCCCTCTCTGTCACCCCCTCTCTCTCTCTCTCACCCCTCTCTTTTTCACCCCCCTCTGTCTCTGTCACACTCCTCTCTCTCTGTCACCCCTTCTGTCTCTTTCTGTCACCCCCCCTGTCTCTGTCTGTCACCCACCACATGTATGCAGTTTCTGACAGTCTCTTGTGCCATGTATGCAGTTTCTGACAGTCTCTTGAGCCATGTATGGAGTTTCTGACAGTCTCTTGGGCCATGTATGCAGTCTCTGGTCATCTCTTGTGCCATGTCCACAGTCTTAGTCTTTTGGGCCATGTATGCAGTCTCTGACAGTCTCTTGGACCATGTCCGCAGTCTCTGACAGTCTCTTGAGCCATGTCTACAGTCTCTGACCATCACCTGTACTACGTCTGCAGTCTCTGACCATCACCTGTACTACGTCTGCAGTCTCTGACCGTGATAATGACATTATTGAAATGGTCAGAGCATGGGTGACCTTAAAATGATGCCCCCCCCCCCCCCTGAAAAAAGTTCTGCGGACGCCCATGAATGTAATTATCAATAAAAACCTTTGACTCTTATGAAATGCTTATAATTATACTTCAGTATAACATAGTAACATCTGACAAAAAGATCTAAAAACACTGAAACCGCAGACTTTGTGAAAATTAATATTTGTCATTCTCAAATTTTTTGGCCACGGCTGTAGAATGATTTTGATGTGTGCAAAAAATTTGAAAACGGTGCTGGCAGGGAACCCAAAGCATGGAGGCAACCATTGGTGACCTACTTTAAAAATCCAGTTTGCTTGGCTGCCATACTAACCTGATGGCTCTAGAACAGTCTTTCTCAACCTTTTCAACACAGAGGAACCCTTGAAATAGTTCTCTGGTCTCGGGAAACCCCTGCTAAAAATGTGAAATCCACACCTCATGATACATTAGTGTGATGGTCAGTGGGAAGAATGGTCCTTACATTTGTGGTCATTGGGAAGAATTACCTCCTTACAGATGGCTAAAAAGATCAATGGTGTCAGGGGTAACTTTTCTGAGAGGCAGAAATTGCTCATTGCTGAAGGAACCCCTAGCAACCCTGGTTGAGAATCGCTGCTCTAGAACCTTGCGTTCCTGATTTAGGACTTTTTATTTATTTATTTCTATGGCTTTTCTGTACACTTGTGGGTTTTAGAAAGTATTAAAGACATTAGAACAATCTAAGAGCCAGGAAACTGGCATTTTCAGAAGCCGGTCCGTATTTTTTTGTTTTTTTACATTACATTTTTTTTTCTCCAAACAGGTGTTTGCAGCTAAAATCCTAAACCACGTTCTGCCAAATTTATCCCTCGGCGGTATTGACCCCAACTTTTTGTCTCGGAATAAACAGGAGGTGAGAACAGTCAAAGCTTTGTACAATACTTATACTTTCACTTGCCTAACAAGTGGGGCTTCCATAAATGTGAAGTTCGGGCGCGGCTCCAGCAGGGGCGGACTGAAAACTCATGGGGCCCCCGGGCAATAGGAGAATATGGGGCCCCCAGGCAATCAGAGATTATGGGGCCACACAGTATACACACACAGTATACACACACACAGTATACACACACACAGTATACACACACACAGTATACACACACACACAGTATACACACACACAGTATACACACACACAGTATACACACACACAGTATACACACACACAGTATACACACACACAGTATACACACACACAGTATACACACACACAGTATACACACACACAGTATACAATCACACAGTATACACATACATGTACACACAGTATACACAGACATGTTTCTATTGGCTGAGAAGGTACTGGAGAGGTGGGGCAGCTATAATCTCTGGATTTTTAGACCAAAAGGATGTCGGTAAGGGACATTTCAGAAACAGATGTAAAAAAAAAACGCAGATTTTTACATACTGTCCCTGGTTTTACTGAGGCTGGCAACCCTGATGGGGCCCCCTAGTGACCCGGGGCCCTCGGGAAGTGCCCGAGTGGCCGAATGGTCAGTCCGCCCCTGGGCTCCAGCCAGAGTGTCTCTGCTGTCCTCTAATCTTTTTAGGCCTTTCGATAACAAGAGAATGCAAAGTCCTAGTGCACATCCATTGTTTAAAGCTGAACAGCAGGCAAGCAGCCAAATGCACGGTTGAAATACACATACATGGACTGTCTAATGCCCAAAGGATTTATAACTCTGTCTAGCAACTTTTGTGATTCGTACACCTCTGCCAGACAGCGCAGCCAAGATGGTGACACTACTTTTACTGTTAGATTGAAAGTGTTTTTTTTTTTATTTTTTTAAAACCACTTGCAAGACAAAGCCATAATGAGCTTGTATGACTAGCATTCTAGCTCATTATGCATCACTTACCTTAGATCGGGGCCCCCGAAGCTGCCCTCGTCACCCCCTCCAGCCAAAGCCATCTCTCCACAGATACCCGGCGAAGCCGGATTTGTGAATGGGGATTAACCCTGTGAATGCACCGTTGTCTACGGTGCACATGCGCCGTAGACAACGTTGTAAAACTTTTTGGCAAATATCTCCTAAACCGTGTAGGTTTAGGAGATATTTCTTGTACCTACAGGTAAGCCTTAATCTAGGCTTACCTGTAGGTGCAAGTTGTAATGGAGGGTATACAACCACTTTAAAAATAACAAACATGTTATACTTACCTGCTCTGTGCAGGGGTTTTGCACAGAGTAGCCCCGATCTTCCTCTTCTCAGGTCCCTCTTCGGTGCTCCTGGCCCCTCCCTCCTGTTGAGTGCCCCCCACAGTAAGCAGCCATTCAGACACAGAGCCACAGCCCGGCCCCGCCCCCTTTCTCTACTGGTTGACTTTGATTGACAGCAACAGGAGCCGATGGCGGTTCGGTCTCAGCCAATGAGGGGAGTCCCAGTCAGCCGAGTGTCTCGTGCAACATCACTGGATAGAGATGGGGCTCAGGTAAGTATTAAAGGGGCTGCTACACACAGAAGGCTTTTTATCCTAATGCATAGAATGCACTAAGATAAAAAACCTTCTGATTTGACAATCACTTTAAGGAATACACTGCCCCACCCACAGCCTGCTGATTGGACGGTGAAATAGAAGCAATACATTGATAGTTTCGATACTCTAGACGTGTGCAATTTGTTTTGTTCTGAATTTGTTTTTCTCCAAAATTCGGCATATTCGCTAGATTGGAAACATCCGAATTAACGAAAGTGCGTTCTTAATATTTTAATTATCATAGAAATTATCCGAATGTTTTTAGTTCTTTCAGATTTTCGGATTTTCGTTCTTTCGAATTTTCGGATTTTCGTTCTTTCGAATTTTCGGATTTTCGTTCTTTCGAATTTTCGGATTTTCGTTCTTTCGAATTTTCGGATTTTCGTCCTTTCGGATTTTCGTTCTTTCGGATTTTCGTTCTTTCGAATTTTCGGATTTTCGTCCTTTCGGATTTTCGTTCTTTCGGATTTTCGTTCTTTCGGATTTTCGTTCTTTCGAATTTTCGGATTTTCGTTCTTTCGAATTTTCGGATTTTCGGATTTTCGAATTATTACTAATTAACGAAATAACAAATACCGCATCTATACGAATGGAATGTAACAAATTAGAATTTATCAGAAGTTATGAATTTATTCTAAATAATGAAAATCGATCATAACGAATGATCCGAAAAACAAATGAAAGGAAAATGAAGAAAAAACTAATTTTTCGGTAGTGCACGTCTACCAATCAGCATTTTCTCTGTGGCAGGGACTGATTGGCTGCTAGTGCTGCTCTCCCCTCCCCCAGTCTGAGTGCAGCTGGGAAGCAATGAAGGATGCTGTTGTTCAAGGACCTATACCAGTGGTGTATAAAAAGACATTGAATTATTTTATGGCAATGCACACTGCATTAAAGGTTCATTTAACCTTTCACAGCATGTTCCATGTTACACCCATATTTAGACTTCTACCGCCCTCTGAAAAGCAATCCATAGTGGATAATTTTTAGGAGGATGGCCTAACAGCAGTTTATATAGAAACACAGCCCCACAAACTAAGCATTAGATCTTCCATGAGCGAGTGCCGTGTGTCGAAGGCTGCAAGCCGAATTACTTTTGCCATGATGGTGGGGAGGAAAGCATCATGTACAGTCCTCTCCAGCTGCCTGTTTTGTTTTTGGTGGGCGGTTGGTAAAACCATGGCTTAACCTTTTGTTTTTGCCAATAACCCCTCGACCGGCCGTATTAAAGAGGCCATAGGGTGTAACGTGTAAAATGGAGTTCACTCTTACCCTAGGCAACTGTATCCAGAGATCTCCACCTGTACACTTTTCTATGCTACCTGCATAAAGTCAGGTCTACAGATACACCTCCACCCCTGTCCTCACCCAGTGTTCATATCCTCTACTGCGTGTGCCCCATTATTGGTATTGGTGGGAGGAATAGTGCCCCATCATTAGTAACAGTGGGAGGAATAGTGTCCCATTATTGGTGTCAGTGGGAGGAATAGTGCCCATGAATGAATGAATAGTATAGCGCAACCTATGCGAACTGAATCGCCTCAGGGCGCTTTTTGCCACTGGTGTCCATCTGTGGTATAGCGCGGTCCTTGCCCTGTGGGGTCCTGACACGCTTACAAACACATACAACATACACATATTTGGCCAATTTTATCGACAGGATCTAATTACCCTACCAGCATGTCTTTGGAGTGTGGGAGGAAACCGGAGTACCCGGAGGAAACCCACACAGGCACAGGGAAAACATGCAAACTCCAGGCAGAAGGTGTCATGGTCGGGATTTGAACCAGCGACCCTATTACTGCTAGGTGAAAGTGCTAACTACTACACCACTGTGCTGCCCATCATTGGTATCAGTGGAAGGAATAGTGTCCCATCATTTGTATCAGTAGGAGAAATTGTGCCCCATCATTGGTGTCAGTGGAAGGAATAGTGCCCCATCATTGGTGTCAGTGGGAGGAATTGTGCCCTATCTTTGGTGTCAGTTGGAGGAATAGTGCCCCATCACTGGTATCAGTGGCAGGAATATTCCCCCATCATTGGTGTCAGTGGAAGGAATAGTGCCTCATCATTGGTGTCAGTGGAAGGAATAGTGCCCCATTATTGGTATCTGTGGGAGGAATATTGCTCCATCAGTGTCAGTGGGAGGAATTGTGCCCCATTTTTGATGTCAGTAGGAGGAATAGTGCCCCATCATTGGTGTCAGTGGAAGGAATAGTACCCATCACTGGTATCAGTGGGAGGAATAGTGCCCCATCATTGGTGTCAGTGGAAGGAATAGTGTCCCATTGTTGGTGGCAGTGGAAGGAATAGTGTCCCATTGTTGATGTGAGGACTAGTTCCCTACCTTTTGTGTCAGTGGAAGGAATAGTGCCCCATCGTTGGCGTGGGTGTGAGAAACAGTGCCCCGTCATTGGTGTCAATGGTTGGAGTAGTGCCCCATTATTGGTATCAGTGGGAGGAATAGTGCCCTGTTAAAGATTTTTTTTTTTTTTTTTTTTTTATCTGCCTAGAGTTCAGTTTTCTTATACTGTACATGGATAATATTGCCTTCTACGTTTCTGAACAAGCTTTATGTTTACTGTCTTCCATCGACCATCACTTATATCAAAATGCAGACTATAATAATCCTCACAATGACCCTGTCTGTATTACAGAGAACATAGACTATAATTCACCCGTCTATCTAATTTTCTGCTTCGGCTGGCAGAAGAGGGTTTAAAAGGTCGGCGGGATCTAAATTATACATTTCTCATTCATGTTTCACAGCTGACTTCCTCCATACGGGTCGTCTCATGGTACACTTGACGGTCTGTGGTGGTTAGGAAAATACTATAAATAATGTCACCCTATTGTTGGCAATGGAGTTGTTCACAGCGGTGCGACTCCAACTTTGCAGTGCCAATTTGAAAAAAGGTTCCTGCGTTTATTTTTTGCGATTTCAGGTGCGACTTGCATAGACATCTGTGCATGAGCAGCCAAGTAGCACCTGAAATCACGCTGACCCGCTACTTTGAAATCGTGCTTCAAACGAAGTAGCATGAATGTGAACCTGGGGCTTGCAGTGGTTTTAAAGCCTGAAGGTTTTTCATTCTATGCATTAAGATGAAAAAACCTTCTGTGCTGCAAAATCCCCCCCCAGCTCTCCCTTATACCTGAGCTTGATCTGATCCAGCGATGTGCACGAGAGCAGTGGCCCTCACCACTGTCTTCCCCCCTCGTTGGGCAGATTGCTAGCAGAGTTGGCTCCCGCTGCCGAAAGGAAAAAAAAAAAGCAAGCCGTTAATGAAAAATTAAGAAAAAAAAAGCGTGGGGACCACCCCCACGGCCCCGGGTATGAAATTTAGGCTCGGTTCACACTGGAACCTGCTGCGGATCGCACAGGAGCGCTGTGCATCCCTGTTCCCCGTTTCGGGGCCGAATCTATGCCTGAATTCGGCCCTGAAACGGAACCAAAGACGCACAGCGTTTCTGTGCAGTGCGCTCTGCAGCCGCAATGGAGATATGTGAACCCGCTCCATAGGGAGCCAGTCACATTCTCCTGCTATGCGAAATAGATGCGGGGAAACCCGCATCAAATTTGCATAGGTGTGAACCCGGCCTTAAGGGGGACCCCATGCCGAAATAGAAAAAAAAAGATAGCGTGGGGTCCCCCCCAATCCAAACCAAACCTGACTTGCCTGGTATGGATTGGGGGGGGGGGGCACACCTTTTCTTTTCTTTTTTTTTTAATGAAATTTTCATTGCCAATTATTTTATTTTTTTTTGGCATTAATCTGTCAGTGGGGACCATTAGGGTCCTGGTATGGATTGGGGGGGGGGGGGGCACCCATTTGTTTTTTTTTCTTTTTTTTTTTTTTTTTTTTTCTTTTTTTTAGCGTGGGGCTCCCCTTAAAATCCATAACAGACCCTAAGGCCCCATTCACACCTGAGCGTTTTGTAGCTTGAAGCCTGAAGCTACAAAACGGGGGAAAAAAAAAATCTATTATTCTCTATGGAGAGGGTTCACATCTCCACTCCAAAGTGCCTGAAGCCAGAAGTTACAAAACGCCTGAAGCTCAAACAAATTGTAGAACTTTTTTTTTTTTTTAGGCAGATTTGGGCGTTTTTCTGCTTTTTACATTGGTGACCTTTTGACCTGTGCAAAATCGCGGCAAAATCACGCAACTTTCTGCCTGAAAATGCTACGCTCAGGTGTGACTGGGGCCTAAGGGCTTAGTGTGGGTTTGGGAGGGGGACCCCCACTCTCAATTCGTGTTCAAAACTGAGAACATGTGTGATTGAAGGCAATGGAATTAGCCTGGAATTTTCACCGCAGTGCTCAGAAAACGCACGGGGCTCCTTTTAAGTTTGCTGTGAATTTCACTGCTGATGTGAACCTGCGCCACAGTAAGCCAGTTTGGTTTACATGTCGTGCAATTCGAATGCGGTTCAAAACGTATCCAATTCACGTATATGTGAACAAAGCCTTACAAGGTGACCAGGAAAATAATAGTTCACCTCCAGGGCTGGTGCTACCACTAGGCAAACCTAGGCAGCCGCCTAGGGCGCACTGCTGCCTAGGGGCGCCCGGCCACTGGTGTTACTACTCTCTTCTCTCTGCAACAAGAAAGTAAGTCTCAGCATCAGCAGGCAGCCACCGCTCCATTCGTGCATAGTGTCAGAGGCGCAGTGGCGGTGGAGGACTGTGTCCTTGTCCCGACTCCTGAATGAATGGAAGCAAGCAAACATTCATTGATGGGCAGGAGTAGGCTGCATTGATGGGCAGGAGTAGGCTGCATTGATGGGCAGGAGTAGGCTGCATTGATGGGCAGGAGTAGGCTGCATTGATGGGCAGGAGTAGGCTGCATTGATGGGCAGGAGTAGGCTGCATTGATGGGCGCTGGTGAGGCTGCATTGATGGGCGCTGGTGAGGCTGCATTGATGGGCGCTGGTGAGGCTGCATTGATGGGCGCTGGTGAGGCTGCATTGATGGGCGCTGGTGAGGCTGCATTGATGGGCGCTGGTGAGGCTGCATTGATGGGCGCTGGTGAGGCTGCATTGATGGGCGCTGGTGAGGCTGCATTGATGGGCGCTGGTGAGGCTGCATTGATGGGCGCTGGTGAGGCTGCAGTGATGGGCGCTGGTGAGGCTGCATTGATGAGTGCTGGTAGGCTGCATTTGATGGGCGCTGGTAAGGCTGGATTGATGGGCGCTGGTGAGGTGGTGAGGCTGCATTGATGGGCTCTGGTGAGGCTGTATTTGATGGGCACTTCATTAAAAAGGTGGGGTATACATGGACAGGACAAAGGGGGTGAAGCCATGGGTGGAGCTAAGGGGGGGGGGGGATTATGGCAAAATGAAGTTTCGCCTAGGGTGTCAAAAATCCTTGCACCAGCCCTGTTCACCTCTGTCTTCCATCAGACTATATGATGGCAGTAGAATGTTATACCCATCCATATTTCACAATGGCACAAGGATCCAGACTCTAATTTACGTTTTCCTTTGTCGACTATCGTTTGAGCTCAAGAAATTTTTTTTAAATAATGAAGCTGTTAGAGAGATGAGAGTATGTGAATATTTTAGCTGATACTTCAAAGGCAGTTTCCAAAACACATTGAAATTTTAGCGAATGGATTGAAATAATCCCTTAATGCGGGAGAGAGACATTCTGTGGGCATTATGTTTTCTTGGAAACGTGGTTCAAATGGAAATAGTCTGCACTGTGTTATGATATTTTAATATCGAGCCTCAATGAAAAAAAAAAAAAAAAAAAAACGGAAAAGAGTACGAGCTGATAATGACCAATCAAGCTTTTGCTTTCATTTTCTAGTCTTCACTTGAGAGCTGCCATCAGATTGGCTGAAGATGGTAACACAAATCATAACTTTTTAGTTGTAAAACCCGAGGACCTTCATCTGTATGTGCGATCTTTGTGAAGAAACTAGATTGACCCTATTTATACGAGGGATGTTGGACTGACTGGCTCATAAAGCAAATATTCAGTATATAGGCAAAATGTTTGTTGATTTGGTACAGTGCCTTTGAAAAAGTATTAATACCCCTTGGCTGATAAATTCCATACTGGGATGATGCTTGTAGGTACAGGCATCATCCCGGTATAACTACAGTGCCTTGAAAAACTATTCATACTCCTTGAAATGTTCCACATTTTGTCATGTTACAACCAAAAACGTAAATGTATTTTATTGGGATTTTATGTGATAGACCAACACAAAGTGACACAATTGTGAAGTGGAAAGAAAATGATAAATAGTTTTCAAAATTTGTTACAAATAAATATCTGAAAAGTGTGGCGTGCATTATTATTCAGCCCCCTTTACTTTGATACTCCTAACTAAAATCTAGTGGAACCAATTGCCTTCAGAAGTCACCTAATTAGTAAATAGAGTCCACCTGTGTTTAATTTAATCTCAGTATAAATACAGCGGTTCTGTGAAGCCCTCGGAGGTTTGTTAGAGAACCTTAGAGAACAAACTGCATCATGAAGGCCAAGGAACACACCAGACAGGTCAGGGATAAAGTTGTGGAGAAGTTTATAGCAGGGTTAGGTTATAAAAAAAATATCCAAAGCTTTGATCATCTCACGGAGCTCTGTTCAATTCATCATCTGAAAATGGAAAGAGTATGGCACAACTGCAAACCTACCAAGACATGGCCGTCCACCTAAACTGACAGGCCGGCAAGGAGAGTAGCAGAGTAGCAGCCAAGAGGTCCATGGGAACTCTGGAGGAGCTGCAGAGATCCACAGCTCAGGGGGGAGAATCTGTCCACAGGACAACTATTAGTCGTGCTCTCCACAAATCTGGCCTTTATGGAAGAGTGGTAAGAGAAAAGCCATTGTTAAAAGAAAGCCATGACAAAATGTGGAAAATTTTAAGGGGTGCAAATACTTTTTCAATGCACTGTATATGTACGAGTAGAACCCCAATTAATTTGAATTAAAAGCTACCATTTGGGCTCTTTGGCCCTCATGCACAGATCAAATTTAAAGTGTTCCTACAGTCAAAACCTTTTTGTATAGTTTTAGAAGAGAGAATATAATATAAATAACTAGAAACCCTGCAATATTTTTTTTTTTTTTTGGTGTCTTTGTCCCATTGGGGAGAATTTGCTTCTCTTCCTGTCTTAAACTGATAACTGATATTAAATGAACAAGCAAAATCTAAACTTGTAAGGCTAGTCATAGAGACACAATCAGAAGTTAGAGGAAATCTCTCCAAACTGAGAGGAGTCAACTCTTAGACAGTCGACACACAAGCAATACTCTGCCAACGCTGTGCCAATACTCTGCCAACGCTGTGCCAATACTCTGCCAACGCTGTGCCAATACTCTGCCAACGCTGTGCCAATACTCTGCCAACGCTGTGCCAATACTCTGCCAACGCTGTGCCAATACTCTGCCAACGCTGTGCCAATACTCTGCCAACGCTGTGCCAATACTCTGCCAATACTCTGTCATACTCTGCCATACTCTGCCATACTCTGCAATACTCTGCAATACTCTGCAATACTCTGCAATACTCTGCCAATACATTTTAATAACAACAAAGAATTTTTTTTTATTTTTTTACAGAATTTTCAGTCTTTTTTGATTTAAAGCGGAAAAATAAAAAACCCAGCGGTGATTAAATACCACCAAAAGAAAGCTCTATTTGTGTGAAAAAAGGACAAACATTTCATATAGGTACAGTGTTGCATGACTGAGTAATTGTCATTCAAAGTGTGAGAGCCCCGAAAGCTGAAAATTCGTCTGGTTAGGAAGGGGGTTTAAGTGCCCAGTGGTTAAGATGATCATAATGGAGCTTCAGGCACATCAAATTCTAAGGCAAGGGGAAGACAAGAAATTAAGGAGTGGTAAAATCTCCTAGGCGACCGCTGAATATTTCACTGGTCCCACTGTGGGCCCATTTAGGATGTGTGGAGTAAACATACAATGGATTTTAAGTTCCCTGCATGGTGATCCTGAAGTGCTGGAATTTTTGGAAAAATGCCATCTAAAGATGCTATCTGCATGTAGTTAGCATGGTTTTCCACAGGAAGTTCCTCACCCAATCATAAGGCCTGTTGGTAGATTTATCAGCTTCTAAACAGATCTGCCCTTCCCTGTCTACATGTGCTAGGAAGGTTAAACTGTGAGCTCCTCTGGGGCGGGGACTCGCATAGTTACGTCATTGTGTTTAAAAAAATTAAATTGTAAAATGTGATATAACATAAGCTGTCTAAATTTTAAGCCCATGCCCTGTGTAAATATTTTCTTGTTTGTCTATCTAGGTGGAGTGTTATGTCACTGACCCCTTGGTCTACCATGGCGGGCTGAAGGTTTCCTTTGGAGTGCAGCTCCTGAACGCCACAGCCCGGGTGGAGAAGGCACTTCCACACGTCAGGCTGCCCCTGATTTTGTTTCACGGCACCGCTGACAAGCTTTGTGATTTCAAAGGCTCTCAGTTCATGATGGACACCGCCCCCAGCGAAGATAAAACACTAAAGGTAAATACTTGTACAGCAACATTATCTCCTGCTAACAAAGGTAAAAATTGGAGCAATTACAAAGAGCAACTTTGTGCTCTTTAAGGCCTTGTTCACACAGGTGTACTTAAGCATTCGCCCCATGCATGGGCCGTATGGAAATGCACAGGCGTTCCATGCTTCCTTATGCAGGCATTCCCATTCATGTTAATTGGGACACCACAGCTGCATGGACACAGCCACTACTCCCAATTTGACATCCATATGTGTTAACATGAATGGGACTGCCTGCACAGGAATGCACCAGTGCATCCTCGGGTGGGAAAACATGGCCCTCGCACGGGCATATGTTTAAAGCAGTAGTAAAGCCCGTTATAATGAGGCTTACCTGTAGGTAAATGGAATATCTCCTAAACGTGCACTGTTTAGGAGATATTCACCCTGGATGCAGCCTGTGACGTCACCGGCGTATGCCCTCTAAAGGTCCAGCATACTGTGCCGAACCTTCAGAGCTTTGTGCCTGAACCGAGGGCTACCGTGTGCATGCGCAGAAGTGACGTCATCGCGGCTCCAGCCACTCACACCACCGGAGCCTGCGAACACGAAGGAAGACTGGGGAAAGAAGTCAGCCCTCTTAGCGTTGACGGCGCACCACTGGAGGGCTTCATTCTAAGGTAAGTATTTTGCTGAGCTCTTCTCCCCTTTCCCTGGACAGAAGTGACAGCAGCAGAGAAGAGAGCCGAGAGGAGGTGCGGGCTGTACTGTGCTGTCCCCCTCCTGTCCTGTGCTCTCCACACAGCAGATAAAATGGCTAGATCAGACTGTACAGGTTCAATTACCCCACCCACATTTCCTGCTGCCTGGAAATGAGCAGCCCTAGGAGGGCATAGAGACGGGTAATCCAACTGCGCACAGTCTGATATAGTGATCCTGTGTCATTTGCTGTATGGTGGAGCGCTGTTATGACAGAAGGGGGAGAGCACAGTCCGCAACTCCCCACGGCTCTGTATCAATTTCCAGCCTGTAAAGTTTGGGGGGGGGGGGCTGGGTCGACGACCTACAGGTGGGGGAATTGTAGCGGGCGGTGGTAACAATAATTTATTCTTTGGATGAGAGGGTTGTGGAGGAGGGGGGGTGGGGGTCTTTTTGTGCTGGGAATGGTAATTTGTGCTAGGAATAAGAATAGGCGGGGGGGAATGTGCTAGGAGGGGGGGATGAGGGGATTTTGGGTAAGAGGGGGAATGGGAGGGGATTTGACCCCCTGTACCCTGCCTTGCTGACTTCTGTGCACTGACCTTTGTCCTCTAACCTACTGACCCCCTGTAATCTGCCCTGCTCACCCCTGCCCTCCTTCCCTTGTGTAGCCTGTTTTCTGCCCTGATAACTCCTGCTTTCCACCCAGGTGATGCCTGTCATCTGCTCGGTTGACTCTGTCCTCTGCCCTTCTGACCCCTATCCCCTGCCCTGTACACTTCCCTGCTGACCTCTCATCCTCTGCCCTGCTGACCCCCTGTACACTGCCCTACTGACCCCCTGTACTCTGCCCTGCTCACCCCTGCCCTCCTTCCCTTGTGACTCCTGTTTTCTGCCCCTGATAACTCCTGCTTTCCACCCAGGTAATGCCTGTCATCTGCTCGGTTGACTCTGTCCTCTGCCCTGCTGACCCCTATCCTCTGCCCTGCTGACCCCTATCCTCTGCCCTGCTGACCCCTATCCTCTGCCCTGCTGACCCCTATCCTCTGCCCTGCTGACCCCTATCCTCTGCCCTGCTGACCCCCCATCCTCTGCCCTGTACACTGCCCTGATGACCTCCCATCCTCTGCCCTGCTGACCCCCTGTACACTGCCCTGCTGACCCCCTGTACACTGCCCTGCTGACCCCCTGTACACTGCCCTGCTGACCCCCTGTACACTGCCCTGCTGACCCCCTGTACACTGCCCTGCTGACCCCCTGTACACTGCCCTGCTGACCCCCTGTACACTGCCCTGCTGACCCCCTGTACACTGCCCTGCTGACCCCCTGTACACTGCCCTACAAACTTATAACCTCTGCCCTACAAACTGCTGAACCTATCCTCTCCTTTGCCCTGCTGATCCCCTGTACACTGTCCTACCCACTCCTATACACTGCCCTGCTAATTTTATATCCTTTTCCCCCTGACATTTTTTGCTGCAACTTCACATCAGACAGGCTAGAGCCGGCCCTATACTGTGTGTATATATAGAGCTGTAACAAGCAGGACCCTCTAATCCCTCTTGAACTGTACCGTCTCCCTCCATTTTGTACCAAACTGTTGGCGCTGTATAAATCCTGTGTAATAATATAATAATAATGTGCATATAATGTATCCATGGGACCGTGTCCAGTATATCAATATAAATTTGTATGTGCTAGTATGAATTAAATCTAGCAATATGGGAAATTGAATGTACAAGCTGCATATCATCTTGTTAGTGGGATTTATGTCTGCTTCTGATAATATCCAGCTGTCATGATGACTGCGGGCACTCACGGTTTGCACTGCAGCCAAGATATAAACTCTGCACTGTAGATACCATCTGTGTTGATATTAATATTGTATAGTGAGAGCTCACAGATATTAAGGCTGTCGACAGAGGCTGAAACCAGCAGCAAACCCTACACCATAGATTGCACAGAGTAGACCAGTTTAAAGGAAACTTGTACTGACAGTTGGGATGTGAGATTTCCCTTTAAGCCAACACTAAAAAGTTAAAGCCAAACCATTTTTCTTTCATTTTGGATGGAGTGGGGAAGGGTTAGAAAACTTGTCGCCTTTATTTGTTCTGTTGACCATTGTGACCGCGACAAAGAATGATGGCAAATCCAAAATGTTGGTGTTTACCCTCCAATAAGGACATTTGTTATGGGGACAGTTGTCCAAGAGGGGATTTACCCTAATTTTAAAGGAGTCTTTTCGTAGGGCCTGATGGAATACGTAAAAAATAAAAAAATCTGGAGAGGTCTTTAAACCCCTATTAGAGCCTTCTGGTGGGGTTTAATAGAACAAAGGAGCTGTCTAAAGCCCAAACCAACTCTCTCCTTTCCTCCACCATCCTCCCCAACCCCCCTTCTGGTCTGGTGGGGGTTAAGAGAACAAAGGTGCTGTCACAGGCTCTCATCAAGAGTGCCCGACTATGCCCACCCTTTCCTACCAGCTGCTCTATACTTGGAAGCCGGTACTACAGCTCCCATGAATGACACAGGATCTATGAATGGAAGACAGGCGGATGTTTGATATGTCCACCCCTCCATTCATAGATCACGTTCATTCATAGAAGCTGTAGTATGGCTTCTGTGAATGGGGCGGCTGGGCAGAAAGGGCGGGCATGGTTGAGCATTCTTAGGTTTGTTTTTGTATTGTTCACTCTGTTGTGGAAAGAGGTTGCCACCATCCCTATTTCCTTTTTTTTTGTTTTTTACCCTCTATAGGATTTTGTCAGCAACCAAACCAACGAAACATAAGGTTCATAAAACATTTTAAACACATATTCACTAAAACCACAAATAGACATAATTGGATTGAAGGGCATTGGTAAGCATATACAGATTATAGTGGTACTTCTCCAAAACTGCAAATATTATGAAGTTTTGATATTCCACAAGTTGCTCACTCTATGGCATCATATATATCCAACACGTTTCAAGACTCGTTCAATTAATCTCTTCCTCAGGGACAGAAGATGCCACTCTAAAGTATCAAAGCAAACTCCCAATAACATATTGTCTACAAGACATGTATTACCACATCAAATTGCACTTACAAGCATAACACGATACACCACTGCTTCTCAACATAGCGGCTCATTTAATTCTCCACTTGAAAACAGGGGATGATCCTATGCAAGGATCACAAATCTCCCGGTTAGAATGGGGCTATTTAAAGAATCTTTAAAGAAAAAAATCTCTCTAAAGATGGATCCCATTGTAGATAAACGATCAAAAATAAATAATAATTAAATATACTAATGCGGCGTACACACGATCGGAATTTCCGATGGAAACAGTCCGATGGGAGCTTTTCATCGGATTTTCCGACCGTGTGTATGCCCAACGATCTTTTTCTGTCGAAATTTCTGACGGACTTTGAATTGAGAACCTGTTCTCAATTTTTCCGACGGAAAACCTTTCTATCGGATTTTCCGATCGTGTGTATGCAATTCCGACACGCAAAATTCCGAAGCATGCTCGAAAGCATTAAACTTCCCTTTTATAGTGCTGTCAAACTTTTTTTTATGCCGCTGTGTTATTGACCGTCGGAATTTGGTGTGATCGTGTGTAGGCAACACAGCTTGAGTGGAATTCCATCGGGAAAAACCGGCAGTTTTTTCCGACGAGAATTCCGATCGTGTGTACGCGGCATAAGACTATACATGGGACCCTGATGGGTAAGTACCCAGCCCACTTTTCACACTCGCTCACATCAACTGTCCTTGAACATGTCTGTGCTCCAAAAAATCTGTGCCTCTGGGAGTTGGGTTTCCCCCCTATATATAGGGCTTTAATCCCCCCCCCCCCCCGAGATGGTTGCGCCAATTGGTTGAGCACTCTTGATGGAAGCCTGTGACAACTACGTCTGTCTATTAACTCCGCTGAACCAGAAGATTGAGGCAGTGGGCGCTTGAGTGGGGGGAAATGGGGAGCGGTATAAGAGGAGGAAGATTTCAGCAAAAGGAGGAGACAGCAGCACAAGGGACACATCTCACTGAAGGGGAAGTCATGTCCCTTGTGATGTTTTTTTTATTTTTTCATTTAAGTTTAGCTCAATTTAGTCTCACATTTTTTTTTTTTTGGCTTCGTCTGGTCTTTAAGATGTTTTGGTGTCTATTCATCTACCTTTTTTATTTTACAGGTGTATGAAAATGCTTTCCACGTTTTGCACAAAGAACTTCCTGAGGTGACAAATGAGGTGTTCCAAGAGATCAAGAGCTGGATCCTTCAAAGGCTAGAGGCGTCCACATCAGCTCCAGCAACAACAGAACAGCCAAAAAGTACTTAGGTGACACTATACCCAACAACGCCCTGACGGACTCTTGTGTCCTCCTATATAAGCCTACTTCCAACTAAGCCTCCATCCAAGTCACTTCTCAGCTGAGTCTCCACACCATAGTAACTCCCCTTCCGTATGGACTCCAGCTCCGATTCCCAAGCCACAGGAATCGACGGGGAACTTTGATGGTGTACAACAACACTTACTTGACAAAGCACAAGAAAGCCACAAATGCAGCCCCATGGAAATCTCTCTCTGCACTCAGCTGGGGGTGGATGCATAGGCAATGGTGGGCGATTTCAGACAAATGTCTCTAGGAAGGATTTGGGCATTTAAGTTCTCAGCAATAATTTTACAATGTGCATCCACCTTTCTCGGAAGCCGACTTCACAGGAACCGCATTGAGGAAAGGCTTCCAAAGTCTACAAAGCGATCTGTCACCGTAAAGCACAAAGCAATATATGACATCGTCCATAGGAAGAAAAACAAGAATGTATATTTTATCATTGCTTGTTTTGCTGGCTGACATCCGGGGAAAGCGTTGCGACTGTGTTTAAAGATCAGCTATGAAGGAATCCTTTGTACATATCCCCTTTTACCCCTTTTAATAGATTTTATTACACATTATATAAAAATAATAATAATTTAATATGTTAATATATTTTCTGCCTGCATAGGACACGGCGGAGAAAAAGTAGTTTTTTTAGATTATTTTTTACATTCTAGAAAAAGTGAATTTGTGGCCTTTTTGCCTGCTAACCGCTAATGTATGTAAATTTTTTATCTGACCAAGACAACACAGTGATTTTTTGTTGGGTAATGTGCTTTAGGTTATCTTTTGGCAGTAACAAAAAAAAACCTAAAGATACACTCCAATTGAACACAAAAGGATGTCATTTAAAGTGAACCTGTCATCTTTAGATGTTACTAGCAAGATACATTTTTTTTTTTCCAATCCCTACTATGGCAAATTAAGGGTAAGGTAGGGCGCCAAATCATCCCCTCTCCATAGCTATAGGGTCAGGAGGATCAGCGGAGAGTAGAAGTGTCAAGCTATTGAATTAACTAACCTTTCTGCGCTGTTACCAGCAAAATTCATACAGAGAAGGGATATGCTGAGGTGTGAATCCCTCATCAGATCTTAAACTGTCCCTTTTCACTCGGCTCTCAGTAGCCCTCAGTGTTCCTGGTCCAGCCTTTTCTCGCTTGTCATCAGTAGGGTGGGAAGAGGACTGTCACTCATAGTGGGAAGAGGACTGTCACTCTTAGACCTCATCTACATTGGGACTTATCCTGCTTCCAAGCGGAGCCCAGGCCCTCCTGCAAAATCCATACAGAGAAGGGATATGCTGAGGTGTAAATCCCTCATCACATCCCAAGATGTCCATCCTTATTCCTATCTTAGTAGTCCTCAGTGCTCCTGATCCAGCTTTTCCATGCCTGTCATCTGTAGGGTGGGATGAGGACTGCCACTCTTAGACCTCATCTAAATTGGGACTTGTCCTACTTCCAAGTGGAGCCCATGCCCTGCTGCAAAATCCATACAGAGAAGGGATATGCTGAGGTGTGAACCTCTCATCAGATCCCAAACTGTCCCTTCTCACTCTGCACTCAGTATCCCTCAGTTTTCCTGATCTAGCTTTTTCTTGCCAGTCATCAATAGGGTAGGAAGAGGACTGTCACTCTTAGTGGGAAGAGGACTGTCACTCCTAGACCTCATCTACATTGGGACTCATCCTGCTTCCAAGCGGAGCCCATGCCCTCCTGCAAAATCCATACAGAGAAGGGATATGCTGAGGTGTGAACCCCTCATCAGATCCCAAACTGTCCCTTCTCACTCTGCTCTCAGTAGCCCTCAGTTCTCCTGATCTAGCTTTTTCTTGCCTGTCATCAATAGGGTAGGAAGAGGACTGTCCCTCTTAGTGGGAAGAGGACTGTCCCTCTTAGTGGGAAGAGGACTGTCCCTCTTAGTGGGAAGAGGACTGTCCCTCTTAGTGGGAAGAGGACTGTCCCTCTTAGTGGGAAGAGGACTGTCCCTCTTAGTGGGAAGAGGACTGTCCCTCTTAGTGGGAAGAGGACTGTCCCTCTTAGTGGGAAGAGGACTGTCCCTCTTAGTGGGAAGAGGACTGTCCCTCTTAGACCTCATCTAAATTGGGACTTGTCCTACTTCCAAGAGGAGCCCATGCCCTCCTGCAAAATCCATACAGAGAAGGGATATGCTGAGGTTTGAATCCCACATCAAATCCCAAGCTGTGTTTGAAAGTGTAAGTTCCAAGGTTGTGGTAATCCTCATTCTAAAAAAAAAAAAATGTATCAGAGATTGAAGTGCCATACCTCAAGCTAATAGTCCAAATACAAAATGTATTCCAATATAATATTGTCTGGAAGACCATACAAAGGAAGCCAACACGTTTTGTGGGCCAAAACTTGCACCTTCAACAGGTCTTGAGAATAAGAAATATTGTATATGGCTTGGACTGAGAATACACGGTATGTGGCTTATGGTCTTCATCAGCAGCTGCTTTGAGCAGCAATCCGGCCCCCGAAATGGGTTGTAAATCTTGTATGGATTCATACTAGATTTTACATGGGTAATAATCCAGATACAAATGTATTCCAAACAATGTGGTGCATCAATCTCTGATCCATTTATTTTCATTACAAACTAGGAAAAACTGGAGGAATCCTTTGGCGCATAGAAGTCGCCATCCCAAAATCCAGATACTCTTGTTTAACCACCACTGCAATAACAATGGATAGCAATACAAGCAGGATAATCCCAGGGTTCCAGCTCTAGCTTTCCATTCTCCCCCCCCCCCCCCCCCCCCCCCCTTTTTCCCCCCCCAAAAAAAATCATCCATGTGTCTTAGGGAGTCACTGACCCAGAGCAGGTTTGCTTCTCCCAGGTCAGTGACCAAATAGGCTAAGGACAACCTGGAACTTACACTGTTAAAGGCAAGTCAGCCATGGCATGTCCCCTCCCTGTCCTTGATTTTAATTAGATCACGTGGAGTGGCGTTTATTGTGTAAATGCATTTTTCACTACTTTTTTACCTCTGTTCCTTTTAGTAGGAAAACAGTGTGTCTCAAAGGAAAGCCATTTTCCTTAAATGCATGCTTTCTTATGGCTGCATTTGGCTTGCTGCTTAATCTGATGCCCATTGGCACTAACCATAGAAATACAGATCAAACAAGTAGTATAAACCATACTGTTTTGATTTGTACATATCCAGATCAATACCATGTATACATATAATATGATTATTATTTTTTTTTTTTAAATATATTAACTGATCAGTTTTTAAGGACCCCTGGCAGTAAAAAAATCTCCACCATGGTGTTCCCAGCTCCGCCCACCTGACAGCTTCTATGGGGGGGTCCTGCTCTTCCTGTTGGGTTATTTTTTTATCATGTTACTGAGAAAACAGCAGAAGGAGCGAGACCCCCCTCTACACCTGTAGTGAAAGGAGCAAGAGTCCATAGCAGTGGGGGGATTCTCATCACTGGTGTCCCTAGAAGAAGTAAAAGAAAGAAAAAAAAGCGACAGTGGGTTATTCAGGCCTTTGCACCTACAAATGAAATGTCGTTAGTAAGGAATGACCCTTTAAGATTTGGCCTGTTCTTCCTGGTGTGCATTGTATAATGCCCTGTCAGTTTACGGAGATTTCTGCAACTGTATCCAACATGTTAAAGCAAAAAAAAAAAAAAAAAGTCAGAGTGTAAATCATTTTTATACATGTAACACTGAAGCGACACTGAAATTTTGTCTCTTTATGAATAAAATTTGACTGTTATGAACTATGGCTTTGTAAAGATTTAGTATGTAAGAACAACCTCCAAGTGTCCAGACTGTGCACATTAAAGTTTCTACATTTTCCTTGAAAGAGAAGTATTGCCAAACTAGCAATATTGTCGGGATCCACCCGGCTGCCTGATTGACAGCTTTCCGTCAGGCTACAAATAATAATTACGTTGCTGTTTTCGTGTTTTTTTTTTTTTATTTCTATTTTTTTAACCACTTCAATACAGGGCTTTTAAACACCCTTCCTTACCAGAGCACTTTGCGATTCGGCACTGCGTCGCTTTAACTAACAATTGCGCGGTCGTGCGACGTTACACCCAAACAAAATTGACGTCCTTTTTTTCCCACAAATAGAGCTTTCTTTTGGTGGTATTTGATCACCTCTGCGGTTTTTATTTTTTGCGCTATAAACAAAAAAAGAGCGACAATTTTGAAAAAAAAACACAATATTTTTTTACTTTTTGCTATAATAAATATCCCATTTTTTAAAAAAAAAAAACTATTTTTTTCTTCAGTTTAGGCCGATACGTATTCTTCTACATATTTTTGGTAAAAAAAAATCGCAATAAGCGTATATTGATTGGTTTGCGTAAGTTATAGCGTCTACAAAATAGGGGATAGATTTATTGAATTTCTTTTTTTTTACTAGTAATGGCGGCGATCTGCGATTTTTTTTTTTTTCGTGACTGCGACATTGCGGCGGACACTTCGGACACTTTTGACACATTTTTGGAACCATTCACATTTACACAGCGATCGTTGCTATAAAATTGCAATGATTACTGTGTAAATGTGACTGGCAGGGAAGGGGTTAACACTAGGGGGCGCTGCAGGGGTTAATGTATTCCCTATATGTGTGATTCTAACTGTGGGGGGAGGGGACTCAAAGGGGAGGAGACCGATCATGTGTTCCTCCGTACTGGGATCACATGATCGGTCTCCTCTCCGCTGACAGGACGTGGAGCTGTGTGTTTACACACACAGCTCCACGGTCCCGTTGTTTTAACGGGCAATCGGGGGTGCCCGGCGGACATCGCGGCCGCCAGGCACTCGCACCGGGTCCCGAGCGATGCCGCGCGCGCGCCCCCCAGGCGGCCGGGAATGCGAGGACGTCATATGACGCCCATCCAGGATGGGAGATCCACCTTGTGGGCGTCATATGACTATAAGGCAGTATTGAAGTGGTTAAGTTGCTTAGTGCTGTAGCAAAGGTTAAAACACCTTGGGCTGGAAGCACGATGAACTGCTGATAAAGTGTGAGTTGAGGTTTGGCTTAAATTTGTTAGCGTATCTAAATCTGCTAGTACATCTAGCATTCGCCTCCCCCCAGACTGACAATACTGCTGTCCAAATGTGCCCCCTTGGGTCGTCCATCCAGACTGGGGGGCACTCTAATGCAGGAGGCGTGTTACTGGCCTAAACACCAGCTGAAAACTGAGGGGGGAATAAAGACTAGAAAGAAAATGAATGCAGCCACCACATCTAATTGATTAAAGTGGTTGGAAAGGCTTTTGCCTTTTGGCAAGGTTCTCCATCATGCTGGAAAAGGTATTGTTCCTCACCAAACTGTTCTTGGATGGTTGGGAGAAGTTGCTCTCGGAGGATGTTTCTGTACCATTCTTTAGTCATGGTTGTGTTCTTAGGCAAAATTGTGAGTGAGCCCAGTCCCTTGGCTGAGAAGTAACCCCACACATGAATGGTCTCAGGATGCTTTATTGTTGGCATGACACAGGACTGATGGTAGAGCTCACCTTTTCTTCTCAAGGTTTTTTCCGGATGCCCCAAACAATCGGAAAGGGGATTCATCCGAGAATATGACTTTACCTCAGTCCTCAGAAGTCCAATCCCTGTACCTTTTGCAGAATATCAGTCTGTCCCTGGTGTTTTTCCTGGAGAGAAGTGGCTTATTTGCTGCCCTTCTTGACACCAGGCCATCCTCCAAAAGTCTTCTCCTCACTGTGTGTGCCGATGTCCTCACACCTGCCTGCTGCCATTCCTGAGTAAGCTCTGCCCTGGTGGGGGCCCCGATCCCGCAGCTGAATCAACTGCAGGAGACGGTCACGATGCTTGCTGGACATTCTTGGGCACCCTAAAGCCTTCTTCACAACAATTGAACCTCTCTCCTTGAAGTTCTTGATGATCCGATAAATGGTTGATTTAGGTTCAATCTTAGTAGCAGCAATATCCTTGCCTGTGGATCCCTTTTTTGTGCAAAGGAATGATGACTGCACGTGTTTTTTTTCTTGCAGGTAACCATGTTTAACAAAGGAAGAACAAAGATTTCAAGCACCACCCTCCTTTAAAAGCTTCCAGTCTGTTATTATAACTCAATCAGTATTACAGAGTGATTTCCAGCCTTGTCCTCATCAACACTGACACCCGTGTTAACGAGAGAATCACTGGCATTAAGTCAGCTGGTCCTTTTGTGGCAGGGTTGAAATGCAGTGGAAATGTTTTTTTGGGGGATTAAGTTAATTTTCATGGCAAAGAGGGACTTTGCAATTCATCTGATCACTCTTCATAACAGTCTGGAGTATATGCAAATTGCTATCATAAAAACTGAGGCAGCAGACTTTGTGAAAATTAATATTTGTGTCATTCTCAAAACTTTTGGCCATGGCTGTAGGTACAGAAAAAGGGAAAATGAGCTGCAATTTCAGTGCCTCGGTTGCAAACGCTGATGATCCATTCTCCACAATGCCTGCAGCTACAAAGGTCAATGAGGGGCTTGTTTTTACTGCCTATTCAGAATATTTAACTACTTAATTTGTAGTGTGTGATGATACGCAATATAATTGCCTCCTGTTCTTATCTAATAATGAGCAGTATGGCTGCTTCTGGTATATATAAAATCAAAACTAGGAGAAAACAAGGATTTTTAAAGTTAAACTCCAGGCAAAAAACAAATACACAGATGAATTGCATATATATATATATATATATATATATATATATATATATATATATATATATATATATATATATATATATATATATATATATATATATATATATATATATATATATATATAGGGAAAAATGTATTTGGTCCCCTGCTGATTTTGTACGTTTGCCTACTGACAAAGAAATGATCAGTCTATAATTTTAATGGTAGGTTTCTTTTTAACAGTGAGAGACAGAACAACAACAAAAAAATCCAAAAAAAAAACGCATTTCAAAAAAGTTATAAATTGATTTGCATTTTAATGAGTAAAATAAGTATTTGATCCCCCTATAAATCAGCAAGTTTTCTGGCTCCCAGGTGTCTTCTATACAGGTAACGAGCTGAGCTTAAGAGCACTCTCTTAGAAGGGAGTGCTCCTAATCTCAGCTTGTTACCTGTATAAAAGACACCTGTCCACCGAAGCCATCAATCAGATTCCAATCTCTCCACAATGGCCAAAACCATTTTCGCGAATGAAAAAAAACACAAAATAAATGTCAATCTCCCTCGGTCTGGGGCACCATGCAAGATCTCGCCCCGTGGAGTTTTAATGATCATGAGAACAGTGAGGAATCAGCCCAGAACTACACGGGAGAATCATGTCAATGATCTCAAGGCAGCTGGGACCATAGTCAGAAAGAAAACAATTGGTAACACATTACACCGTGAATATACCGTTATATTGGTCTGGTTCTTCTCATTTACATTAATTGGTGTTTTTAAATATATATATAAAACATAGTATAAAGTTGTATTTCCAATCATTTCTGCAGCAGTTATGGCCAATACTGGCCTCTGGCCCACCACCAGTGTCATTGCACCTCACCCGTATGGCACAGAAAGCAAGCCTGCACTGCCTTCCATCAGAGCATGCCTTTGTCGCCACTCTCCCGATACAAACCCATTTCAAGCTGTGAAATGTTTTCATCGCAGTGGTTAAAATGTAAATTTCCTTCATTAACATGGATCGGCGTTCTCCTGCTCCACAAAACAACAACACAGCTGCACTGGCATCCAGAACCAGGCGCTGTGAAATGAGTCAACCTTTATGTTAAACGCCGTGATGAGAGCCTGCCAATGGAGGAGATAAAACATTTGGCCTTACTGTGATCTCCAGCTAAGTCAAGAGATGGTGACGTCATCCTGGCAGCCATTTTACTATCACTCACAGCACTGATCTGCAACAAAAGATGAAAAAAGATAAGATTTATACAAAAAATTGTTAATGATACACAGATTCTTTAGCAAATTAAAGGGGTTATAAACCTTTGTGTTTTTTCACCCTAATGCATCCTATGCATCAAGGTGAAACAACACCTGTCAGTGACCGGCCCCCCAGCCCCCCCATTTTACTTACCTGAGCCCTCGAACTTGACCAGCGGGGACGCACTGTCTCTCTGCCCAGGGTTCTCGGCTCTTGATTGGATAGATTGATAGCAGCGCAGCCATTGGCTCCCTGCTGCTGTCAATCAAATTCAATGATGCGAGCGCCGGGGGGCAGGGCCTGAGTCCTGCATCCTGCCTCTATGGACACCGAATGCTTGACTCGGGAGCGAGCCCGCAAGGTAACCCCCTCGGGGAAGCGCTTCTCCGAGGGAGTTACCAGATGTGGGGAGGAGCCGCGAGAGCCACCGGGGGACCCCAGAAGAGCAGGTTCGGGGGCCACTCTGTGCAAAACAAGCTGCACAGTGGAGGTAAGCATGATATGTTTGTTATTTAAAAAAATTTAAATAATTATCTTTACAATCACTTAAAATGTAATGTAGGTTTTACATACAGTGTCTTGAAAAAATATTCATACCCCTTGAAATTTTCCACATTTTGTCATGTTACAACCAAAAACGTAAATGGATTTAATTGGGATTTTATGTGATAGACCAACACAAAGTGGCACATAATTGTGAAGTGGAAGGAAAATGGTAAATAGTTTTCCAAATGTTTTACAAATAAATATATGAAAAGTGTGGGGTACATTTGTATTCAGCCCCCTTTATTCTAATACCCCTAACTAAAATCTAGTGGAACCCATTGCCTTCAGAAGTCACCTAATTAGTAAATAGAGTCCACCTGTGTGTAATTTAATATCAGTATACATACAGCTGTTCTGTGAAGCCCTCAGAGGTTTGTTAGAGAACCTTAGTGAACAAACAGCATCACGAAGGCCAAGGAACACACCAGACAGGTCAGAGATAAAGTTGTGGAGAAGTTTAAAGCAGGGTTAGGTTATAAAAAAAATATACCAAGCTTTGAACATCTCACGGAGCTCTGTTCAATCCATCATTCGAAAATGGAAAGAGTATGGCACAACTGCAAACCTACCAAGACATGGCCGTCCACCTAAACTGACAGGCCGGGCAATGAGGACATTCATCAGAGAAGCAGCCAAGAGGTCCATGGTAACTCTGGATGAGCTGCAGAGATCCACAGCTCAGGTGGGAGAATCTGTCCACAGGACAACTATTAGTCGTGCCCTCCACAAATCTGACCTTTATGGAAGAGTGGCAAGAAGAAAGTAATTGTTAAAAGAAAGACATAAGAAGTCCTGTTTGCAGTTTGCGAGAAGCCATGTGGGGGACACAGCAAACATGTGGAAAAAGGTGCTCTGGTCAGATGAGACCAAAATTTAACTTTATGGCCTAAAAGCAAAACGCTATGTGTGGAGGAGAACTAACATTGCACATCACCCTGAACACACCATCCCCACTGTGAAACATGGTGGTGGCAGCATCATGTTGTGAGGATGCCTTTCTTTAGCAGGGACAGGGAAGCTGGTCAGAGTTGATGGGAAGATGGATGGAGCCAAATACAGGGCAATCTTAGAAGAAAACCCTGATGGGTTTACTTCCTCTTTGTTTCCCTGCAAAGGCAAATCATAATGGGCTACTATGCATCGCATAGTAGCCCATTATGTGTCAGTTACCTGATACAGGGGCCTGCGATGTCCCCGATTTCCTCGCCGGCTGGAATGGTCCATCTTCCTTCCGGGGTCGCGGACTCCGGCTCTGTGACTGGCCGGAATCGCGTGATGTCACTCCCGCGCGTGCGCGCAGGGGTCCGCCAGTCACGGCATGTCCTTAAATGAAAAAAGCACGCCGTGACCCTTCTAAAGTGCGCATGCGCAGAATACATCGGCGCATGCGCAGAAGAAATCCTCGAACGGGGAATTGTAAATATCTCCTAAACCGTGTATGTTGAGGAGATATTTACAGCACCTACAGGTAAGCCTTAATATAGGCTTACCTGTAGGTGAAAGTGTGTTGTAAGGGTTTACAACCACTTTAAAGTGTTTGTTAACCCCAAAAAAAAAAAAAGTGCTTGTGCCGTGTAATCTGTAATCTGTAAAACAAACCTCCCTGAACCTGCCACTTCCTTTCAGTCATTCTTCTATCCCTTAAAGACCAGGAGACCCACCCGTATGAACACCAAGTAGGGGGCATTAATTCAACAAGACTTTAAACTCCTCAGAGTAGACAAATTTGTGCCAGTAAAAAAAAATTTTGAGAATTTTTTGTCGAAGGCCCTTCCATCTCATTGATCTCAGCGACCTTTTTCAACCAGATGGCTATGAATGGTGCCTGTCTGCTTCCAAAAGAGCGGGATGCAACCCTTCGTGGTAGTGAGCAGCAATGGTAAAATGGAGCGTTTGTAGACCTCATTGGGAAACCGGTGGTGATGCAGAAGGAAAAGTGCAGGGTCCCTCAGGAACTCATAGTCAGCAACGTTTTGGGTTATACGATGAACTTCTGTCCAATATGGCTGTAGTAAATGGCAGGACCAGAAAATATGGAGAAGAGAACCCGTCTTCTTCTCCACACCTCCAGCAAAGGTGCAGGCATGGTGGGAACATCTTATGAATCTTTACAGGTGTGTGATCTAGTCGTCTATTTTCAATGCCTGTGTAAATGAGGCTCATGGCTTTCACGGACTCCTGGCTATGGCATAGCCGGAAAGCTGTCGTGAGTTAAACGGCAAATATATTTATAGCCATGGTGTATCAGGGAAACAGCTGAGCGGCAGATGAGGCTATTGGGAGCTATAAAACGGCAATATAAAATCATCAGACGGAGAGAGGAAACCCCGGAACGGTCTTCATCTTTTGTATTTAAAACCATCATAAACAGAAGTCATACACATTCTCCCAATTTTATGAGTAGTCTAGCACAATGCCAACACCCTTGTACTGACAACAGTGCAAACCACACTGGGCCATTAATCCTTTTAAAGACGAGCAACTCTGACCAAACAATTAGAGGAAGTGCATACATAGGATCTGCTTTACCTATCGAAGAATTGCCGCATATACACCTGCAGTCTGCACACCTTTGCCATGCTGGACTCTATGAGCACTCATTCAGACAACATTCAGACAGATTGAACTTTGAATGGGATGTTACCCATTATTATTATGAGTAAAGCCCCATAGACACTATTAGATTTTCATCCTCAGATTTACCAAAACCATGTAGGGCAAGAGCCTGCCTGCATACAAATTGAAACTCTAATGCCCCGTACACACAGTCGGATATTCCGATGGAAAAGGTCCGATCGGATTATGTTGTCGGAAAATCCGATCGTGTGTGGGCTCTAGCGGGCTTTTTCCATCTGAATTTCCGACGGAAAAAATTTGAGAGCAGGATCTCAAATTTTCCGACAATAAAATCCGATCAGACTTTTTCCGATCGTGTGTCGAGAATTCCGACAGACAAAGTGGCACGCATGCTCAGATCAAATTACGAGACCAAAGCTATTGGCTCCTAGCCTCTACGTAGTTCCGTCGTATGCAACAAACGTCACCACGCTCGGAAAGATCGGATTTTCCGACAACTTTGTCCGACCGTGTGTATGCAACACCAGTTTCGGACAAAATTCGTCTGAAAAAATCTGACGGATTTTGTGGTCGGAATTTCCAACCGTGTGTTTAAATGCTTAAGGTTTGACCTCATATTATATGGTTTTGGTAAATCTGAAGACCAAAAATCTGCAGAAAATCTAATAGTGTGTATTGGGTCTAATACGCATTTTTGGACTGATGGGGTTTTTGTATTTTTTTCCCTTCAGTTCCTCATTAAAATGTTTTTAATTTATTAAAACTTACCATCCACTTTTATCTAAACACATGTACTGACCTGACCTTTCTAACGTCAAAACGTCACTTCCGCCCATAGCTCTTAACCACCTGAGATCCACGCCATAGCCAAATGACGGCTACAGCGTGGACCTGATGTGCCGGGACGACGTCTATTGACGTCGTCCCGGCAACGAGCCGCCTGCGCGCCCCCGACGCGCTTTGTGATACGCGAGTCTGTGAGACTCGCTGGATCACAGATCCGAGTAAGGGGTCGATCCCGACCCCTTACCACGTGATCAGCTGTCAGCCATGGCTTTTTTTCCTGCTCGCGCTGACAGCGCGAGGAGAAAAAAAAAAAGCAGATCACCGGCGGCAGTGAGAGGGTCATCAGTCCCTCTCACTGCAATATGCCCAGGGTCCATGGTGCCCACATTTACCAAAATAAAGTGCCCACTAGCTCCACCTGTCAGTGCCCACAGTGCCATCAGTCAGTGCCCACAGTGCCATCTGTCAGTGCCCACAGTGCCATCTGTCAGTGCCCACAGTGCCAGTGCTGCACAATCAGTGTCCCCTACCAGTGCTCATCAGTGTCCCCTACCAGTGCCCATCAGTGCCACCTATCAGTGCCCATCAGTGCCATCTATCAGTGCCACCTATCAGTGCCATCCATCAGTGCCCATCGGTGCCACCCATCCGTGCCACCCATCCGTGCCCATCAGTGCCATCTTTGCTGTGCCCATCAGTACCGACTTATCTGTCCCCACCAGTGCAGCCTATCAGTGCCCACCAGTGCAGCTTATCAGTGCCCACCAGTGCAGCCTCATCAGTGCATATCAATGAAGCAGAAACATTATTTTATTTTTATTTTTTATTTTCCATCTTTTTTTATTTGTTTAGTAAAAAATAAAAACCCCAGCTGTGATTAAATACCACCAAAAGAAAGCTCTATTTGTGGGAAAAAAATTGTAAAAATTTCATTTGGGTACAGTGTTGTATGACCGCGCAATTGTCATTCCAAGTGCGTCAGCGCCAAAAGCTGAAAATTGGTCTGGTCACGAGGGGGGTTTAAGTGCAAAGTAATCAGGTGGTTAACCACTTGCCGACCGCCCCCTGTATATATACGTCGGCAGAATGGCACGTACAGGCAGAACCACGTACCTGTACGTGCCATTCTTCAGGCGCGTGGGGGGTCCGATCGGACCCCCCCCGGCCGGCGGGGACGGTCGGGATCGCTTCAGGAGCGATCCGGGATGAGGGGACGGCCAGTGGTTTCTGGCCACCCCCTCGCGATCGCTCCTGGCGAATCAGATGCTTCCTCTGTCTGTGTCAATCAAAACACAGGCAGAGGAAGTGATGTCACGCTCGGTGCGCCGGTCTATGTGACCGGAACGCCGAGCTGTGAACGTCTAAAGGTTAGTGCACCAACAGTACACTGACACCAGTACACATAGGCACACAAAACACCCCCCTGTCACCCCCAGATCACCCCCCAGATCACCCCCTCCCCCCCCAGTCACAGTGTCACTAATTGCAGTGATCATTTTTTTACTGATCACTGCATTTAGTGTCAGTGTGACTGTAATAACTGTCAGGGCAGTTAGTTTTAGGTCCAAGGTAGCCCCCTACCCCCCCCTAATAAAGGTTTAACCCCTTGATTGCCCCCCAGGTAACCCTTTCACCCCCTTTTGCCAGTGTCACTAAGCGATCGTTTTTCTGATCGCTGTATTAGTGTCACTGCTGTCGCTAGGTAACCATTTTTTTTTTTTTAGGTAACCGCCATGTTTATATAGGTTCATAAATAGTTTTATAGGTCAGGTACCCCCATATTACAACCTAAATAAAGGTTTTAACCCCTTGATTGCCCCTAGAGTTAACCCTTTCACCAGTGATCACTGTATAACTGTCACTGGTGACGCTGGTTAGCCAGTTAGTTATTTCGTTATTTAGGTTCCCCGTCAGGTTTTTATATAGCGTCAGGTACCCCCATATATTACCTAATAAAGGTTTTAACCCCCTGATTGCCCCTAGTTAACCCTTTCACCCCCTTTTGCCAGTGTCACTAAGCGATCGTTTTTCTGATCGCTGCATTAGTGTCGCTAGGTAACCATTTTTTTTTTTTTAGGTAACCGCCATGTTTATATAGGTTCATAAATAGGTTTATAGGTCAGGTACCCCCATATTACAACCTAAATAAAGGTTTTAACCCCCTGATTGCCCCTAGAGTTAACCCTTTCACCAGTGATCACTGTATAACTGTCACTGGTGACGCTGGTTAGCCAGTTAGTTATTTCGTTATTTAGGTTCCCCGTCAGGTTTTTATATAGCGTCAGGTACCCCCATATATTACCTAATAAAGGTTTTAACCCCCTGATTGCCCCTAGTTAACCCTTTCACCCCCTTTTGCCAGTGTCACTAAGCGATCGTTTTTCTGATCGCTGCATTAGTGTCGCTAGGTAACCAGTTTTTTTTTTGTATTACTGTTACGGGTGACGCTGGTTAGTTAGCTTTATTTTTTATACTGTCAGGGCACCCGCCATTTATTACCCAATAACGGTTTAACCCCCTGATCGCCCGGCGGGTGATATCAATTAGGTTTTAGGGTCAAATAAGGTCTGCGTCGCCCCAGGTTAGTGCCAGTACCGCAAACACCCACGCGCAAAGCATACACCTCCCTTAGTGGTACAGTATCTGAACAGATCAATATCTGATCTGATCAGATCTATACTAGCGTCCCAGCAGTTTAGGGTTCCAAAAAAAAACGCATTGTTAGCGGGATCAGCCCAGATACCTGCTAGCACCTGCGTTTTCCCCCTCCGCCCAGCCCAGCCCACCCAAGTGCAGTATCGATCGATCACTGTCACTTACAAAACACTAAGCACACATAACTGCAGCGTTCGCAGAGTCAGGCCTGATCCCTGCGATCGCTAACATTTTTTTTGTGGTAGCGTTTTGATTCAGTCGCTTCAGTCAGGAGCTTTTTTACCTGTGAATCTCAAAAAAATAAAAAAAACAAAAATAGTTGTCGTTTTATTGTTCTCTCTCTCTCTCTCTATTGTTGCTCTTTTTTTACTCCATTCTATTCTGCAATGTTTTATTATGTTTTATCATGTTTTATCATGCTTGCTTTTCAGGTATGTAATTTTGTTTACTGTGTTTTAGTGTTAAGCATTTTTTTGTTTTCAGGTGCGCCATTCAGTTGCAACGCGGATTTATTTATCTTGACAGCAACAGCGTTTGCTCCCACGATACATAAAGCCGCGACTCCAACGCTGTAGGAGGTGATTTCACCACCACAGTTAAAAAAAAAAGAGCATATATGCCGAAGCATGGGGGCATCAGGGGGGGGGAGGAGCGATTGGCTCCTAATGCCACGTACATACGGTCGAAATTCCGACCGTGTGTACACGGCATAACTTTTGCGGGAGGATGCCCCCATGCATCGGCATATATAAATGGTGCATGTATGCCCATCATTAGAAGTGGGTGGATGAAGGGAGGTATTCTAATGGTGGGCATACCCACCAATCAATCTCTTTTTTTTCGTTCAGCCAAGAGGCTGCATGAAAAAAAAAAGATTACAATATATGTCCAGTATGTTGCTGGACTTTGAATGGTTATACCAGAATGATGCCTGCAGGTTTAGGTATCATCTTGGTATCATTCTTTTCAGCCAGTGATCGGCTTTCATGTAAAAGCAATTCTAGCGGGTAATTAGCCTCTAGACTGCTTTTACAAGCAGTGGGAGGGAATGTCCCCCCTCCCGGATATAAACCGCGCCATTGGGAAATTGGGAAAGCATTTTATCACACCAATCTTGGTGTGGTCAGATGCTTTGAGGGCAGAGGAAAGATCTAGGGTCTAATAGACCCCAATTTTTTCAAAAAAAGAGTACCTGTCACTGCCTATTGCTATCATAGGGGATATTTACATTCCCTGAGATAACAATAAAAATCATAACAAAGAAAAAAAATGGAAGGAACAGTTTAAAAATAAAATAAAAAAGCTAAATAAATAAAAAAAAAAAAAAACAAAAAAAAAAAAAAAAAGCACCCCTGCCCCCCCTTCTCTTGCGCAAAGGCGTACACAAGCGTTGGTCTGGCGTCATATGTAAACAGCAATTGCACCATGCATGTGAGGTATCACCGCGAAGGTCAGATCGAGGGCAGTAATTTTAGCAGTAGACCTCCTCCGTGAATCTAATGTGGTATCATGTAAAGGCTTTTAAAGGCTTTTAAAAATGTATGTAGTTTGTCGCCACTGCGTGTTTGTGCGCAATTTTAAAGCATGTCGTGTTTGGTATCCATGTACTCGGCCTAAGATCATATTTTTTATTTCATCAAAAATTTGAGCAATATAGTGTGTTTTAGTGCATTAAAATAAAAAAAAGTGTATTTTTTCCACAAAAAATGCGTTTGAAAAATCGCTGCGCAAATACTGTGTGGAAAAAAAAAATGCAACACCCACCATTTTAATCTGTAGGGCCTTTGCTTTAACATTATATATAGTGTTTGGGGGTTCAACGTAATTTTCTTGCAAAAAAAAAAATATGTTTTCATGTAAACAAAAAGTGTTAGAAAGGGCTTTGTCTACAAGTGGTTAGAAGAGTGGGTGACGTGTGACATAGGCTTCTAAATGTTGTGCATAAAATGCCAGGACAGTTCAAACCCCCCCCAAATGACCCCATTTTGGAAAGTAGACACCCCAAGCTATTTGATGAGAGCAATGTTGAGCCCATTAAATATTTTTTTTTTTTGTCCCAAGAGATTGAATAATGAAAAAAAAAAAATATATATATTTTTTTTTTACAAAAAGTTGTCACTAAATGATATATTGCTCAAACATGTCATGGGCATATGTGGAAATACACCCCAAAATACATTCTGTTGCTTCTCCTGAGTACGGGGATACCACATGTGTGGGACTTTTTGGGAGCCTAGCTGCGTACGGAACCCCAAAAACCAATCACCGCCTTCAGGCTTTCTAAGGGTGTAATTTTTTTATTTCACTTCTCACTGCCAATCACAGTTTCGGAGGCCATGGAATGCCCAGATGGCATAAAACCCCCCAAAATGACCCCATTTTGGAAAGTAGACACCCCAAGCTATTTGCTGAGAGGTATGGTGAGTATTTTGCAGATCTCGCTTTTTGTCACAAAGTTTTGAAAATTGAAAAAAAGAAAAAAAAAAAAATTATTTTTCTTTACTTTCTTCATTTTCAAAAACAAATGAGAGCTGTAAAATACTCACCATGCCTCTCAACAAATAGCTTGGGGTGTCTACTTTCCAAAATGGGGTCATTTGGGGGGGTTTTGTGCTATTTTGGCATTTTATGGCCTTCGAAACGGTGATAGGTAGTGAGGAGTGAAATCAAAAATTTGCACCCTTAGAAATCCTGAAGGCGGTGCTTGGGTTTCGGGGCCCCGTACGCGGCTAGGCTCCCAAAAAGTCCCACACATGTGGTATCCCCATACTCAGGAGAAGCAGCAAAATGTATTTTGGGGTGCAATTCCACATATAACTATGGCATGTGTGAGCAATATATCATTTAGTGACAACTTTTTGAAAAAAAAAAAAATCTTTTTTATTTTTGTCTTTATTCAATCACTTGGGACTAAAAAAAAAAATATTCAATGGGCTCAACATGCCTCTCAGCAAATAGCTTGGGGTGTCTACTTTCCAAAATGGGGTCATTTGGGGGGGTTTTGTACTTCTCTGCCATTTTAGCACCTCAAGAAATGAAATAGGCAGTCATAAATTAAAAGCGGTGTAAATTCCAGAAAATGTACTCTAGTTTGTAGACGCTATAACTTTTGCGCAAACCAATAAATATACGCTTATTGGCATTTTTTTTACTAAAGACATGTGGCTGAATACATTTTGGCCCAAATGTTTGACTAAAATTGAGTTTATTAGATTTTTTTTATAACAAAAAGTAGAAAATCTCTTTTTTTTTCAAAATTTTCGCTCTTTTTCCGTTTATATCGCAAAAAATAAAAATCACAGAGGCAATCAAATACCATCAAAAGAAAGCTCTATTTGTGGGAAGAAAAGGACGCAAATTTCGTTTGGTTACAAAATTGCATGACCGCGCAATTACCAGTTAAAGTAGTGCAGTGCGAAATTGAAAAAAAGACCTCTGGTCCTTTGGCTGCCAAATGGTCCGGGGCTGAAGTGGTTAAAGGGCCATTTTATTTTTTTTTATTTTTTAAATGACAATTTTTTTTTTTTTTTTTATTGCATCTTAGTGTAAATATGAGAGCTGAGGTCTTTTTGACCCCAGATCTCATATTTAAGAGGACCTGTCATGCTTTTTTTCTATTACAAGGGATGTTTACATTCCTTGTATTAGGAATAAAAGTGACACATTTTTTTTTTTAAACAGTGTAAAAAAAATTGAAAATAAAAGGTAAAATAAATAAAAAAAAAAAAAAATTTAAAACGTGCCCCGTCCCGCCGAGCTCACGTGCAGAAGCGAACGCATACGTGAGTAGCGCCCGCATATGAAAAAACAGTGTTCAAACCACACATTTGAGGTATCGCCGCGATCGGTAGAGCGAGAGCAATAATTCTAGCCCTAGACCTCCTCTGTAACTCAAAACATGCAACCGGTAGCATTTTTTAAATGCTGTCTATGGAGATTTTTAAGGGTAAAAGTTTGTCGCCATTCCACGAGCGGGCACAGTTTTGAAGCATTAAATGTTGGGTATCAATTTACTCAGCGTAACATTATCTTTCACAATATAAAAAAAAATTGGGCTAACTTTACTGTTGTCTTATTTTTAAATTCCAAAAAGTGTATTTAAAAAAAAAGTGCGCTTGTAAGACCGCTGCGCAAATACGGTGTGACAGGAAGTATTGCAATGACCGCCATTTTATTCTCTAGGGTGTTAGAAGAAAAAAATATATAATGTTTGCGGGTTCTAAGTAATTTTTTAGCAGAAAAAAACTGTTGTAAACACCACATCTAAAAAAGAGGCTCGGTCTTAAAGTGGTTAAACTTCCCTGCTAAAATTTGGGTTATACAAAAAGGAAAAAACTGCGCTACCGTAGTGAAAAATAAATCAAAAGCAGCTATCATACAAAACAAACAAAGTCAGAAATATAAGTATAAAAAAATGTAGTGCTAAAATAAACCCACTATGTAAAGGTGAGTAACATATAAACCAAAAAACCTGGGACATGTATACAAATAAACACGATATGGAGTGAATATCAACAATGATGTGACATATGTGGTATGTGCCAGAGATATGCCCCAGTAGAAGACCGATTTGTGTCGAAACGCGTCGGACCAGCTATCTCATACTTCTCACATTGCTGACCCTTTTCTTTTCATTCTCGAGATTTTATTGTCACATGCAAATGTGAATAAATTTAAAAAAACATTTTTTGACCTGCACCATTGGAGTCGCTTCCATTTTCTCTTTTTTCCCTGGTTTTTGGGATCGTATTGAGTGGACTGCCTTGGGATTTCACAACTTGACCATACGAGGTTTATCGGTCGTGGTGTCTGCCGTTTGGTTCCCGCTTGGTGTGTGTTATACGCCTGTGCATGTTATACATTGATAAATACGGTAACTTTAATTTGGGTACAGTGCTGCAGGACCGCGCAATTGCCAGTTAAAGTAGCGCAGTGCTGAAGAGCAAAAAATGCCCTGGTCAGGGGAAAAAAACCTTGCGGAGGTCAAGTGGTTAATAGAAAAAATGAAATATAGAATAGTGGAACCGGTGACCCTGGCGCCTGGGAAGTGACCCTTAAACTCCCAGGAGGGCCCAGCGCTGAGTACGCTCAGTAAGGCTTTCTCCTAGTGAAGAGTTAACAGGCTGCAGCAGAACGCCGATAATGTGCAACATTATGATGCATCATAACAAACTCTTTTGAATTTCATGAAGCATTTCCCTTCCTGCCTTATCATCTGCATCACTGCTAATCATCTTTCTCTTTTTCTCAGGCACGGCTGTCTCAGCGATTTCTGTAGGTCTCCTTGTTTTTTTGGTTTGTAATAACATGAGCCATTACCCCCCCTTCTCAGGAGAGGTCCCCCCCCCCCCCCCTCCTTCATTCACAACATGCAGCTGGTTCTCTCCTATTCAATCCTGCGTGCGCCCAGGCGATAGTAATTGGCTGACAAATGCGCACACACACTTCTGTGCTATAGGCTTCTGCTCCGAAAGGAGTGGGCATGATTTTTTATTTTTTCCCTGCGTGCTCCTTTGTTGAAAAAAAAAAGAAAAAGGACCCTTACTGCGCTCTACAGTGCTAAAGAGGGGCTGGCACCAAACGACATCGAAAAATGACTTTGCCCTTAAATTAGCGTCAATCAAGCGATTTGTCCAAAATGTCTACCAGGGAGGTCCAATTTGCCGTCAAGCCCCCCGATATATTTGGAATGGCTTCCTTCTACGTTTTTCTTTTATGATTAACCTTGACGCATTCCTCTCCTACATTCCATTTTGTGTTGCCGTGCTGGGACCAGTCATGCATATTTAACGCCAATCAGTCCTGTGTGAAACAAGCTCTGTGTTGAAGGGCAGACCTTGACTGGTGAGCAGTAAAGAAAACCAGCAAGTAGGGAACATTATCTTAAAAGAAGTAAATCTATACCAGAAAGTTGGCATTTTAAAGTAGAAAATCTTCATTGGATGACATTTATTTTGCACTGTGGAGCATTAAAAATTGTCATGTTGTTTTCTTCTATAAAATACTGTTTTTATTCTTTTTCATCCTTCTAGGTAAGTTCTGCCGATCTTCTCCAGCTTCATTTAGCCACCTCCTGTCTACATGTGCTCACTTTCTTACTGTCTAGCATCTGCTGCACGTCATGGTGGTGATGGTGGACTATGCTTGTGCAATTTGTGTCGGTGTCAGTAAGGCCCCTTTCACGGCCGAAAAAGGGTTAAAATCCCCCGCAAAGCACCGCCGTAGCGGCACTTTGCAGCGGTATTGCCGCGGTATTACCGCATTGTCCCATTAAAATCAATGGGTAGGAGCGGTATAGGATCGGTGAATACACCGCTCCTATACCGCTCCAAAGATGCTGCTAGCAGGACTTTTTTTTACCGTCCTGCTAGCGCACCGCTCCAGTGTGAAAGCACGCCGGCTTTCACACTGGAGTGAAAGGGGCCTGATTTTTTCAGGCGCTGTACAGGCGCTATTTTTAGCGCTGTACCGCCTGAAAAACGCCCCAGTGTGAAAGGGGCCTAAGGGCACTCTTATGCCGCATACACACGAGCGGACGGACTTGGTCCGGCGGACTATCCAACGAACTTTGCAGCGGAGGTCCGCCGGACTTTCAAACTAACGGACTTGCCCACACACGATCACTCCAAAAGTCCAACGGATTCGAACGTGATGATGTACGACCGGACTAGAATAAGGAAATTCATAGCCAGTAACCAATAGCTGCCCTAGTGTCGGTTTTCGTCCGTCGGACTAGCACACAGATGACCGGATTTTTCGACCGGACTTGAGTCCGTCGGAAAGATTTAAAACATGTTTTATTTCTAGGTCCGTCTGACTTTTGGGAAAGAAAAGTCCGCTGGAGCCCACACACGATTGAATTGTCCGACAGATTCCGGTCCGCCGAAAAGTCTGATCTTGTGTATGCGGCATTAGTCCCCATCAGGAGCACATGTGACAGGGTGACAACTCAGGAGCACAGTTAGGAAACAGGACGTGTTTTCTGATGGTGACAACAGTGGACCACCTGTGTAATCTGTACAGCCATGACCAAAAGTTTTGAGAATGACACAAATATTAAAGTCTGCTGCTTCAGTGTTTTTAGATCTTTTTGTCAGATATTACTATGGTATACTTAAGTATAAAATTACAAGCATTTCATAAATGACAATGGCTTTTATTGATAATTACATTAAGTTTATGCATACGAGTCAATATTTGCAGTGTTGACCCTTCTTTTTCAAGACCTCTGCAATTTGCCCTGACATGCTGTCAATCAAATTCTGGGCCACGTCCTGACTGATGGCAGCCCATTCTTGCATAATCAATGCTTGGAGTTTGTCAGAGTTTTTTTTTGTTTACCCGCCTCTTGAGGATTGACCACAAGTTCTCAATGGGATTAAGGTCTGGGGAGTTTCCGGGCCATGGACCCAAAATATTGATGTTTTGTTCCCCAAGCCACTTATCACGTTTGTCTAGGTGCTCCATCATGCTGGAAAAGGCATTGTTCCTCACCCAACTGTTCTTGGATGGTTGGGAGAAGTTGCTCTCAGACAATGTTTTTGTACCATTCTTTATATATGGCTGTGTTCTTAGGCAAAATTTTGAGTGAGCCCACTCCCTTAGTGTCAGGTGCGGGTATGGAGATCGAGGTGCTAAGAGGGCTCCCCTTGGGGCTAAGTGCAGAGCGCCCCTGGAGTTGGAGACAGGGAGCGCAGTGCTCAAAGAAGCACGGTTTGCCAGGTGCTTGCTTGTAGTCAGATAAAGTCCAGATAAAGTCCAGATAAAATCCAAAGGTCAAACCGGGATTTTAGGAAGTGAGGTCAAGGCAAGCTGGATCAACAAGGGGTAGTCCACAGATCAGGAAACTGAATCACAAGGAACACAGGGAAGCTGAGATAATCCAGCAATGTTCTGTATCTAATCACTGGTTTAAATAGGGCAGTTGGCGCCAGCGTCTGTCACGCCACATGCGTGCCGCCGATGCGTGGCGTGTTCTCCTACGCGCATCTGAACTCTCTGTGGCCGTTCATGTTAGATTTGGGCGACATTGCCAGTCCTGCGATGGCCATGTCCCTGACACTTAGCTGAGAAGCAACCCCATATATGAATGGTCTCAGGATGCTTTACTGTTGGCATGACACAGGACTGATGGTAGCGCTTAATATTTCTAGTCCAGACAAAATTTTTACAGGTGCCCCAAATAATCGGAAAGGGGAATCATCAGTGAAAATTACTTTACCTCAGTCCTCAGCAGTCCAATCCCTGTACCTTTTGCAGAATATCAGTCTGTTCCTGATGTTTTTCCTGGAGAGAAGTGGCTTCTTTGCTGCCCTTCTTGACACCAGGCCATCCTCCAGAAGTCTTCTACTCACTGTACGTGCCGATGTACTCACACCTGCCTGCTGCCATTCCTGAGCAAGCTCTGCACTGGTGGTGCCCCGATCCCGCAGCTGAATCAACTATAGGAGACAGTCCTGGCACTTGCTGGACTTTCTTGGTCACCCTGAATCCTTCTTCACAAATTCAGTGGAAATGTTTTTTATGGGATTAAGTTTAATTTTCATGGCAATTATTTGCAATTTATCTGATCACTCTTCATAACATTCTGGAGTATATGCAAATTGCCATCATAAAAACTGAGGCAGCAGACTTTATGAAATGTATTATTTGTGTCATTCTCAAAACTTTTGGCCAAGGCTGAAGTCTTCATGGGAAGTCATTATGGTGAGGTGCACTACAAAAGCACAATTGGCAGACAGGGTCAGAGAGTTTGTAGACAGATGCAGTCTGTTTCCTCTACTGTAGGTGGCACCTGACCTGAGTGGCATCACAGCCTGGAGAGGAAGTCAAGGGAAACTTGGTTTCTCTGTGGTTTCTTGGTCCCTGGAGGCAATGTTCCGGTTGGCTGAGCTGCATCCAGATGACCTTTGGTAGCCATCTTGGGTCAGCAGAGTCTTTTTAAGTCCCTGCTCCCCAGGTTTTGGCATGCATTCGTATGTGGGTAGTGTAGGGATAGGTTCACTGTCTGTATTATCGACAGAGAAAGTTTCCAGATGTGCGAAAAAGCTTGCACTTGTCTTGGACATTTTCCAGCTTGGGTACGAGATGGCCAGACCACATTCTGCCCCTCCAGACAGACACTGTCAGTTTGGCATATACCTGCTCCGCTACACGCTGTTGGTATTCGTGAATGTTTCCGGGTTGGGTCCTCTTCCACCGGGTTTGTTGTAAACTGTTTGCCTTGACTACAATACAAGTTCTGTCTTTTTCTGCAATACAAATATACAGATTGCACCTGGACTTTGTGTGAATTATTACTGCTGCACCCACCCACACGTTGCCACCACATAAAAGATAGTGCTTAAAAGGGGATCTTCATGGCAGCATCGCCGGGTATTCTTTTAATAAAATCTGCAGGTTTCAAATCAATATTATACTTTTAGGGACCAGGTTCTGTCTAGTCTCTAAAAAAATAGCAACCAGTTTTTCCAACTTCCCCTCCATAATGACATGGTTTGATGAGCTTGGTTTGGAGAAACATAAGTTTGACAAGTTTGATATGGAGGAACTCACAGTCTTGACCTCAACCCAACTGAAAAGCTTTTGGGTGAATTGGAACTCTAATTGCAATCCAGATCAGCTCATCCTATATCACTATATGATCTCATAAATGTTCTTTTAGCTGAATGGGTACAAATTCTGACAGATACTCCAAAATCTTGCGGAAAGTCTTCCCAGAGGAGTGGAGGCTGGTATGACCAGAAAGAGGGACCAAATCCATATTAATGCCCGTGGTTTTGAAATAAGATGTCCAATAAATTCCCAGGGTCAGGTTCTCGCAAGTTTTTGGCCATATACCATGTAAGCAGGTGCAGTCTGTTTTCTCCACTGCAGGTGGTACTCAACCGCAGCAGCAGTGCAGAGGGAGAAGAAGTGAAGAGGAACATGGTTCCTCTATGGTTTCCTGGGTCACCGACCTGGTTGGATGCTGGCAGCCCATGTGACTCTGGTGGCCATCTTGGGTCAGGCAGAGTCTAATTACGACCCTGGCTCCTGGGTTTGGTGCTCATTTAGCGAGTGGGTACTGTAGGGACAGATCGCCCATCTGTCAGGGACAGTAAAAGCATCAGGGAAAGGTTCCAGATGCGTAGGGAAAGAATAGGGATCCGTTGGGCTGCCTTCAACCAGGCTTGTTGTGAATTGTTGCATTCCAACTTCAAATACAAGTTCCTTCCATTTTCAACTAGACTGTGTGAGAGTTACTGCTGCCGTACCAAGCTGCACCCTCCCACAAGCATATGTATTTTATTTTAGTTAAAAGGGTACAAATTCCCAAAACACTTCAACATATTGTGGAAGCCCTCCCAGAAGCGTGGATGATTTTTTTTTTGCCACAATTAGGGGACAACCCAATATTATTGCTTTTGGAATGGGATGTTCAACAAGCTCACATTAGGTGTGAGGGTCAGGTACCAACAAGTTTTTGGTCATTTAGTATATGGATTTCAGCTAATTAATTTGTAATTAGCTACTTGCTTGGAGTTCATCTTTAGGCCACTTGGCTCTCAACTGCATTCAGTACCCTTCAAACATCAAAAACACACAACAAGCACCCTTCCCTGGTGTATGAGGGTTCCAGCAAGATTTAGGAGGTGGAATAGCATGGGGACCCTGATAAAGCCAAGAACTGCTTGCATACATAGTAAGTTGACTTGCTTGTTAAGTATTTTCCTTCCTTTTTTTTTTTTTTTTGAAGAGAGCACAATAATCTGGCAAAATACAAAAAAAAAAAAGTATTTTCCTTCCACTAACATTTCTCTTTAGGACAGGTATGGCATGGTTAAAGGGGCAGTGCTCAAAATTCAATTGACCTCTGCAATCCCATTATTATGTAGGACATAAAGGCAAGACGGTGCCCACAGAGAGAGAGAGAAAAAAGAAAAAAAGAAAGAGAGAACCTTCATTACTAAAAGGCCGCGTCCTATATTAATGTAGCTCTGCGCATTCCCTGCAGACCTTTTTAACGCAAGATCAAAGTATCTTCCAAGATTCTTCAGCTATTTACGGTGCGAGCGGCAGAAAAAAAAGGAAGAAGCAAATAAACAGAACATACAAAAAAAGCAAAACATTACAGGAAGATGTGAGCCGTAATAGCAGAGATGTTTTAATATAGTAACAACTGTATACAGAGGGGGATCCGATACAGAGGACGCTCTCGGTAACATTTCTAATAGACGTTGCCCATGAATTCTGTACCAGGGCTCATTTTACAGTAAACCCTAGCACAGTGATGGCGAACCTTTTTGAGCCTGAGTGCCCAAACTGAAATAAATACATTGGTTTTGTGTTGCAAAGTGCCAACACAGCAATTCGCGAGAGAGGGGGGCTGAGCAAAAGAGAGGGGTTGTGTGAGAGAGAGAGGGGTTGTGTGAGAGAGAGGGGGTGTGAGAGAGAGAGAGAGGGTGTGTGAGAGAGAGAGAGAGAGGGGACAGCGAGAGTGAGGGGTGTGAGGGAGATGCTGAGAGAGAGGGGGGGGCAGAGAGAGAGTAGTGTGAGATATATGCAGAGAGGGAGAGGGGCTGAGAGAGAGGGAGTGGGCAGAGAGAGAGAGAGGGGTGTGAGAGATATGCTGAGAGAGAGGGGGAACAGAGAGGGAGAGGGAGGTGGGCTGAGAGAGAGGGAGGGGGGCTGAGAGAGAGGGAGAGGGGCTGAGAGAGAGGGGACAGAGAGAGAGAGAGTGGTGTGAGAGAGATGCTGAGAGAGAGGGGCAACAGAGAGAGGGAGAGGGGCTGAGAGAGAGGAGTGTGAGAGAAATGCTGAGAGAGGTGAGCTGAGAGAGAGGAGGAACAGAGAGAGGGAGGGGGGACAGAGAGAGAGATGGGGGACAGAGAGAGAGGGGTGTGAGAGAGGGGGAACATAGAAAGAGAAGGGGGACAGAGAGAGAGAAGAGGGACAGAGAGAGAGAAGAGGGGCAGATAGAGATGGGTGCAAGAGAGATGCTGAGAGAGGGGTGAGCTGAGAGAGAGGGGGAACATAGAAAGAGAAGGGGGACAGAGAGAGAGAAGAGGGACAGAGAGAGAGAAGAGGGGCAGATAGAGATGGGTGCAAGAGAGATGCTGAGAGAGGGGTGAGCTGAGAGAGAGGGGGAACAGAGAGAGGGGGACACAAAGAGGGGGGCTGAAAGAGAGGGAGGGGGGCTGAGAGGAGAGAGGGACCTCTAGCTCTGTCCTGGACCCTCTCGTGTGCCCACAGAGATGGCTCTGCGTGCCAGCTGTGGCACGCGTGCCATAGGTTCGCCATCACTGCCCTAGCATATCTTAATGCTTGCATAACAAACATACAATGGCATTTGACTTTACATTCTGTTGCATTGGTAACACACATAGGAGTGCGCACAGGGTGTTCTGGGGGTGCCTGGGCACACCCTAATCACCTTGTGCGCATTAGCATTATCACTCAGGTAGGGAGATGGGAACGATCTCTCCCTTATCGTCTCTGCCATAAGAGAAGTGCTTACGTTTGGCTTTCATCAAACATCACCCCCTTCAACATTACCCATACAACAGGAGGAACAGAGAATTGATATCTATTAAAAAATGTTGCTTTGGTTTTTGAAGTCATTTTCAAAAGCTAGTGTGATGTTGTAACATCAGACCAGCTATTGAAAAAAAATCACTTCTAAAATCATAGCAACATTTTAATTGATTTCAATTTAATCAATTCCTTTTATCCGCCATAACGCAGCACAAGATTTCACGATAAACCTCCCATCTACATCTTGTTGCATTTAGTAATCGAAATTCGGCTACAGCAGAGTGAAAAAGCAGAGCGAGAAAAATATGATTCCTTTTCCAGAGATGTCATACAGTGAAACAGGTTTGAACACAGCACAGCAGAACCGCAGGGAGCCTCACCAAGCCTTTAAAAATAGCCCTCTACTCCGCTCGCTAATTATCCTGCAGACCGCTTGCAAAATGAAAAAAAAAAAAAAAATGCAGAGGTGGTGACAGATTTGTATACAGATTTTTTTTTTCTTTCATTTTCTGCTTTTAAACATTTCTACATACTGAATTTATTTTAATGAGGATATGACATTAACCGTTAAGTCCTTGGAAGAGGAGGCAGGAAATAAAAAGAACAAAAACATGTATCCTATGGGCATGTAAATAGCAGATTCTGCAGAATAGAGGAATTTGTTACCTGTATAGTTATTTCGTAATGAATTAATAAGGCCGGGGTTGGGAGTGCAGAAGCGCGCTTGAGTGGCCTTATGCCGCGTACACACGGTCGGAATTTCCAATGGAAACAGTCCGATGGGAGCTCTTCAACGGATTTTTCGACCGTGTGTATGCCCATCGGTCTTTTTCTGTCGGAATTTCCGACGGACTTTGGATTGAGAACCTGTTCTCAATTTTTCCGACGGAAAACCTTTCTATCGGATTTTCCGATCGTGTGTATGCAATTCCGACACGCAAAATTCCGACGCATGCTCGGAAACAATTCAACGCATGCTCAGAAGCATTAAACTTCCCTTTTATAGTGCAGTCGAATGTGTTGTATGCCGTGGTGTTACCGACCGTCGGAATTTGATGTGACCGTGTGTAGGCAAGACAGTTTGAGCGAAATTCCGACAGGAAAACCATCAGAGCTTTTTCCAACGAGAATTCCGACCGCGTGTACGCGGCATAAGTCTGCTATTAACCATGTTGAGGCTCACACTGTGTAACCCAGTTAAGACTAGAGGGAGGATGAGACAATAGTAGGACTTCGTTTAGCCAGAACATTTTAGTAAAAACGAGGCGTATATTAGTATTTTTGGGGAATTATTTACTGGAGAATTTGTACAGTGTAGCCTATTATTGACTATTGTGGTATTTAGACTTTTTAAACTTAAAGTTCAATTCCACTTTTGTTGAGAAAAAAAAAAATCCCCTCTGGGTGATCTATCGCAATTGCAAGGATTTAACAAACTTTGATGCAGATTCCTACCAATTGTTGCTTTGAAGTTTGCTCTATGTTTGTTTCACCATATCCTTTTGCAGACTTATTCTGAATGGAAGGGTCTGGTTCATTACAATCACATGGTGCTCAGCTTCTTTAGCAAGGCAGGGGTTGTCTTGGAGGTGTGTTTGGGGTCATTATCATGTTGGAATACTGCCCTGCGGCCCAGTCTCTGAAGGGAGGGGATCATGCTCTGCTTCAGTATGTCACAGTACATGTTGGCATTCATGGTTCCCTCAATAAACTGTAGCTCCCCAGTGCCGGCAGCACTCATGCAGCCCCAGACCATGACACTCCCACCACCATGCTTGACTGTAGGCAAGACACACTTGTCTTTGTACTCCTCACCTGGTTGCCGCCACCCACGTTTGACAGCATCTGAACCAAATAAGTTTATCCTGGCCTCATCAGACCACAGGACATGGTTCCAGTAATCCATGTCCTTAGTCTGCTTGTCTTCAGCAAACTGTTTGCGGACTTTCTTGTGCATCATCTTTAGAAGAGGCTTCGTTCTGGGACGACAGCCATGCAGAGCAATTTGATGCAGTGTGTGGCGTATGGTCTGAGCACTGACAGGCTGACCTCCCCACCCCTTTACCTCTGCAGCAATGCTGGCAGCACTCATACGTCTATCAGACAACCTCTGGATATGCCGCTGAGCACGTGCACTCAACTTCTGTGGTCGACCATGGCGAGGCCTGTTCTGAGTGGAACCTGTCCTGTTTAAATGCTGTATGGTCTTGGCCATCTTGCTCCAGCTCAGTTTTAGGGTCTTGGCATTCTTCTTATAGCCTAGGCCATCTTTATGTAGAGCAACAATTCGTTTTTTCAGATCCTCAGAGAGCTCTTTGCCATGAGGTGCCATGAAGAACTTTCAGTGACCAGTTTGAGATGGTGAGAGCAAACACCAAATTTAACACATCTGCTCCCCATTCACACCTGAGACCTTGTAACACTAATGAGTCACATGACATTGGGGAGGGAAAATGGCTAATTGGGCCCAATTTGGACATTTTCACTTAGGGGTGTACTCACTTTTGCTGCCAGGGGTTTAGACATTAATGGCTGTGTGTTGAGTTATATTGAGAGGACAGAAAATTGACACTGTTATACAAGCTGTACACTCACTACTTTACATTGTAGCAAAGTGTCATTTCTTCAGTGTTGTCACATGAAAAGATGAAAATAATATATTTACAAAAATGTGAGGGGTGCACTCACTTTTGTGAGATACTGTATGTGGTAACCCTGCAATCATAAGGAGCAGGGGAATTTATTTTAGGTTGTTCTTTGGTGGTAGGTTATGGTAAATATACAGTTAAAAAATACTATTTTGGGCCAGTTTTTCCTTTGATATTAAAAAAAAAAATAAAATAAATCAGGAGATATCCATTACTATTTACCACCATATGAAAGCCCAATTTTTCCTGACAAAGAAAAAAACACGGTATAATCCACCTGTACCTGATATTATGGTTTTACTAACACATGTCAAAATTGCAAAACTGGGCTGAGACCTCGTTCACTATGAGAGCAGGTTTGAAATCGTGCAAGTTCAGCTGAAGTCGCACGATTTCAAACCATGTCATGTCATTGCGAGTTCAGGAGCGATTTGAGAGACATCTGTGCGGGTTCCTGCACAGATGTCTATTGAAATCGCTCCCCGAAGTCGCCAAAGTTAGTGCAGGAACTACTTTTGGGAGCCGATGCGGCGCCGCAAATTCGGTGCATCGCACTGATTCGGACGATGCTGTTGCGCGCAATAGGCTCCGATTTGACATGTCAAATCATCCCGATGTAAATGGGGGCTTAGGCGTTTAGATTTGTTTTACCCTTAGGTGTGAAGGGGATAATGGCTCCACACATAGAGCAGGCGTGCTGCCATGCATTATGGCAGTGCATATTGCTCCCAAGGGCCCATTCACATTAAAACAATCTATTGTGGTGCATTAACACACATTACAGCATGCGTTAATGCAACCCGTTTATTGTAAATGGGCTGCCAAGACACCACAACAGATAAAAAAAAAAAAAAAAAAAAGTGCTAGACGTGTTTTCAAAACTCAGCGCACCGCAATGTGTGGAATATACAATGAATGGCTTTACGACGCACCTACAGCAGGTGGCCTGCCATGCATTATGGCAGAGGGTGTTGCCCCCAAGGGCCCATTAACATAAAAACAATTTATTGTGGTGCATTAATGAGTATTGCGTTAATACAACCAGTTTATTACAAATGGGCTGCCAACGTGCCACAGCCGATAGAAAAAAAGGGCGTGATTCATTATTCAAAACCCACCGCAACACAATGTATGCGCTGTGGTATGTCATGCGTTGCACTCTACTGCACTCTTCATTGAGGTGCAATATACAATGAATAGCTCCACAACCCACCACATATTGAGCAGGTGTGTTGCTGATTGTTGTGGCAAAGAGGTGCGTTTTAGCGCACATTGCTACAATGTACGTGTGAAGGGGCCCTCAGCCTGCACAATAACATAAGACTAAATATTCAAAGTCTGGCATAGGCCCAAAACATGACTAGTTTACCTCAGAAAACAATGATTCCAACAATGACACCCTGTACAGTGACATGCTGAAGTATTAAATACAAAATGGCCGCCACTCCCAGCTAGCTTTTCTCATAAAATAATCATTATGTATCCACCTGCCTGGGTCACTACATTATCTTCCCCTCCATGGCCTGAAGACAGCGATTACACTTCTCCTGAAATCGCCAGCGGCACAATCTCAGAATACATTCCACGTCGAGTTTTGAGGGAGGAAAGAAAAAGTTTTATTTTTATACAGCAGACTTTCACACAAAAACACAGCTGCTTATCTTTATTCAGCATGAGGTGATGAGCAGAATGTATAATGTACAAATGAAAATATGTTTATTGGATTTCTGTGCGTTTTGAAGTACCACATCCATTTCCCATAGAGGGTAGTAGCCATTAGCAACCAGGGAGATATATGTAAACAGCTTATTCTGTGGCCTGCAGGATGGGCTGCTGGTCACTACCGGCAACACAAGAAGGCCGGGTTCATATTTGTGTGGTGCGGTTTTTCTGCATCACATTTGTATGCGCATTTTACATGTGTTGCAATTAAAAATTCTATTACAATGCGCGTTTTATGAAAGCATACCAAAGATTCAGCATGCAAGACTTTGCTGTTCTTTCATGAAAATGTGCGTTCTAATAGAGTTTAATGGCAGCGCACCTAAAATCGTGTGTAAAACACGCATAATGGGGCAACCTGGAAAAACCGCACCACACAGTCATGAATTCGGCCTTCGTGTGTTGCCTGTAGTAACCACCAAGCCATCATTTCGGCAGTGCAGGCCTTAGGCTGGGTTCACACTAGCTTATGCTCTGAAAAGCAATACATGGTCAATCGTTTTCCTGAAGCAACCGCTGTCTGGCATCCAGGAGGCGATCCTACCTATCTCGTGAATGCCCAATATTGTTTTCTGCCAAAAGGTAGTTTTTAAACAGGGCTACTGCACTGCAACCCAAGAGTGTGTGGTTTTCGACATTGCCCCATTGTCTTGAACGAGAGAGGTAATGCCGCCTGTCATGTTACATTAAATTGGTATGTCAACAATACCCTCAGGTTGTTATTAAACATTTAGGTGAGCAGCCAAGGGTGGTAAAACTGTGGCTAAGATGCCTGGTTTTACCAGCCCCAGTCGATTGCGTGAATAGAGGCTTTGCGTTTCTTCAGAACGCGTCTTGTAGGACCAGGTCTGACTTTTTATAAAACCAAAATATTGTCCCAGTTCTGAAAGACATCAAAGGGCAATTTGTTGTAAACTGGGACACTTGGGAAATATATTTTCACCACTGCAATTTAAATTTTTTTTTGCTGCTGTGACAGGTCCAAAATTAGCCAAATGAATTTGCTGACCCTATGATAACACTTGGGGCCCAGAGGCGGCTCTAGGCTTTGTGAGGCCTTAGGCAAATCTTAGACATGAGGCCCTACTCATGCCCAAAATGGGAAAAATATTTAAAGCAATAGAAATTAACTGTATAAATTGCATGATATTCCCTTCAACTGTAACACACAGATCAGGCGAATTAGGCAGCCGTGAGGCCCCTAGGAGTGCGAGGCCTTAGGCGACCGCCTAATTTGCCTAATTAGAGAGCCGCCTCTGTTGGGGCCCATTCACATGCGCATACCCCACCTTGCCAGTGGACATGCGTTGTGGAGCACTGCCGAAAATACTGCTTGCCTCCTGAGATGTCTATGGCACACATTCCAGGAGACCTATCTTCTCTGAGGCGGCTCTTTAATTAAGCGGTCGCCTAAGGCCTTGTGGCAGCCTAATGCGTTACCCCAGTTTTGAGGGACAGGAGACCGAATCGGCAGTGGCAGCAGGCGTTGCTATTGACGATGGATCTACATTGGGGGCCCTTTTTTATTTTACTGTTTTTGACTTTTTTTTGTAAAAAAAAACTTTTGTTGTGTTTTTTTTTTTACCTGTTTTACGCTTTTTTGGTGAATGAGAAGGGGTACTATGTAACCCCCTACTCATTCACATGGGGAGGGGGGGCTGGGATCTGGGGGCCCCCTTTTAAAAAGGGCTTTCAAATTCTGATAAGCCCCCTGCCTGCAGACCCCCACAAGCACTGGCCATGGTTATCCTTTAATTATTTTTCCCATTATGGGAGCGAGTGGGGCCTCATGTTTAAAGTTTTGCCTAAGGCCTCACAAAGCCTAGGGCCACCTCTGGGTGTAAGCTCATGCACATGCTCATGCCATCAAGTGCACACTGTGCTACAACGCGCAGTGTTGCTGTGTAGCTCGCACCACACTGGTGATCAATTAATACTTAGAGATTAATTGCAGGCAATTTTAGCAGCGTGAAAATATTAAGTCAGCTGTAAACAAAAAGGTAATCAAAGCAGACAAGGTATATATAACATTTGTATACATTATGTATGTATACTGTATATCTGTACACTTCAGATGTTCTCAAGTCGGAAAGAGCTCTCATGTCTTGCATTTTCAACATACTATGTGATGCTCCTTCTATTGGGATAACCAAACTACGCGTTGCGTCACAAAACATGTCCAAATATCCTGCGTCGCCAACCGGCGTGGCCTGTTAGGAAGTGGTTGGAAGGAGGAAGTGGAGATCTATTTTTAAAGGACATGAAATAGAATGTCAAGCTACGATTGACAAATGTTTGCTACCAGAACAAGAGAGCCATTTGCACACCAAGCTAGTGAGCAAGGAGGCCGGAGAAACTCCATGGCTGCGGGTAGTGATGGACGCAATTTTACAGCCATTTGATGAGCCCATAGCATCTCCTCTTCCCAGCTGCTGTACTGATCAACTGATTATTTGGGTGGGTCAAGTTTTGGCTCAGATCACACAGGCTGCAATGGCTATCCCAGTCCAGAATATATACATACACTCAAAGGAAACTAAAACCTGGACTAAAAAGTCAGCTTTTCTGCCAAACAGTGCATAAAGAACATACCTATGGGTATGCAATTATTCTTATGCTTATGAATTTTCTAGTTTGCCTATAGTCAACTTTAACCAATTCAGCCCCAAAAGATTTTACCCCCTTCCTGACCAGAGCACTTTTTTCAGTTCGGCACTGCGTCACTCTAACTGGCAGCTGCGCGGTCGTGCAACGTTGTACCCAAACAAAATTGACGTCCTTTCTTTCCCACAAATAGAGCTTTCTTTTGGTGGTATTTGATCACCTCTGCGGTTTTAATTTTTTGCTCTATTAAAAAAAAAAGAGCGACAGTTTAAAAAAAAAAAACGAAAAAAAAAAAAAAAAAAAATATTTTTTTTATTTTTGCTATAATAAATATCCCCCAAAAATATATAAAAAAAAAAAACAAATGTTTTCCTGTTTAGGCCGATATGTATTCTTCTACATATTTTTTGAAAAAAAAAAATAAAAAAAATCGCAATAAGCGTATATTGATTGGTTTGCGAAAAAGTTAGCGTCTACAAAATAGGGGAAAGTTTATGGCATTTTTATTCTTTTTTTTTTAATCAGTAATAGCGGCGATCTGCGATTTTTATCGTGACTGCGACATTATGGCGAACACATCGGACACTTTTGACAAAAATAGCGCCTGTAAAAAGCCTCATCTGCAATCTCAGTGTGAAAGCCCGAGTGCTTTCACACTGGGGGCGATGCGATGGCGGGGCTTATAAAAAAAAAGTCCTGCAAGCAGCTTCTTTGAGGCACTTTAGGAGCGGTGTATACACCACTCCTAAAGCGCCCCTGCCCATTGAAATCGATTGGGCAGTGCTGCCAAAGCGCCTAGTTTTTAACCCTTTATTTGGGCACTTGCGGGGGTTAAAAGCGCCGCAAAAACGATGGTAAAGCTCCGCTTTACCGCCGACACCCCCCGCACTGGCAGTGTGAAAAGGCTCTTGAGGGTTTTTTTTTTCGTTCAACCCAGCAGGCTGCATTTTAATGGCAATGTTAGAACAGCAATCTCCCCCACACTGTGCTATTGTGTTCTGACAGGGAAACCTCCTCCTCCCTCCTCCCCCCCCCCAAAATGCAACAGTCAGGACTCGCAGCCAATGGCTGCTGGTTTTCAAGAATGCCCGTTTGACAGAAGCCAGTCGTGAGACCGGCTTCTGTCGGACAGGCAGCTGTATACATGGGCTGAAAGTCAGCTGGTTTCTATTGTAACAGCTGATTTCAGACCCTATGTACAGAGGTTTAGGCCTGTCTCATATAGGCTTCATCTTGTATAAGAGCAGTGTGAACAGCATGCTATGACAAAGCATTTGTAGAGCTTTCAGAAAGCTTTGCTGCTACTTCTAAAGTACCATTCAGCTCCAGTTTGTAAATGCTGAACACAGAGAGGACCAACCATGAGGGCACATACAGTACCATAATAGTGTGTAATGCCATAGATGTTGTGCACTGCAATAGTTCAGTTCCACCCTCTGCCTGGACGGGGTTTTAATGTGCATCCTGACTTTATTTCAATATAGTCGGTAATGTACAATACAAAGACTGCGCTCTATGCTAAAGGTATATAAAAATCACAACTTCCTGATGACGGCCCATTTGATGGGCTGAAATGCGTCGAGGTTGATTTGCGTCATCGCGACATACTTCCGCCCCAATGTTAGTTTCCAGAACGTGAACACTAACCGCGGCAGCAGTCTTCCATTGCCTATGGGCAGATTTCCTGGATAACTTACCTGCTATTCACACCGGGTGCCAGGCTTTAGGCACCCTTACATGTGAGTTGACTACTAGGTTTTTTTATTTGGAATAAAATTTTAAACGTTATTGCGCAATGAGGTTTTTTTGTCACATCTATCCACATGAGGAACATTTATCCCAGGTAACGCCAGTCTAAAGAAGATCCACAGGGGCTGCCCCACCTGTGCGTTTGACCATACTAGCGATAGTTGGTCCATTCTGAGGAGTAAGTTTACATCTATGTGGGGGCACCTTGTCTGAGCACATATCAAGTACAGAGTCCCGCATCTATCTTTAAACACGGGCACTTAATTTGGGACTTGGAATCTTTACTGTTCAACAGTTTAAAGTGGTTGTAAACCCTTACAGACCACTTTGACCTACAGGTAAGCCTAGATTATTATATATATTTATATATTTTACAAAAATAGGGCACCGAACGGCACAGGCGCACTGCAAGTGAAGGCAAACATGCCGTCACTTATGGCTCCCGCGCGTGCATGCGCTGGAGTGACGTTATCGATGCTCCGGCCACTCGGAGCGCCGGAGCAGCGATACCCGGAAGGAAGATGGACGCTTTGTGCTACAGGGGACAGCGGTGACATCGCTGGCTCCTGTGTCAGGTAAGTGACATATAATGAGCTACTATGCGATGCACAGTAGTCCATTATGCTTTACCTTTGCAGGGAAACAAAGAGGAAGTAAACCCATCAGGGTTTACTTCCTCTTTAAGTAGTTTGAGCACGAGCACTTTATTGAGACTTTGAATTTTCAGCGACTTTACTTTCAGGTCGCCATAACACAATGCGGTTTATGTTTTTTATATACCTTTAGCATAGAGCGCGGTCTTTGTATTGTTCATTTGTTATTGATTTTCACAGCAAATTTTTTTCACTGCAGCTGCTAATCATCCGATTTGGTATCACTATATCTATATTTATTTTTCATCATCTGGTTTTCCTTTGGTGCTTTAGTTATTTAATTAGTCGGTAATGTGTCTTAAGCACGCCATAGATTATGCTATTTCAGCCAGTGTTGATAAGGGAATATCTCAAGCTCCGCTATTGTATTCTGACAGTGGGAGGTTTCCCGACCTTCAGAATAAAATGATCACTGCCAGAGGCTATAGCCACCGGCAATGATCGCAAGAGAAAACCCAACAGGCTGGTTGTACGGAAGTCAAACAAGGATAATCCCCTAGCGTTAAACTATACTTAGTGTGGAGGACCATGAGCTGGAGTCCGGTGATCTAGCCAGGGCACTCAGCTCCCACAGATAGGTAATCCTTTGTCAAAAAAGGTTGGCAACGCAAAGTGCTCTAAAATAACACTCCAGCATATATTCTGTACTTTTAAGTACTTTTATCCCAGAACACTTATGCCGCATACACACGATCGGAATTCCGGACAGAAAAAGACAGATGAGAGCTTTTCATTGGAAAATGCGACCGTGTGTAGGCTCCATCGGAATTTTGCTGGCCGGATTTCCGACAGCAAAGAATTGAGAGCATGTTCTCAATTTTTCAGACAGAAAAGGTTTCTATCGGAAATTCTGACGCGCAAAATTCCTACGCATGCTCGGAAACTATTCAAAGCATGCTCGGAAGCATTGAACTTGGCTCGTTGTAGTGTTGTACGTCACCCGTTCTTGACGGTCAGAATTTGGTGTGACCGCGTGTAGGCAAGACAGTTTGAGCGGAATTCCGTTGGGAAAACCGTCAGAGCTTTTTCCGACGAGAATTCCGATCGTGTGTACGCGGCATTTGAGCTGCCAGCTTTTTCTGACAAGGGATTACTTGTACGGAAGTCAAAGACGATAGATAGTACTTCTCGCGGTCATGAGATCGTATATAAAGTAGTGATGAGTCGCGGCTTCTTCCTGGCTCCTGATAACGTCAGTTTTGACGAAACGGATTCAGAAGTCGTGACTTCACCACGTATGTGCGCTCCCACGTTGCATTGTGGGAATCGTAGTTTCTCTAGATGCCGATTGTATACTTTTTAACTAAAGTATTACCAAGGATTTTACACTATGTGAGCCTGGTGCTCCGTTTTTCTTCATTTTTGGGGACCCTTAACAGTGGAGAACCTGCCTGTGGAGACCTGCTGGAGGATCGTGAATCATGCAGTGAGGTTTCACTCACACAAGCGCATTTTGACTTGCATAGAGAGTAACACAAGTTCTGGTAAGCATGTTGGGTGAAAGGACAACTGGTGTTTCCTCTGCTTGGATATCTGATTTGGGACTCAGAGACTTTGTGTGGTCATATCCCAGAATCATTTTGGATTCACTATATTTGGTGTTGGACTTTTTTTTATATTTTATCCATGAACTTTATACAGTATTTATTTACGGATCATGAGCTTTTTACTTTTATGTACTTTACCATTTGTATTTTTATCAATTTTGAGTTGACATGGTATTTTATCCATTACTTATTTGTATCTTTGTTGGTGTGGCATCCTAAAGAGAGATTGATAAATAGACTTCAGTACAACAAGCCTACTCATAGATGTAAATTTGTCCGCTTCCTGCTGAATCAGCTGAATTTTGATTCGCCTATGGCTGGCCGAATGCTAGTTTCCAGGGCTATGACTCTGAATTCACTAAGCTTCATTAACAGTGACATCGCCTCTCCTGTGTAGCCCATGCAGAAGGCAACCTGAACTTTACAGGCAGATATATTGGGCAGGACAAAATTAAACTGGGTTAGCGTATGCAATGCATGAGTGTCATTGTCCTTGTCCCTGAGAATACAGGAAGAATGAAGGAAGCTATTGATTGGTTGTTTTCTAGCAACAGACACCTTTCTTACTTTTTTTTTTTTTTTTTTGTTAAAAAGTAGCTTTATAGCACAAGGCAAGAAGAAAAAAAGAGGCCTCTAAAAGTAAAGAACAACTCCAAATCAAAATACGTAAAAAGATACCCTTTTCATACTCATGCATGCTTACAAAAGTGGAGAAACTCTTAAAATGTCACAACTGTAACCACCTGAATTTTTTTTTTCTACCCACCAGCTGAAAGCTGAATCAGGCTTGCAGTCACTGCTCCTGCTCTGGAAACAGATGAATAAGACACTTAAAGACATGCACTCAGAAAGCAAGAGAGCTCAGGGTATATTAGGGGGCGAATACTCAAAACTACAGCTCTGCAGCATGCTTATTGAAATACCACAGATCAACTGTCTGCAGATCTTAAAATGGTTGTAAACCCTTACAAACCACTTTGGCCTACAGGTAAGCCTAGATTAAGGCTTACCTGTAGGTCCAATAAATATCTCCTAAACCTACATGGTTTAGGAGATATTTAGAAGGCACTGCGCATGCCGAGATCACGGCGATATGCCGCTTTCGTGCGCATGCGCGGGAGTGACGTCATCGCCGATCCAGCGAATGACAACGCTGGGGCGGCGAGACCCGGAAGTCACTCCAGGCTTGATGGCGGCGGAGAAGGTTGTGGATGAGGGTCGCTTCGGGGGCTTCGTTCTCAGGTAAGTTATTCATAATGAGCTAGTATGTTTGCCTTCTGAGTTATTCCAATGCATAGGACAGGAATGCCAAGTATTTAAATGAGCCACTGCGGGTCCCTAGCCAAAAAACACAGGCGGATTGAAGGGCACAGGGTCTGCAGAACTGCACCCCAAGATGCGTATGACTCTCCTTATGCTAAGCCACTATATAGCACTGCCGAGGTAGTCACTAGATCTTGTAGCATGGTACAATTGCTATATAGGTGTGTGCTTTGAGTAATTGCTGACTGGAGTTGCCCTTTAAACATAAATTTATAAAACAGCCTCAAATCGCCTGTATTACTACAAATCCCAGCATATCACTACATCTGGAGTGATCAATAGATCAAGACTTGCTCCAAACACATAAAACAGCACAACTGTACATTTGCTCTTTGTTCACTCAGCATTCCAATCCTAAACTCCCCAGCAGATTCTCCAAAGCATCTAATCGCTGGTTAGCTTCTTCGATGGCGCTGTAGGTTTGTACGTTGCTGGTAATGTGGAAGCGAATGTCGTCGATCAGCGGGATGGAGTCCGTCTCTTGCCGTTCCTCAACTGTAGCGGCATCTTCTCGCACCGCGGCTGCAAACTCTTCTGAATCAACCAGCTGCAAAGAGAAGGGAGATATGAATTTTGTACTCAATGTAAAAATCCTTTTGAGTTGGTTAAGGGATACAGGACGGCTTAAACCTTCAGGTTATACAGCCGCATACAGGAGGATTCGACAGTGGAAATCAAAAATGAACTGTAGGGTTAGTCTGACCCAATCCATACTTGGGCTACATGCACACCAGCCTACACTGACCGCAGCACAAAATGCGTTTTCCCATGGCCAGCAGTCAAAACGTTCCTATTCTGAATGCGATTCTTCCACGTTCAGGTGAGAAAGGTTTAACTTCACCTAAACGCGGCAGCTCCTAAACGCTGCTAAAAGCCTATATGTCAGTGCTCAGACCATACGCTGCACACTGCATCAAATTGGTCTGCATGGCTGTCGTCCCAGAAGGAAGCCTCTTTTAAAGATGATGCACAAGAAAGCCTGCAAACAGTTTGCTGAAGACGAGCAGACTAAGGACATGGATTACTGGAACCATGTCCTGTGGTCTGATGAGACCAAGATAAACGTATTTGGTTCAGATGGTGTCAAGCGTGTGTGGGGGCAACCAGGTGAGGAGTACAAAGACAAGTGTGTCTTGCCTACAGTCAAGCATGGTGGTGGGAGTGTCATGGTCTGGGGCTGCATGAGTGCTGCCGGCACTGGGGAGCTACAGATCATCGAGGGAACCATGAATGCCAAAATGTACTGTGACAGACTGAAGCAGAGCATGATCCCCTCCATTTGGAGACTGGGCCGCAGGGCAGTATTTCAACATGATAACGACCCCAAAGACACCTCCAAGGTGACCACTGCCTTGAAAAAGAAGCTGAGGGTAAAGGTGATGGACTGGCCAAGCATGTCTCCAGACCTAAACCCTATTGAACATCTGTGGAGCATCCTCAAACGGAAGGTGGAGGAGCGCAAGGTCTCCAACATCCACCAGCTCCGTGATGTCATCATGGAGGAGTGGAAGAGGACTCCAGTGGCAACCTGTGAAGCTCTGGTGACCTCCATGCCCAAGAGGGTTAAGGCAGTGCTGGAAAATAATGGTGGCCACACAAAATATTGACACTTTGGGCCCAATTTGGACATTTTCACTTAGGGGTGTACTCACTTTTGTTGCCAGCGGTTAAGACATTAATGACTGTGTGTTGAGTTATTTTTCGTATTTCGGAAAAAGATGGCTATTTTTTTTCTAATCTATTTGTTTTCTATTCTATTCTTTTATATTTGAAAGTCAAATTTCAGAAGACGGCTATATTTTTTATATTCTGCTTCTCTATTCTTTTATTTTCTATTCTATTCTTTTATATCCCATTCTATTATATTCTTTTCAAAATTCAAATTTCGGAAGACGGCTGTATTTAAAGCGGTGTTTCACTTTAAAAAAAAAAAAGTCAGCAGCTAAAAAAAAAAGTAGCTGCTGACTTTTAATAAGTACACTTTCCCAAGGCGCCCGCGATGTCGGTCGTGGAGGCCGAGATGTCCCTCGGCGATCCGGGTTCCAGCGCCGCCATCCTCAGTAAGGGAAACGGCTTCCCGTTTCCTACTGCGCATGCGCGAGTCGGCGCGCGGCCTACTGCGAATGCGCGAGTCTAATTTGTGAATGGGGAACGCGATGTGTTGTGGGACAACGGCGCTGGAAGAGGCAGATTAGGACGATCTGCCTAGCAACAGCCATTTCTGGTAAGTAAAAAAAAAAAAAGTTTTTATTTTTTTTCATTTTAAATTGTTATTAACATTTTTTTTAAGTATTTTTTTTTTTCAGGGTGTCCCACCACTTTAATACAGACAGTCTTTGAATGAAATAAGCAATAGTCAGCAATTTCGTTTACATTTCGAATTTGTTTTCGAATCGGATTTCATTTTCAAATTAGTTTTCAATTCAATTTAAATTCAGATAATTAGTTATTTCAGACTAAATTTTGTTATATTATCTTCGATTTGTTTAAATTTATTACTATTGTAATTTCAGAAATTTGGATACATCCAAATCTCAGAATACCGAGAATTTCGTCCTAATTTCAATTCAGATTTAGTCGATTTAGAACTTTGCAATCTCAATGAAAAGAAATAAATGTAACAAATGTTAAGTCCTTTGCCTGAAAGGGAGTTTAGCAACACAGCCATTTTTTTTGGAAGCATCTACCAAAACCTGAAATCTCAGTTCTGGGTGGATAGAACCTTACTGCTAGCAAGCTTTGCATAGATATGAATCCTCTTAGCATGGGCTCCATACCTTCTCGACGATTCGGGCCATGTACTCCGTACACTGATCTTCCAGGCGGGTCAACTGAAAGAGTTTTGCTAACTTCCAAATTCCGATAACGCTGTCCTCGTCCAGCATCTGTGCCAATACTTTCCCGCACAGTCGCTTTAAACCTGGAAGCAGATACAGGTCGGCGACGCACAGCACATCGTATGCGTTTTCCGGACTCAGCTGAAAGAAAAAAAAAAAACACAGAGACAAGAGCTTTAGAAAAAAGGCCATGGAACAAAAGGTCATGGAAGTGACCAAAGGATAAGAGATTGTTAGGGGAAAAAGAAAAACAGAAAAAATGTACTGATCTCCGTCCAAAAATACTCGCTTGTCCTGCTATGACCTCCGAGGACAGGAACATTCGAGAAATAACTGCTCTCAAGACCTCTTAAAAGAACAAAAGGTCAATTAAAAGCCATCACTTTATAGCCAAAAAAACGTTAAAGAAGGGTTTAATCTGATTGGTAGCTGTGAGAAACTTCTAAACGATGCACCACTTTGAAAAAAAAAAATCAGACTACGTGAGAGACAGAACATTAACCTCGAGTTCCTGAGCCTTAAGCGGGCCAAAGACGGTTGGGATCTGGGCTGGTTCAGCCAAGATTCAAACCCTGTATGGGCATGCTATATGTACCCAAGTTGATCGTTTGGTTAACTTGGGTACAACCAGCCTGTCAGATTTTTTACGCGATTATTGACAGCAGCTTTAGCCAGTGCCGGTGTTGTATCATTAGCCGTCCCCCATCACGAAGTGTCCGCTGTGTACTGCGCATGCCGAGGATGAATGGCGCCTGCGCCGTGAGTCCACTTTCAAGCCCCACCATCCAAGTGGACATAGAGTTAAAATATAAAAGAGCCGAGCGCAGCGAGGTCGTGCCCGAATCGTGGCGAGGGGCCCTCTAAGTTTGACTAACCCTATGTCCGCTTGGATGGTGGGGGCTTCACCTCGACACACGGCGCAGGCGCCGTTCATCTTCCGACAATTTCCGAAAATCTTCATACTCCGTACTGCGCAGTACACTTCGGACACCTAGTGACAGCCGGAAACTTCGTGATAGAACACCGGCATCACTGTATGTTCTCCCCCTACCGGGAGAACACAACAGCTCCATGCGAGGGATTCCTCTATGAACCCTGACTGTGCTGATGGGGGAATCAAGAAATTGTCTTTCCCCCGACCCCTGGTTGCAGGAAAAAAAAAAATCGCTCCATCTATGGCTGGATTTAATCGGTAGTAAACCGCACCAATTTTATATTTTTTCTTTTAAACGCTAGAAAAGGTAAAGACATAATTAGTTACATAGTTAGTTAGGTTGAAAAAAGACACAAGTCCATCCAGTTCAACCACAAATAAAAAAAAAAAAAAATAATATCATACAATCCCATATACCCTATTCTATACCCACAGTTGATCCAGAGGAAGGCAAAAAACCCCAGCAGAGCATGCTCCGATTTGCTAAAACAGGGGAAAAAATTCCTTCCTGATCCCCAGAGAGGCAATCGGATTTTCCCCGGATCAACTTTACCTATAAATGTCAGTACCCAGTTATATTATGTACATTTAGGAAAGTATCCAGGCCTTTCTTACAGCAATCTACTGAGTTAGCCAGAACCACCTCTGGAGGGAGTCTATTCCACATTTTCACAGCTCTTACTGTGAAGAAACCTTTCCGTATTTGGAGATGAAATCCCTTTTCCCCTAGACGTAAAGAGTGCCCCCTTGTCCTCTGTGTTGACTGTCGCATACTAGCACATTATGAAATACTTGGCTTAGAACGAAGCCCTTCAGCGCTGTGCTGTCACCGCAAACAGGCGCTTCCATCTTCGCCCGGTCTTACTTCCGGGTTCGCTTCCTCCGGCCATTTGATTGGCCGCGTGCAGGCGACACGGACCGCGGCAAAAAGCTCTGAAAGGACGGCACGGGTATGCTGTCCCTTCAAAGCACACGGGCTGCATGCAGTGTGAATATCTTCTAAACGGCGCACTTTTAGGAGATATTCACTGTACCTACAGGTAAGCCTCATTATAGGCTTACCTGTAGGTACAAGTGCCAAAAAAGGGTTTACTGACACTTTAAAGGGGTTGTAAAGGTATTTTTTTTTTAAATAACAAACATGTTATACTTACCTCCTCTGTGCAAGGGTTTTGCACAGAGAAGCCCCGATCCTCCTCTTCTGGGGTCCCCTGTGGCGCCCCTGGCTCCTCCTCTTCTTGCGTGCCCCCAGGGAGAGCCACTCTCCCTGGGGGCACCTGCTGCGGGCATGCTCCCGAGTCCTGCTGTTGCGTCCAGCAGAACTCAGCCCCACCCCCGTGTCCCTGGATTTGATTGACAGCAGTGGGAGCCAATGGCTCCTGCTGCTATCAATCTATCCAATGAGGACCCAAGACAGCGGCTGGAGCTACTGTGCTTGTCCCAGTCGCTGGATCAATTGGGTTCTGGTAAGTAAAAAGCGGGGCTCTGGGGGGCTGCTGCACTACAGAAGGTTTTTCACCTTAAAGTGGGGTGCCCCTTAAAAAAAATTAAAAAGTCAGCAGCTACAAATACTGCAGCTGCTGACTTTTAATAATCAGACACTTACCTGTCCCGGGGTCCATCGATGCGGGGGAACGAAGCCCCCCCCTCGTTCCCGCCACCATTCGCGGCGCCGGCATTCTTACTGTGGGCACCCGGCTGTGGCTTCACAGCCAGGCACCCACTACGAATGCGCGAGCGGCGCCGCGCGACGTGGTATGCCGCACAGTCATCTGGGGACCTGTCACGTGTCCCAGATGACTGACTGCGCTGAGGGGAAGTGATGTCACCAGCCCGGGCACTGAAGGAGGCAGACTACGAGGGACCCCCTAGCAACAGGCATTTAGAGGTAAGTTAAAAAAAAAAAAAATTCCAATTTTTTTTTTTTAAATATTTTTTAATTTTCAGCAATTTTTTTTTTTTGGGGGGGAAACACCACTTTAATGCATAGAATGCATTAAGGGGAAAAACCTCAAGGGTTTACAACCCCTTTAGGTTCCCCCTATAAAACCATTGAAACCCAGAGTGTTTTATTCTTTCTGGCGATGTCTCCGATCTGCAGCTTATATTTTATTGTCTATCAAACCACATTTTTCTCAGGGCGTTCATTTAATACATATGAATAAATACATTTTACACATTACAAAATGTTTTCAATGATACATTTTATATGGGGGGGTAAAGTGGAGAAGTTTCCGGTTTACAAACACTAACGGGTCCAAAGTGGACCTATGTGTAACCCTATGTTGCCCCCTGCTGGGCATGTCTATTAAAAGCATAGCCCACTTATAAAATGTGAACCTGTTTTTTTTTTATCTATCACTTCTAAAAATAAAATCATTGCCCAAGAGTAAGCACCACAAGATGACTGCGGTTATCTAACCAAAAAGGCCATTCTGTGCTCATCTCTGATTAGGATTCACTCGGTGACCGGGGCCTCACTTTCTCTGACCCCCATGGCTAAGTCTTTCCAATTGCCATCCCCTGTCCAATGAGATTGCCTTATTGGTCAGTAAAGACATTCTCATTGGACAGTTTGATGGCAAGTGGTAGGGCTTAAAATTGTAAAGTCAGAGCTCAGTAAAAGTAGAACTAAATCAGAGAGGGGCACTGAAGAGACCTTTCTGGTCGAAGGCAAGATCAAGCATTTAGTGGTGTCTGTACTTAGTCAGGACTTTATTTGCATAAATGTAAAATAAATACAGGTTCACTTTAGATCCCAACTAAATATTCAGTCTACATCCACTCCAGGTGCATCAAAGTAAATGGTATTCAATATTATTTTCTTTTTAAAGCAGCCACAGTCAGAGCAGAAAAGCCTGTCCTCCACCAGCAGCTAAGTAGGGAAGCATTGGTCTTAATGCTGATGTCTGGCACACCCCTGCTGACTCAGACCTATAGCTGTGCAATCAAAGCTCATGCTCCCCACTGATTGGAGAGCTCTAGCTCTGATTGACCGGTGCAGAGAGACCACTGCTTTCATACATACAGCAAGGAGCCTACTCTGCAGCATGCTGGCAGGGGACACACATTTTTACTAAGGCTGTGGCTGCTTTCTAAAAAAAAACAACTGTAAGACTTTTTGTTGTTTCAATGCATTTGTAATGTGTTGTATTTGGCCAAATTAAAGTGGTTGTAAACCCTTACAACACACATTTTGCTACAGGTAAGCCTATGATAAGGCTTACCTGTAGCTACCCCGGATATCTCCTAAACCTAAGCAGTTTAGGAGATATCCCCTGTATTTGCATGTGCCGATGTAATCGGCACTGAAGCAAACTTGCTTCAGTTAGACTGTGCCGTTACTGGTGACGTCATCACGGCTCCGGCCAATCACAGAACCGGAGCCGTGATACCCGGAAGTAACTCCGGGGAGAAATGTCGCCGGCCGGAGCAGCGAACCAGGACCACTGTGGGGGGGGCTTCGATCTGAGGTAAGTAATACATGATGAGCTAGTATGCTATGCATACTAGCACATTATGCCTTTGTCTTGCAGGTTTTTTTTTATTGAGTTTACAACCACTTTCAAGTGATTGTAAAGTCTTGTTAAAAAAAACAAAAAAAAAACAAACACAATACAACACACATGTTATACTTACCTGCTCTGTGCATTGCAGCCCTGATCTTCCTCTTCTCGGGTCCCTCTTCGCTGCTCCTGCCCCCCCCCCCCCCCCCTGCCGAGTGCCCCCACAGCAAGTAGTTTGCTATGGGGGCACCAGAGACAAGCTGCAGCTCCATGTGTCCATTCAGACACAGAGCTGCTGTTCGGCCCCGCCCCCTCTCTCTCCTGATTGGCTAAATGACTGACTGAGTGTCAGCCACGGGACCCAATGGCGCTGCTGCTTTGTCTCAGCCAATCAGGAGGAGAGTCCCGAACGGTCGAGGGACTCGTGGACATCGCTGGACAGAGATGGGGCTCAGGTAAGTATTAGGGGGTGCTTCTGCACACAGATGGCTTTTTACCTTAACGCATAGAATGTATTGGGATAACAAACCTTCAGCCTTTACAACTCCTGAACTTTAAAAAAAAAAAAAAAAATTATTTTGGATAGAACAAGGGCGGGTTCTAACCCCTGTTAGAACGTTTTTGCCATCTGTTCCCTTATACTTTGTTTAGTTTATCTTTAAAGAATACCTATGTTGGAAAGGATATAGAGGCTGCCATCGCTTACCATCAGAAGGTTCTAGTTGCATGCCAATCTGCTGGCTTCCCCAGCCATTGTTGCAGATCCCAGATCACCTGCATAGAGCAAGCTCAGCTAAGCTCAAGAAAAGAATAACCAATAGTGGTTATTCTAGTATCCATTACATCCCTGAGCTGCGCTGTGGCCTTCACACTGCCAGCGCCTGGGTGTCGGCGGTAAAGCAGCGATATTTTTAGCACCGTTTTAGCGGCGCTATTCAGCCGCTAGCAGGGCGGTTTTAACCCCCGACAGCGGCCGAAAAAGGGTTAAATCTGCCTGCAAAACACCGCTGCAGCAGCGCTTTGCCAGCGGTCCGGTGGCGCTGCCCATTGATTTCAATGGGCAGGGGCGCTTTAGGAGCAGTGTATTCACCGCTCCTACAGCGCTGCAAAGAAGCTGCTTGCAGGACTTTTTGTGACACCCTGCCAGTGCAGCGCTGCAGTGTGAAAGCACTCGGGCTTTCACACTGGGATAGCAGCTGAGGCTTTTTTCAGGCGGTATTTTTAGCGCTAGAGCGCCTGAAAAACTCCTTGAGCGTGAAAGGGGTCTAAAACAGGCAACAGACATGCCCAAGCCTGTCTAAAGCCTAGTACAGACGTGCTGAATGTTGGGCTGCACCGTATGTACAACAGCCAGTCGGTCAGAAGCCGGCCGTTCGGCCAGCTTCTGTTGAAGGAGCATGACCAATGGCTGAGAGCACTGACTGGAGTGTTCTGGTGGTCAGAACACAATAGCTCAGCTGGGGAGATCGGGCGGACAATTTTTTGTTGTTCAGCCCACTGGATTGAACGAAAAAAAAATAGCAGTGTGTACTATGCTTAAAGCGGTAGTAAACCTGCAGAAACTTTTTTTTTTTTTTTATACACCTGTAAGGGAAAAGGCATAATGAGCTAGTATGCACGCATACTAGCTCATTATGAAATACTTACCTTAGAACGAAGAGTCCGTAACTCACCTGGTCCACGTCGAGGTCGCTGACATGTTCCCTCTGCGTGTCTTCCAGGTATCGCGACTCCAGCGCTGTGAGTGGCTGGAGCCGCGATGTCATCACTCCCGTGCAATGCGAACGGGAGACTTCTTCCCGGCAAGGTTCGGATTCTGACGGTCTTTCAGCGGGGAATCCCCCGTGCGCATGCGCCGCTGCAGTCAGTGGCTCATTGCGCGGGGAATAGCTCCTAAACCGTACAGGTTTAGGAGATATTTTTTTTTTTTTTACGGTTGTATACTCAAGAAATGTACTTTTACCTACAGGTAAGCCTATAATAAAGCTTACCTGTAGGTACAAGTAAATTTTTTGAGTATACAACCGCTTTAAGAGATGAAAAGCCACTCCTACATCAGTGGCAGTGCATGGGTTAAATAGATTTTGGGAACACAGACTCCAATCTAATTCCAGAGAGTCACATTCTGCCATTAATGTTCTTTTTTGAATAAACCCGAATCTGGAGGATTTGAAAATGAAGGACCAGTGCGTTCCCTCATTCAGGCATCACTCAGCCGCAAACTGACACCCTGCAGGACGAGAGGGAGGTTGCACAGCACAAGTTTTATGCTGTCTTTCTACTCATCACATGCACTATAAAAAGACGGCTGCCTCTGACTGTAAAGGAGTATAACGTAGGACCAAGCGTGTGAACCGGGGTCACTGATAAGAGGGATATCATCGGCCCTCCTGTACAGGGCCCAGGCCCCATAAGTTCAACACGGGGGGCCCAGAGCAGCAGGAGTGGGTGCAATCACTGGAACCAATCCCCCTGTGGAATTCTCTGAATTTACAACACTTCAGTTTATGAATGAACAGGGAGCCTCTGTATAGAGCGCTTCCTGTTCAATCTGCAGCTGAGGGTGCAGAGGAAGGATTGAGGATACTGTTCCTTTCTCTGTGTCCGTTTCAAAATTAAGACGTTGGGTGTCTGCTAGACTTCTGATATTATTTCACCAAAATAAAAATTTGGTGAAATAATAAAAAAATAAAAAATAATAATTTTTTAAGAAATTTCAAAAAATGTAAAACTAAAATTTACAAAAAAAAAAAAAAAAGAAATAAAAATTAAATAAATTATTAAATAAAAAAATAAATAAGGGCTCATTCTCACAAGTATTCTGGTCGCATGAATGAGTGGCTTGTTCATGTGGCTGGAGCCACCTGTTAGGCCTGGTTCACTGTTCTGTCAGCCAGGCTGTACAGGGCCTCATGATTCCTAACAGCAGCCCTGGTGTGAACTATAACACAACTGCATCCGAGGAAGAAGAATAAAGCCGTACCCGTAACAACCAATCATCTATTAGTGTTAATGGTGAACTCCAGACAAAATGGGCAAATAAAATTTGTGAAAAAGGACAGTTTCACCTCCAGTTCTGCTAAAGCAGTTGTGTGATCCAGGAACATCTACCAGACAAAACAGCTTTGTCCTGAACCTCCCCGCAGACTAAAGTGACGCTTATAAAAATTGCCTTCCCAAGACCCATCCCCTGAAACTAGACAATGAAGGAGCAGCAGCACAATGGTGAAGGTCTCTGCTCTCCTTTACTCTGCACTACAGACCAACACAGGCATTCTGGGGGGGGGGCTGTATTATTCAAAATCGGTCATGGCGGTTGCGGGGTGATCACCTCAGTGTCATCGCTGTAGATATAGTATAGGACGCGGGTGAAGGTCTCCTCGTTGATGTTGTGCAGGGTGATCACCGGGATGCTGGGCTGGCTCTGCAGCTCCTGGCTCTCGCAGAAGTGATCTTGCAGCAAAGCTTTGAAGTAGTCGCTCCGGCCACAGAAAAACGACTGCAATGTAAGAAATGTTGACATTAAACAATTCGTCTGCTGTGCTAAATAAAGCCGCCGTGTACAACCTCTACACTCCAGCTGTTCAGCAACATCGAGTCCATGAACTTCTCTGCCCCCCTTTGGTCCATTAAATATACAATTGGAAGCATTTTGTTAGTTCTGCAAAGTAAATATTTTGATCTCATCACAAAAACAATTGACTTTTTTTATTTTATTTGCACTAACAGTTACATTTTTGGGACAAGCTTTTGAGGCCTACCACCCTCTTCTAAAGTCAAAGCGGTACTGATAATATTATTATTACTGATAATAATAATAATGAAATTATTATTATTATTAATAATAATAATACAATTATTAATAATAATAATATCAGTAATAATAATAATAAATAATAATACCAGTAGTAGTAGTAATAATAAACAATAATAATATCAATAGTAGTAATAATATCAGTAGTAATATTATTACTGCTACTACTACTGATATTATTACTAATAATAATAATAATAATATCAATAGTATTACTACTGGTATTATTATTACTATTACAGATATTATTATTGTTACTAAAATTATTATTACTACTATTATTGATATTATTAACCACTTGACCTCTGGAAGATTTACCCTCCTTCATGACCAGGCCATTTTTTGCAATACGGCACTGCGTTACTTTAATTGACAACCGACCTTTGGTCCATTAAATATACAATTGAAAGCATTTTGTTAGTTTTTTTGAGGCCTACCCTCTTCTAAATTCAAAGCTGTACTACTACTAATAATAATATTATTATTATTATTATTAATATTATTATCAGTAAAAATAATAATAATAATAATAATACCAGTAGTAATAATAAATAGTAATAATATCAGTAGTAATAATATTACTACTACTGATAGTAATAATATCAGTAGCAATAATATTACTACTACTGATAATAATAATATCAATATTATTACTACTACTACTGGTATTATTACTATTACAGATATTATTATTGAAAATTAAAACTACTACTACTATTATTATTGATATTATTAACTACTTGCCCTCCGGAAGATTTACTCTCCTTCATGACCAGGCCATTTTTTGCGATACGGCACTGCGTTACTTTAACTGACGCGGTCATGCGACACTGTACTCAAATAAAATTGATGTCATTTTTTTCCTCCCAATTAGAGCTTTCTTTTGCTGTTATTTGATCACCACAGTTTTTTTATTTTTTTTTTTTGCGCTATAAACAAAGACTGACGATTTGAAAAATACAAATAAAAAAAAAATCACCTTCAATCTGTCTTTACCCAACCACTCATTTTAATTGTCTGCAAATGAGATTTTCTATCCAACAAGAAAATAAAATGACATCAAGTCTCTTACTTTGTGGCACAGGAAGTTGTAACCCTGGATCTGGAAACAGAGGTCGGGGTAACTGCAGAAATTATCTGTGCTATCAAACGGCAGCTCACCGAACCCCACCTATAGGAAAGGAAGCAGAACAGAGGTCAGGTATATCAGAACAACAAAATGTACTACTACTGAATTTCTTATAAAGAACCACTTAAAGTGTTACTAAACCCACAACAGTAAAGTCAGTCTGTATAGTCAGTAAAAAAAATTGTTCATTTCGCCTGGATCAACTGCTAAACTGCAATTCAGAATACGTCCATTAAAATATTGGCTCAACCAATCGCCATATGAACATTTATATGGCGCAGTCCACGTGACCAAAATACAAACTGTGCTGAAGGGAGGAAAAGGATCCTACCAAGAAGGTCACCACTACAGAACACCACGGCTGAATAAAAATATGTTTAACCAGTTCCCGACCGTCGCACGCTGATATACGTCGGCAGAATGGCACGGGTGGGTAAATGTGCTTACCCGTACGTCCCTCCTTAAGAGCGGGATAGGGGGCACGCTGGAGTGTGCCCGTGGGAGCCGCGGTCTCGATGTCCGCTGGAAGCCCGCGGTTGTGGCGAGGAGAGGCAGAACGGGGAAATGTAAACAAGACATTTCCCTGTTCTGCCTAGTGACATGACAGGGATCTTCTGTTCCTTGTCATCGGGAACAGTGATCTCTGTCATGTTCTAGTGAGCCCACCCCCCCCCCCTACAGTTAGAACACACCCAGGGAACACATAGTTAACCCCTTTATCTTCCCCTAGTGTTTAACCCTTTTCCTGCCAGTGACATTTATACAGTAATCAGTTTTTTTTTAGCTCTGATCACGGTGTAAATGTCAGTGGTCCCAAAATGGTGTCAAAAGTGTCCGATCTGTTGGCTGCTATCCCGATTAAAAAAAAAAATAATAATAATAAAAAAAATAAAAAATAAAAACGCAGATCACCGCCATTACTAGTAAAAAGAAAAAAAAATTTACAAAAATGCCATAAAATCTATCCCCTATTTTGTAGATGCTATAACTTTTGCGCAAAGCAATCAATATACACTTATTGCATACACTGATGATGAAATTCGTTTTTTTTTTTATATATATTTTTGGGAGATATTTATTATAGCAAAACGTTAAAAAGAATGTGCTTTTTTTTCAAAATTGTCGCTCTTTTTTGTTTATAGCGACCTAAACTGAGGAAAAAAAATGTTTTTTTATATATTTTTGGGGGATATTTATTATAGCAAAAAATAAAAAAAGAATGTGTTTTTTTTTTTTTTAAATTGTAGCTCTTTTTTGTTTATAGCGCAAAAACTAAAAACCGCAGGGGCGATCAAATACCACCAAAAGAAAGCTCTATTTGTGGGGAGTACAACGTCGCAAGACCGCGCAATTGTCAGTTAAAGCGGCGCAGTTCCGAATCTTAATAAATGCTCTGGACATTAAGGTGGAAAATTATTCTGGGGCTGAAGTGGTTACTGTAGACAAATGCACCATAATTAATAAACAATCAAAAAAAAAAAAAACAACAAACAAAAAAACAAATGAATTCAACTGAAAAATAATCTTCCCTAACTAAGTTAAAAGGACAACGTTGTCTTGGGGTCGTAGCTGCACTCACATCCATGCATCCCAGCAATCACATTAATCAGATCTAGGTACTAAATAGATAATTGCAAAATAGATTGATGCACTAAAAGGGTTTGTATGCGATTCCTAGAAACCACGGATGTGATATGTCGATAAGAAGTATAGTCCAGGATTAATCATGTATAAAAAGGAACTAATTTCACCAAAGTACTTCCTTGATCCTGATGCTCGCTTTTAGTGGCATTGCATAATGACTACAGGTGATACCCATCGTTCTGGCTGGTAGTGAATCACACATAGGGAAATCATCCTGGTATTGGTTGCTGGGATTTAGTTCATCAAGCAGGGGGAGAGGGTGGGAATGTTGGAGACCAATATACAGTTGAGATGAGAAATAGGACGTTCTGATTCACAGCATGTAAGCCTCAAGTGACATTCTACATTAGCATACAGGGAACCACTAGTATCTCACCACCTCGGCCGTCTCCACTGCCTCATCCACCTAGAGCTCCCAGTCCCCGTGTGCAGACTGCAGATACTGTCCTGTTGCATTTGGGCCCAAAACTCCATCTGAATAGGGTACGGTGTCTCCACATCCAGGGGAAAGGGTCTTCTGGATAGTATCAAAGTCACGTCTTCTCATTGGGAGGTTCAAAACATAGATACCCTTCACCACAAGTCCCTTTGGGTTACTATGATGGAATTGTTTAAAGTGCAATGTCAATCTCATCATCATTATTTTTAATACTACCAATGTGTTCACAAATTCTTATCCGGAGCGGTCTCTTGGTTTTTTCCTATGTAGATTTTATTACATGGACAGCTAAGCATATAAGTTACTCTTGTAGTAGCACAATTAATAAATGGTTTTATTTTATACATTTTAGTTCCTTCAGAATTGGTGAACAAATGGGTTCAGTGGACATATTTGCAAATACAGTGGAACCTTGGTTAACGAGTAATGCGGCTAACAAGCAAAACTAACAAGCTTGTTACTAACAAGCTAACAAAACTAACAAGCGTCTTTGCTAACAAGCAACTTTTTTTTTTTTTTTAAATCCTGACTTGGTTTGCGAGTGTTGTCCCGCAAAACGAGCAGAATTCAAGCTAATGTGGTGTGCAGTACCGCATTTGGCCAGAGGTGCGGGGGCACCGGTGACACTCGGAACGGGTCGGAGCCATTTGGAAATACTCTGAATCACTCGGAAATACTCCGTTACCAAGGGTTTCCGAGTTCAGGCGTCCCTGAGTATTTCCAAGGCCCCCCAGCGCCCCCCCCCCCCCCCCCAAACCTCTGACCACATGCGGTATTGCAAGCAATAAAAGTCAATGCGGAACAAATTATCTTAGTTTCCATTGACTTCTATGGGGAAACTCACTTTGATATGCGAGTGCTTTGGATTACAAGCATTCTCCTGGAACGGATTATCCTCGTAATCCAAGGTTCTACTGTACTGCAATGTCCACAGGCATACATGCCTTTCAGTGGCGCAAGATTTGTTAACCAGTTTGGGGTTTGGGTTCTCTGATATTCAGAGTGAACTAGGGAATCATTCAGGTTCCATGCTCTTCTAGCTGTCAAGAGAAGTCTCGGACCCACTATATCTGAAATAAGGGGAGTTGAACTTTGAACATGCCAATGTCTTTCAAGGACATGTCTAATTTGGTTCCATTGGGAACCATATTTTGTTATTATTCTTGGGTAGTCTTTTTGTTGTAAGATGTCCCTTTTTTGGTTTAGCAGGAGATCTTCACGCTTGTATTTTAGTGGCTTTGCTTCCAGCTTTCTTCAGTGATTTGTGCGAATATCCTCTCTCCCTAAACCTTTTATACATTGCATTGGCTTCCTCTTTGAAATTAAATATCTTCAGAGCAGTTTCTCCCAATCCTTAAAAACTGTCCTGTGGGTATCCCAATCGATCAATGATCTAGGATGGCAACTCTGTGCCAGTAAACAATGTATTGGCAGTGGTTTCTTTACGGTAGGTTTGGGTAGTAAATTTTATTACCCTCTATAGTGAGCTCCAGATGAAGGAAGAGCAGTGTAATCTCATGGCTAGAGTATGCGAGTGTAATATTCCTCTCATTCCGGTTTAATTGTGACAGAAATTCTGAAGGTTGGTCCACCATCCCACTCCAGACCATGAGGACATCGTCGATGTACCTCAGCTACAGTAAACAGTGGCCGAGGTACATAGAAGATTTATACACCACCTCCTCCTCCCAGAGGCCCAGGTGGAGGCACGCATGTGCCGGGGGGGCCCATGGCGCTCCCATACAGGTACCCCTTTGCTGATGATAATGACTCCCAAAAACTGAAAGCAATTATTACTTAGCATAAAGTCTAGCAGTTCAACCACAAATTCATTGTGTGCTCCCAATGTTGGATATTCTTGTTCAACAAAATAGCTTTGATTCCTCACTCATGTGGAATTGACGTGTACAAATTCTCAACGTCAATTCCCACCAGGTGTATTCCTTTTGGGAGTCATAGGCCTGTTTAAAAGGAGCACAACCACCATGTCTCTGACAAAGGAGGGCGGGTTGCTTACTAGACCTTTAATAAAAGGGAGTCCACATATTTACCTACTTTTTCTAAGGGTCCCATAATGGCAGAGACTATAGGTCTTCCTGGGGGTTGGGTCATTGACTTATGTAATTTGGGGATTATATAGAATGTGGGAACATTATATTCCTCAACCATTAAATAATTGCATTCTTTTTTTAGAGGACATACCTGCTTCAAAACCCAATTTTACATTTTTCATTAAGTGTATTAACAATTAACAAGTGTATTTTGAAAAAAGGGGTTGATGAACTAAATCCCAGGAACCAATACCAGGGTGATTTAGGTATCGGTATCAGGTATCATGATATAGGTATCACCTGTAGTCATTATGCAATGCCACTAAAAGCAAGTATCAGGAAGTACTTTGTGAAATGAGTTCCTTATACATGATTAATCATGGACTATACTTATTATCGAAGACGCTTTGCAGCATCCACGCCAGTGACTATACACATCACACCCGTGGTTTCTAGGAATCACATTCAAACCCTAGAGCTGGGAGATTTTCTCAAAAAAAAAAAAAGAAAAATTCACGATTCAAATCGATTTTTTTTTTTTGATGGACACCGCGCCGGTCCTGAGGAGCTGCGGGTAGGAGTTTTTAGGCGAGGCCGCGGCTTCGGCCTAATCCGCAGCGTCCAGCCTTGCGGACTAGGCCGAAGCCGCGGCCTCATCTATAAACTCCTGCCCGCAGCACCTCAGAACCGGCGCGGGTGTCAGCGCCGGTCCTGGTGAAGAAAAATAAAATAATCTAAAAAAAATCGGTTTGAGCTCTGCTCAAAGGGTCAGGGGTCATGCAGCCGCATAGGAAAGTCCGAACAGAATGAAAACCCTTCCTACAAGCTTTAACCAGACACTGATAGAAGTCACAAGACTGCTATATACTGCTGATGAGAAAATGTATTTAGCAGTTTATATTTACTAAAATAATTGCATTTCCATGTTCTGTGTACTGTGGGAGACCAGCTATAGTGAATGTAGGCTCCTGGGTTCAGTAACGGTTTTTATACACAGTAACATTTATTTGTGTTAGGACTTAGGGGGGGTCCCAGGATAATGTCACACTAACATTTGGTATCAAGAGCAGCCAGTCAAGGTTGGACATCATCATAACACTCCAGCTGCAAAAAATAAAATAAAAATCTCTGACCAAGTATAATAAGCTTAATCTGAGCACTACACATCCTCATTGACTTACTGGCTGACTGACAGCAGCAAGGAGCCAATGGTTGCCGCTGCTGTGAGAGCATCTGCTCTCATGCACATTGATGGATCAAGTATAAGGGGGGCAAAGGGTGCTGCACCCAGAAGGTTTTTTACCTTAAAGCGGAGATCCACCCAAAAGTGGAATCCCCCCCTCTCTGGTGCCACATTTGGCCTCTTTCGGGGGGGGAGGGGGGGTAGATACTTGTCTTTGACAGGTATCCTGTCCCCACTTCTGGGAATCCGTGCTGCGGCAAATTACATAGGCGGCTTGGCTCCCTCCTCCTTCCCCTGCTGCCAGGCCAGTAGGAAAGAGGAGAAGGCCCTCGCACATGCGCAGTAGGGTTCCCGGCGCAAAGCCACAAGGCTACACAGCCGGGTTCCCGTACCAGCAATGCCGGCAGCAGCACCCGACAGCTGATGGAAACATCAGCTGCGCGGCACCAACATCGCTGGACTCCAGGACATGTAAATGTCCTAGTATTAAGATGTCCTGTATGCTATAGACACGGCGTATAGCGTCTTAGAACACATTACAGCCCTTGCCGGTATTTTCATATTTTTCTATTTTACCTTTATAAAAAGCTGCTCCCATGTTCAGTGTTATATAGAAAAAGGTTGGATACCCCCAGGCGGGACTTTAAATTGGCAAAACACTAACAAAATATGTAAAAAAAAAATATATTTTATTAATGCAAAAAAGAAGAAAAATTAAGCTAAAAAAATAAAATAAAAAAATTAAAATCACATGATTGCTAAAACATACACTGACATAACACAAATACACATAACACAATATCTTGCAAATAGAATATAAAAGTACATATACAAAAGTGATTTCTTCCCAGCATCCGAAAATACTTTCCGGTATCCAAAATCCGGGATAAGCTTTTTTGGTACCCAACACGTTTCAGGTTCAAAGTCCTTTCATCAGGGGTAATTATATAGGAGGATTTATATTCGAGATGTGGTGAATGGCACCGCAATCAAAACACATACAATATTGAAGCAAGAGTAGAATTAGCGTGGTCAGTGGATGGCGTATGTGGAGGTTTTGGTTCAACCTACAGACTTGGAGTATTGTAGCCCACAGGAAAGGGTCATATCCCTGGTCCCTCAAGTAGAAGGATATACAGCTAGGAGCGAGAGCTTAAAGGCTCCAATAGTGGTCTCGCAGTACAAATCAATAGACAAAACAATAGAGTCCTACAACAGGGGTGAAACTGAATTGAAGTGGTCACTACGGTTCCTTAGGCTGTATAGAGGGGGTCTGTAGGGCACACCATCCACACTGGCAAAGTCTGGCAGACGGGCCACCTTCTAAAATATCTATACGGCATACAAAATAGAAAACTACTACTACGAAAAAAAGAAGAGAGACAAAAAAAAATTTATAAAAAAAGATATAAAATTAAAAAAAAAAAAAAAAAAAGCAGCTAAAAGATCCGATTGGAGGGCCAATGCATACACGTGAAAACCACAAAAAAGGAATTACATAAACAGTGCAGATGCTGCACGCCACCAATACACGATAACCTGCCCTTCCACGAACAACAAAAATTAGAGCTCGGTAAAATGGAGAGAATAACAATGAAAACATGTCTTGTGTGCGTGAGCGAGGAGAAAAACATTCTATATTCCCAGATATAACAAACCTTATCCCCGCCATTTAGAAGTGACAGGAAAATGGAAGCATTAGGTCTGAAGTGCATTTATAACGATGAACAGCATAATTACCGACAATGCTATTAACTTGTGTGACTTTCCTGAAACGTGACAGAAGTATTATACACACAACAATGCCGCTGTAATCGCACAGGCAATTTAGGGAAAATGGGCTTTAATTTTTTTTTTCTTTTTTGGATTTTGTATGATTAAAAATAGAAAAAAAAAAAAAAAAAAAGGTGGCTCGTTATATAAAAGGAACGCTTAACAGGTAATTGAGTGGGCTGAATGAGATGTGCAAAGTGCATTCAACTGCTGCAACCGAGTCATCGTTAAACTCATAGGACCTGTACAAACATGAAATCTCCATAGCAGTGTTAGTAACCTGTTTGCAGATAGATAGAGAATATTTTATATATTATATATTCTATATATATATACATATATATATATATATATATATATATATATATATATAAAAAAAAAGATTTTTTTTTTAGATTGAGGAATTAACTGCTTCAGCCCCGGACGATTTTACCCCCTTCCTTACCAGAGCACTTTTTGCGATTCGGCACTGCGTCGCTTTAACTGACAATTGCGCGGTCGTGCGACGTGGCTCCCAAACAAAATTGACGTCCTTTTTTTTCCACAAATAGAGCTTTCTTTTGGTGGTATTTGATTGATTATTTTTTGCTCCATAAACAAAAGAAGAGCGACAATTTTGAAAAAAAAACAAAAAAACAATATTTTTTACTTTTTGCTATAATAAATATCCAAATTTTTTTGAAAAAAATAAAAATAAATTTTTTACTCAGTTTAGGCCGATATGTATTCTTCTACATATTTTTGGTAAAAAATAAAAAATCGCAATAAGCGTTTGATTGGTTTGCGCAAAAGTTATAGCGTTTACAAAACAGGAGATAGATGTATTGCATTTTTATTTTTATTTATTTTTTACTAGTAATGGCGGCGATCTGAGATTTTTTTCGTGACTGTGACTTTGCGGCGGACACTTCGGACACTTTTGACACATTTTTGGGACCATTCACATTTACACAGCGATCGTTGCTATAAAATTGCACTGATTATTGTGTAAATGTGACTGGCATGGAAGGGGTTAACACTAGGGGGCGCTGCATGGGTTAATATATGTTCCCTGCAAGTGATTCTAACTGTAGGGGGAGGGGACTCACAAGGGGAGGAGACAGATCTGTGTTTCTCTGTATTGGGAACACACCATCGGTCTCCTCTCCAGTGACAGGACGTGGAGCTGTGTGTTTTACACACACAGCTCCACGGTCCCGCTGTTTTCCCGGGCAATCGCGGGTGCCCGGCGGACATCGCGGCCGCCGGGCAGGCGCACTGGGTCCCGAGCGAAGCCGCGGGTGCGTGCGTACTCCGCGGGTGGCGCGCGCGCGCCCCCTAGACGGCCGGGAATAGGAGGACGTCATAGGACGTCCACCCAGGATGGGAGATCCATCTTGTGGACGTCATATGTCTATAGGCGGGTACTGAAGTGGTTAAACTCAAGTAGCAGGTGCATTTACGAGCTGTGCCAATCCAAACTGCAGTTTTAGGGCGTGGCAGCCCACTTTTATTGAATAAAGGAAAGTTCACTTATACATCAGTTGCCCACGCAGGGGTTTCTTCTACATAACACGAATTAACGAAAATACCAAGCCACCTGGCTCACGTGTTGGCAGCACGGCTGCTCCTCTTACCAGTCCTTTGACTGTATCATTGAGCCCTCTCAGAACACTTGGCTCTCTATCCTTCAGTCGCAGTGCCCTGCTGCGGGGCCCAGCTCTGGCCTAAGGATTGGGGTTCTCCTGACACCCCTGATAGGAACTGACTTAAATCCCAGAGACCTGCTGGCTTCTGGCTAGGGCTCCCTGACCCCGGGTGAGACCTTTAGTCTCCCACACTGGGAGCGGTCACCAAACTGGAAGCTGTGTCCAAAAATGAGAGCCTTGAGCAATTCTCAGACCTGACTATATAATGACCCTGCACACCTGTGTAGTGAGCCAGATTGCAGGCGTCTACCAAAACCTGGATTGAATGTTCAGATTCAGAACTACTGAATGCTAGTTCTGAACCTTACATTAACCCTTAATGAGACTCCTGGGTCACCTTTTCCTATAAGCTTATAGCGATATATACACACATACACAGTCGTGGAACTACCGCCATAGCAACCCTTGCGGGCGCTATGGGGCCCGCAGCCGAGTGGGGCCCCGTCTTAATTGCCAATAGAATGCCCTTTTTACAGATTTTTCGCCGCTGCTAGGGAGGTCCGTGGCCGCCATTTTCCAGAAGACCAGCTGAGTTAAAAATGACAAGCAGACCCTGCCAAGTGACTACAATAGAAATTACAATGTCATAATAGAAATAATGCGCTTCAAATCACCCTGACACCATAACAACCATGGTGCCAGGATGATTGAAGCGCTAATACCAGATGTTTGGAGTATTTTTATCTGTGTAGTCGGTGTGTCAGGCAGTGTCTCCGGCTGTAGGAGGGAAGGGAGAGCTGTCTGTTCACTAACTATATCTGGAAGGGGAATAGTCGGAGAGGCCCGGACACAGCACTTCCTGGACGGCTGGAGAGGGCAGGTAGTTTCTTTTGTGCTATAAATAATTGAGAGCCACATTCCGCCTTCAGTGGTGGATTTACACTATTGGAGTTCCCTTTTTCTTTTTTCCCCGTTTCCTGCTTCTTGGTTCGTTCCTGGTGCTGGGCCCCATACGAGTGCTGCCTTGGAGGATTACGGAATATCCATTTGGGAGTCCATTCCAGACCTGGAGGAGTGCTGTCAGAATCCAGCCTTCATCTCTTTGGCGCCATCTACAGGAGTTACCATAAGCCAGGGGTCTCAAACTGGCGGCCCTCCAGCTGTTGCAAAACTACAAGTCCCATCATGCCTCTGCCTGTGGGAGTCATGCTTGTAACGGTCAGCCTTGCAATGCCTCATGGGACTTGTAGTTCCTCAACAGCTGGAGGGCCGCCAGTTTGAGACCCCTGCCATAAGCCTTACTGATCCACTGCCGTATGGTAGGTGGGTCCAACATCGCTGGTAAGCGTATGCATTTCATAACCATTGGGAGGGTTTACATACTCGTGTACACATATTAGAATCTGTGTTTCCAGTGATCCTCCACACACATCTCATGCGCAAGGATGATTCATGTCACATGATCAGTTTCTTTTTTGAACAAAAGGACTTCACCATTGCCCCACTATATTGTGTTTACTTTAATTATATAACACTGGACTTTTTAAAATTATTCACCTCATGAGTCTATTGGCTTTATTTTTTGTTAGCGCAACACGTTGTTATTTGCTTGTTTGACTTTGTTTGTTAGAGTGTTGGCTGCTTTCACATATATTTTCAGGATATTCACTTTGCACATTATACTTTTCGATTATTGTATAATTTTTAGATTTATTCTACTATCACTATTTTCTGAGTTAGCGCAGTGTTTCCCCCACTCCATTTAGTATTTTTATCTGCTTATTGTTAAACTTTCTGGAATACACATATTTCTATTGTGGTGTAGGATCTGGGCCTGCTGTCCCTCCATTCCTCTTTTTTTCCTTCCTCTCTTTCTCTTCCTTCCTTTGTTTTTCCCTCCATACCTCGTTCATCTAACCACACCCCCTTTGCATCACGCCCAATATTACGCTTAAACCACACCCATTTTTCACCTGGGAGGGGCTGTTTGCAGGGGGGGGGGGGGGTATACAACATTTTGCTATGGGGCCCTGTGATTTCTAGTTACGCCCCTGTGTAACTACACACACACACACACACACACACACACACACACACACACACACACTATCTCACAAAAGTGAGTACACCCCTCATATTTTTGTAAATAGAAATTACACTTTGCTACAATGTAAAGTAGTGAGTGTACAGCTTGTATAACAGTGTAAATTTGCTGCCCCCTCAAAATAACTCAACACACAGCCATTAATGTCTAAACCGCTGGCAACAAAAGTGAGTACACCCCTAAGTGAAAATGTCCAAATTGGGCCCAAAGTGTCAATATTTTGTGTGGCCACCATTATTTTCCAGCACTGCCTTAACCCTCTTGGGCATGGAGTTCACCAGAGCTTCACAGGTTGCCACTGGAGTCCTCTTCCACTCCTCCAGGATGACATCACAGAGCTGGTGGATGTTAGAGATCTTGCACTCCTCCACCTTCCGTTTGAGGATGCCCCACAGACGCTCAATAGGGTTTAGGTCTGGAGACATGCTTGGCCAGTCCGTCATCTTTACCCTCAGCTTCTTTAGCAAGGCAGTGGTCATCTTGGAGGTGTGTTTGGGGTCGTTATGTTGGAAAACTGCCCTGCAGCCCATTCTCCGAAGGGAGGGGATAATGCTCTGCTTCAGTATGTCACAGTACATGTTGGCATTCATGGTTCCCTCAATGAACTGTAGCTCCCCAGTTCCGGCAGCACTCATGAAGCCCCAGACCATGACACTCCCACCACCATGCTTGACTGTAGGCAAGACACACTTGTCTTTGTACTCCCCACCTGGTTGCCGCCACACAAGTTTGACACCATCTGAACCAAACAAGTTTAATTTGGTCTCATCAGACCACAGGACATGGTTCCAGTAATCCATGTCCTTAGTCTGCTTGTCTTCAGCAAACTGTTTGCAGGCTTTCTTGTGCATCATCTTTAGAAGAGGAGATCAATTTTATGCAATGTGCAGCGTATGGTCTGAGCACTGACAGACTGACCCCCCACCCCTTCAACCTCTGCAGGAATGCTGGCAGCACTCATACATCTATTTCCAAAAGACAACCTCTGGATATGACGCTGAGCACGTGCACTCAACTTCTTTGGTAGACCATGGCAAGGCCTGTTCTAAGTGGAACCTGTCCTGTTAAACCGCTATATGGTCTTGGCCACTGTGCTTCAGCTCAGTTTCAGGGTCTTGGCAATCTTCTTATAGCCTAGGCCAGTGATGGCGAACCTTGGCACCCCAGATGTTTTGGAACTACATTTCCCATGATGCTCAACTACACTGCAGAGTGCCTGAGCATCATGGTAAATGTAGTTCCAAAACATCTGGGGTGCCAAGGTTCGCCATCACTGGCCTAGGCCATCTTTAGGTAGAGCAACAATTCTTTTTGTTTAGATCCCCAGAGAGTTCTTTGCCATGAGGTGCCATGTTGAACTTCCAGTGACCAGTATGAGAGAGTGAGAGCGATAACACCAAATTTAAAACACACCTGTTCCCCTCGAGTCACTGTGCCCATCTGCAGCCTCATGCGCCTGATCTCCCGGCGCTGTGACATGCAGTCTAGTCGTCGGCTGTGCAGTGTAACAAAGCCCCGCTTTCTTCTCGTCCTCGTCCGTGATAAGCAGAGCACTGACTCACTGCTGGGAAACTGAATCAGTGTTCCGTCACGGACGAGGACGAAGAGGAGGCGGGCTTGGTTACACTGCACGGCCTCCGACTAGACTGCATGTCACAGCGCCGGGAGATCAGGTACATGAGGCTGCAGATGGACACAGTGAGGCAGGCAGATGGCACAGTGGGGCTGCAAATTGTTGCATTGTTGACCCTCTTTTCCACTTAAAGTAGCTGCTGCATTTCCCACCCTAGGCTTATACTCAAGTCAATACATTTTAACAGGTTTTTGTGGTAAAATTAGGTGCCTCGGCTTATATTCGAGTATATACAGTACTTTACATTGTAGCAAAACGGAAAATTTATATCAAATACTTACCGTAATTTTCCTTTCCTGATGGACTCCATGGCAGCCTACGTATGGGTTAATCCCGCCTCTCATACCTCATAGGACCCCACTCCCATAAATCTTTGCTCCTAATCAGAGACTGTGTTCCATAACTTAGCCTACTCCAGCAAATGGGAGGGAGACTCCGGCTGCCATGGAGTCCATCAGGAAAGGAAAATTACGGTAAGTATTTGATATAAATTTTCCGTTTTCCTGACTGACTCCATGGCAGCCTACGTATGGGAAATAACTAGCCATACAGACTCGGGTGGGCACAAAATGCTGGTTCAACAAAAGAAGGTTTAATTGGCACCGTTCAAACAGATAAAACATTTAAACTGAAATTAACAGAGGAAAGAGCCCCTGGCTCAACACAATAATGCCTCATGAAAGTGTTTGACGACCAAGAGGCCGCTTTGCAGATCACCTCCGCCGATACGTGTCGGGAGGCCGCCCATGATGTTGACATACTCCTGGTAGAATGAGCAGTCACTGTTTCTGGAGGAACCAGTCCTTTAGCTGCATATGCCCTTTGGATAGCTTGGACAATCCAACTTGCAATAGTTCTAGAGGAAGCAGGCAGTCCTCTATTCTTTCCATAAAAGTAGACAAACAGATGATCTGATCTTCTGAAAGGTGCAGTAGCTTCTAAGTAGCTTTTCAAGACCTCACTGACATCCAAGGGATGGTTAGTTGAAGAATCCTCTGACTGAAAGGTTGGGAGAACAATTTCCTGGTTCTCATGAAACACTGATGATACTTTAGGATTTGATCCTAGCATTGGAACCAGAACTACCCGATCAGGGAAGAAGGTAAGGAAAGGCTCTTTGGAACCTAGAGCACTGATTTCCGACACTCTTTTAGCCAATGTTATGGCCACTAGAAAGGCTGTTTTAAGGGAAATGTCCTTCATGGATAGTTCATCCATCCATTGGAAAGAATCTTCTGAGAAAAAAATCTAGCACCCAAGAAAGATCCCATTTAGAGAAACTTGGTTTTCTCTGGGGCCTAAGCCTTGATACTCCTCTGAAAAATTGTCTGGTAAGGGGATTCCTTGCCCAGGAAATACCAGCAAAAGCAGATATTGCTGAAACTTGAACTCGCAGGGAGTTTACAGACAAAGGGAGATCCAACCTTGTCTGGAGAAATCCTAGTACATCCTTTATTTCTGGATTACTACAGGAACCCCCGGAAGGGGAGACGTAGTCCATAAACTTAGACCAAATTCTCTGGTAAACTTTATTTGTACCTTGCCATCTAGCGTTCAGCAGGGTAGCAATTGCTGAACTTGGACAACCTAATGCTTCCAGCCTCTTCCTCTCAACCATCAGATGGAGATGGGACGGAGCCGGATGAAGGGATGTTCCCTATAGAAGAAGATCCGATTTGGAGGGAAGCGGAACTGGGTCCCGGTAACTCAACTGTAACAGGAGCGGAAACCATGGCCTATTGAGCCAGTATGGGATGATCGCCACTATCTCTGCCGTCTCCTGTCTGAGTCTCGAAAGGAACCGAAGACTGATCGGAACTGGTGGAGAGGCATAGGTCTTGTGGAAATTCCACTGATCCATGAGAGCATCCACCCCATGGCTTGGGGACAGCGATACCTGGTATAATAATTCCTCATCTCGGCATTGCAAGAAGATGCAGACAGGTCCACTTCCGGAACCATTCCCAATGACAGGATCCAGTTGAAGACTTCCGAGTGGAGAGACCACTCGTTGTTCAAGGAGGTTCTTGACAGAAAATCCGCCTGGACATTTTTGGACCCCAGGAAGATATACTGCCGTCAGGTCCTTCAAGTTCGCCTGAGCCCAGGACATAATTGGATTCACTTCCTTCAAAAGGGAGAGACTGCGAGTGCCCCCTGTCTTTTGATGTACGACACCGCCGTCGTATTGTCCAATCTCATGAGGACTCAGGCTCCCGATATCAGATGGAGAAAAACCAGATGGGCCTGGAAGGCAGCTCAAATCTCCAATATGTCCGAGACCACCCCCTGGGCAGGAAGATCCCACCTGCCCTGGGCTACCTCCGACCGACAGAGCACCCCAGCCTCTGCTGCTGGCATCTGTTGTCACTGTTATCCAGGAAACTGGAGCTATTGAATGGCAGTTGAGAAGATTCCTTCGTTGCAACCACCAAGGGAGACTCTCCCGCATGGAGGGAGTTATCCGGATCCAGTGATCCTGTAGACTTGGATTCCATTGTTGGAGGAATCCTTTCTGAAAGGGCCGCATTCTCCATTGCGCCCACTTTACCATGGGGGCTGTTGCCACCATGGTGCCTATTATCCTGAGGCACTCGGAGGACCTGAGAAGAGGAGCTGACATTGCCAGATGAATCCTGTCCTGGACCACTGGAATCTTCTCTAGAGGAAGAGAGATCGTGCTCTTTACTGTGTTGAACTGTGCCCCTAGGAAAACTAGGGACTGGGTTGGCTCCAGATGACTTTTTTCCTTGATTCAAAAGCCAGATGAATTCTGTCAGGGTAAATATGACTTGCTCCCGGTGTGACAGTAGTTGTTTTCTGTCCTGAGACAGTAGGAGTAGGTCGTCAAGGTAATGTGTAATCGAATACCTCGGACTCCGATCAAGGCGACCACCGCCAGTAAGAGCTTGGAAAACACCTGCGGCGATGTCGTAAGCCCGAACGGGAGACATATGAATTGGAGGTGTTTTTGACCCACCGGAAATCGGAGATATTTTTTAAAGTCCTTCACTATTGGTACATGGAAGTACGCTGTCTGTCGAAAGGTCAGCAATGTCTCCATCTTGAACTTTCCCTTTTTTATAAAGGAGTTAGTTTAGGTAAGTCAGGCCGATAACCGGCCTCCAGGAACCACTCTTTTTGAGAATCATAAAGAGGGGGGAGTAAATCCCTAAAACTTTTCCTCGGACGGGACTGGAATGGCGGCACCTTGGGTGATAAGGGAGTCCATGTAGGTCAATAGAACCTCTCTCTTCTCTTCCGACAAAGGAAGGCTTGTGGGAACAAAACGATGTATGGGTGGATTGTTGAACACCCAGGCATGTCCTAGAGAGACTGTCTTTATGACCCAGTAGTCTTGTATCAAGGCTGCCCAGACGTGGCAGAAGCGTAGTAAACGAGCCCCTACTTGCTCCGCCTGAACAGGCGCTATATCAAAATAACTTTGCCGCTTCATGGCCCCTAGAAGATGTAGATTTTGAAGGCTTCTGACCAGAAGGCTGGTTTCTCCTCCAATTCCCGACCCGGTCTGTAACGCCGTGCATCCCTAGCACGTTCCGGGTCTGACCTGGACTGGACTTTCTTCTGGGCAAACAGACGGCGGTCCTGGGGTAAGAATCCAGACTTCCTGCCGGTAGCACGAGTGATGGCTGAATCGAGCTTATTCCAAAAAAACAGAAGAACCCTCAAAGGGAATTTTGCACCAGGCCTGTTTAGAGGCCGGATCCGCCACCCAAGGGAGTAGCCATAAAGCTGTTTAGCTGTAATGGAAGACCGCATGACACGTGCCCTTTTCATCTCACATATTGGAGAGCTCTTGAGGGCTTTTTCGGACATACTTCCCAAGGTTGCACCCATATCATCCGTCTAACACTCCATTGCTTTGGATAATGCTGCCAAGGCCAATGCTGGCTTACAGGCCGTCCCAGCCGTAATGTATATACGCTTCAAATCCGTATCAATTTCCCTCTCAAGACCATCCTTGAAAGAGATGGTGTCTTCCAGTGGGAGCGTGACAGGTCTTACCAGCCTCATCAAGGCGGCATCAATAAGAGGAGCAGACTCCAGGTGCTTAACCTCCTCACCTTTAAATGGATACATTCTGGCCACTTTAGAGATAAGAGAATTCTTTCTCTCCACTTTGCTCCAAAATCGAGATAAATTCTCCCAGTTCACCCAGGAAAGGAAATTTGAGCACTCTTTTTTAAGATGCTTAACGTATTTCCTCTGTTTAGAGGGTGCTTCCACTGGCTCCTCCCACCTCAGTGCATCCTTCACTGCCCTCACCAGATGAGGGACCTGGGAAAGTCAAATCCTGCACTGGGATCCTCCACTTCAGCTTCGCTGTCTGAAGATCCGCTGAAAGAGAAATTGTCACGGAAGGGACCTGGAGCTTCAAGGTCTTCCACCTCAACCACTGAAGTTGGTGCAGAGGGAGGTATAGCTGCATGGGCGGAATATGATTTATTCAAGGATTCCTGAACACCCATCCTGACCAAGGCCCCTACTTGCCGGTCTTTAGCATCCCTTTCTTTGCAGCTCGGGAAACATAAATCGCATAGCGATTTATCTCCTGGCACTTTCGCTCTACATCCTCAACAGGATCTTTTTTTCGAGCGACCAGAATGGTAGAGGGAATAGTGCCGAGACCCCGACCTTGACTTGTCAGAGTGGTGTCTGGAGGAGGACTTAGGGCGTCCAGAACTGGACCTAGAACGGTCATGTCTTGACCCAGAATGTGTATTATCTTTGCGTGCTGAAGGACGAAGATCCGTAATAGAAGGGCTAAAATAGATAATAAGGAGAAAGAAATTCCCTTAAAAATATACCCTATACCAACCAACACAGGCAGAAAGAAAACCAAATTTCTCCCTACCTGCGGCGTAAAGGCTGGCCACAAGGGGGCGACGAAACATCCATAGTCACAATTCGGACAGGCTGCAACAATATCCATAGTAAAAAACATTTACTAAAATCCATTTATTTTATTTATTTATTTTTTTTTTTTTTTAAATAAATAAATCAATTTGCCAAAGTCATTTTACCTATGCATAGCATAGACATCTGTTAAATCAATAGGGGATAAGGCATCAAGCCTCTTACCTCAGTAAAGCAGAGAAAACAGCGTCACAGCGTTTGTTTGAATGCAGCAGCAAGCCTGTCTAAATCTGACAGGCATTCAAATCTGCCGCCTGAATGACGTCACAACGCCGTCAGCGTCACCCCCACGGCGCTCGCGCCCATGCGAGAACGCCGCCATTCATCTGTACTGCGCATGCACCGACCAAGCCTCGATCCCAACCGAGACTATGCGGCTGCGCAGTACAGGAAAGCGGCGGTCTGGGACGCAGATACGCTCCAGCCACCATACACCCGGAAATGGTACATACAACAAACAAAAACAGGCTGCCATACGTTACCGCTCCAGCACGCCGACCACCCGACCTGGCTCCCGTCCACAGGCACGTCACTGGGGGATTATTCAGGGAAAAGGCCTCCCGCTAGTAGCTAGGACGAATGGCCATACTGCCGCTTTCCAGCCAGTGGCTAGATAGTAAGCTCTTCAGGCAACGCTCTTCATCCCCATGTCCACCCTGCTAGTAGCTGGGCTAATGGACTCCAGACACCAAATCATCATCATGTGTGCAGCTGCAACAGGAACCAGACCCGGATTAACGACTCCTTGAGGTAAGAACTACTACTTCAGTCCTTAAGGAGGAGGACAAAAAAGGAACACAGTCTCTGATTAGGAGCAAAGATTTATGGGAGTGGGGTCCTATGAGGTATGAGAGGCGGGATTAACCCATACGTAGGCTGCCATGGAGTCAGTCAGGAAAGTGTAATTTCTTCAGTGTTGTCACATGAAAAGATATAATAAAATTATTTTCAAAAAAATGTGAGGGGTGTCCTAACTTTTGTGAGATTATATATATATATATATATATATACACACATATATACACATATATACACACACACACACACACACACACAAGTGACTGACAAGGGCCAGATTTTTAATGTCTAGATCAGGGGTTCTCCAAATTTTCTAAACAACGAGCGGTTTATGGTCCTTCAGACTTTAGGGAGGCCCAGACTGACCATTGGGAGTAGAAAATGTCCTACCATCAGTTGGAGTAAACAACGTCAGATCTTTGGTGTCGTGTCAGTGAGAGGAATTGTACCCCATCATTGGTGTCAGTGGGAAGAATGGTGCCCCATCGTCCGTGGCAGTAGGACGAATGGTGCCCCTTCATTATAAGGGCTGTGTGCACCTGCACCCTCAGCCAGCTGGTATTCTGCAAGACCAGGATGCTGGCTTTGAGATTTCTTCCCTTCCAAATTATTTAAAATCGCCAAACTTCAGAACCCAATCTGGTAAAAATGTAGCTCAACCACAATGCAAAGGTTTGCAGCAGCAGCATGTGTATACTCCTGTACGGCTGCCTTTGCAGCTTAGTAGGAGAGATGGTGGGTGGTAAAAACAAGGCTCAACTACATGTTTTTATCGATCCCTGATTGCAAGTGAAAACCAAGCATAAATCAAAAAGGTTATCCTGAATAAAACCCCCTTCTCATTCAACAATAAAATGTTTGAAAAGGAAGTGGGAAAACATGAATACGTGAATACTGAATACAACAGGTTGCTATAAGAAAGGCAGTAATCTTTTCCAATTTTGACGGTTTACAGATTTGACCTTCCGCAGGCCGGTCCGTCCACATCAAACGAATACCCAGACCTCCGGATCACCATGGCAAATACATTCTGTTCCCGGAGAGGAGTTATATTTGGAAGGCAGGAGGGAGAGGGCAGCCGAGACCTTCTAAGACATTAATAGCTCCTGTCAATCCCTTTCATGTGGCGGTAAAATGCCTCTTATTCTGTAATTGCAGAAATCCCAGAGGAATCGACAAATACCGTGTTTCTGTTTCTCGTTTAACCTACAAAAATGGGATTAAAGGCCATTCTTTAGAGTACGCTGGACACAAATGGCAGACAGCGTGAAATCCAGGCAGAGAACAGGTTCAGGCTGTGTCCTCCGCCTACACGCACAGCCAGAAGCTTGTCCATTTACCACAATGTCATCCCTAAGGCTACTTTCAGACTGGGGCATTAGCGGTAAAACGCTGCTATTTTTAGCGGTGCTTTACCGTTGTTTTTGCGTCCCTTTTCGGTCGCTAGCGGAGCACTTTTAACCCCAGCTAACGGCAGAAAAAGAGTTAAAAGCACCTGCAAATCTCTGCAAAGCGGCGCTTTGCCGGTGCTGCCCATTGATTTCAATAGGCATGGGCGCTTTGGAAGCAGTGTATACACCGCTCCTACAGCGCCTGAAAGATGCAGCTTGCAGGACTTATTTTGGCGTCCTGCCAGCGCACCGCTCCAGTGAGAGGAGAGGCTCTTTACAGGCGTATTGGTTAACCTTTTCACTGCCACATATCTAGATCTAAAATGGAAACAATAAAATAAAAACAGTGGCATATTGATTGTCTAGTGTCAAGCTGATTGAGGAGCTATTCACACTGGTGCCTTGTGGCAACACATGGTAAAGCAATTTACCATGCATTAGCACAACGCGCCTTCTCTTTCTGCAGTGTGCTGCAATACCATTCATTATGTGAGAAGGTTTGTTGCTATGGCTATTTTAGTGATTTGTATAGCATAAATTGAAGTAGAAGCTGAGCTTTCCCTATTCAAATGCTAATGAACTTGTTGGACTGGTTCATGAAGCTCAGGACCGGAAGTGATGTAGGCAGCAAGTAGGGTGGAGGGAAAATGGCTTGGACACAACCAAGTGCTCAAGACAAAGCAGCAGCCCTAGAAGTTGTCTGGTAGGCTCCAAGAAGCAAGCAGCAGTCTTGAGAGATCCTGGATAATAGGAAGAAGACTCCATCACCTGGAAGAACCCAGTTAAGTAACTGTTTGGTGTAGGTCAGTCAGGATAGCTTGTGCAAGTTGTATGTATATTTTGTAAATTGTCTTGAATTTTTTTTTTCTTACAATTGTATGTAAAGCAATTTTGTTTAGTAAAGCACGATAAAACTACAGATTTTTTAATGCTTTCTTGCTTTTACCACAAAAAACCTTAAAAATACAAAAAGCCAAACAGAAAGGTTAAGTGTCATCAAGGGTTCTCATCCAGGCAGCTTAAAGGGGCTTCAAATTGCTTGAGGAACCTGGATTTTAGGAGACTGGTAAAACCCAGCGTGAGTCCTGGAGCCCAAAGGCTTCTTAGAGACTTGAGGAAAAATTAAGTCTTCAATCCTGGGTTCCGGTTTTACAGACAACCAGTACACAAATTGTTCATGTGTGTGGAAGGCTTTTGTTAGAGATGTGACCATAGTTCAAGGCTCCCCTCTCCCGAGAAGTCAGCAAGGCTGCAAGGGAGCAGCCAAAAGATGTGTATAGTACAGGTACAGTATATTCTATGGTGTCACAGACAGAGGCACAAGCCTGGGAGACAGAGGAGCAGTGCTGCAAGAGTAAGCCAAGAAGCTGAATAAAGTTCTGGTGTTTTGTAGCATCAGAGAAGGAATACTGAAAACCCCGGCGAAGGCACCCTTTTTGTGACCGAACTCAACTGTTCTGTCACAGAAAGGGTACCCTCTGATCTCTGATTGGATGAGGTGGAGAGGCAAGGCAGTTACATCTCACTATCCACGTCTTCCAAGTAGAGAACGCTTTGCATTTATTCCAAGAATGCAAAGCAATGTCTGAATGGCGCCCGTGCCCAGCGACTGATTTCCTGTGATTAAAATGGTGTAAGGTAGATGCTCTGCATGGGACCCAGAAATGGAGATCACTAGAGTAGTGATGTCTATAAAGTGATTTCCTGCTTTTAGAGCCCTGGTCCCAACCTATGGCCCTTTGGCACTTTTTGTGTGGTCCTCCGACCCCTGCAGACACTGCGTTTCCTGATCTGCGTTTCCCTGTTGCTTTGTTATAGCAGCGATTTCTAGCAGTCTCTTGAAATGTCTCTAGTCTATGACTGTCTCCTGAAGTCTCCCCAATCTGTAACTCCCCCTATAGCATATTCACAGTCTCCGGCCATCTCGGGCACCGTGTCTCAAGCCTCCGGCCATCTCGGGCACCGTGTCTCCAGCCTCCGGCCATCTCAGGCACCGTGTCTCCAGCCTCCGGCCATCTCGGGCACCGCGTCTCCAGTCTCCGGCCATCTCGGGCACCGCGTCTCCAGTCTCCGGCCATCTCGGGCACCGCGTCTCCAGTCTCCGGCCATCTCGGGCACCGCGTCTCCAGTCTCCGGCCATCTCGGGCACCGCGTCTCCAGTCTCCGGCCATCTCGGGCACCGTGTCTCCAGTCTCCGGCCATCTCGGGCACCGTGTCTCCAGTCTCCGGCCATCTCGGGCACCGTGTCTCCAGTCTCCGGCCATCTCGGGCACCGTGTCTCCAGTCTCCGGCCATCTCGGGCACCGTGTCTCCGGCCATCTCGGGCACCGTGTCTCCAGTCTCCAGTCTCCGGCCATCTCGGGCACCGTGTCTCCAGTCTCCGGCCATCTCGGGCACCGTGTCTCCAGTCTCCGGCCATCTCGGGCACCGTGTCTCCAGTCTCCGGCCATCTCGGGCACCGTGTCTCCAGTCTCTTGTATCGTCTCCATAGTCTCTGACCATCTCTTGTATCATGTCTGCAGCCCCTGGTCATCTCTTGTATCGTGTTTGCAGTCTGACTATATTATATTATCTTGTGTGTCTGCTCTCCATTGAATTTTATGTGCAGCCGCACTCGAGGCCCCCCACATCAAGAAAGTTGCTACAAGCTAGTCCACTGTAATGATGTATAAAATATCCATACCTAGGAGTTCTTCCTCAGGAATTAGTATAAAAAAAAAAAAAACAAAGAAAAAAAAAACAAAGAAAAAAAAAAAGTTGCTTGCAGTTAAACTGGTCGCATAAAATGTGGTGTATGTGTCCATCTACCTGAAGTTCTGCTGGAACAAATACAGGAAGAGTCATAGATCATAGACACACTCACCCGTAGCTCAGCTGGCACCGCGCAGTCTGCCAACATCGCCAAATCTTCCTGCAGACGTCCGTTCCCAGACGGTTCCACAGTCAGAACTTTTACACACGTTCCCGGCTTGGAAGACACTGCGGAGGGAACACAACTTCACTTTAAGTTTTTTATTTTACTTTTTTGCATTACTCTGCGATGCATTTTATTACAGACACTTATATAGGGCCATCAATTTACACAGCTCTTTACACATATTGTACATTCACATCAGTCCCTGCCCTCAAGGGGTCCCCAACTGACATTCATACATATACATACTAGGGCCAGTTTAGCCCTACCAGCAGGTCCTTGGATTGTAGGAGGAAACCCACGCAGGTACAGGGAGAACATGCAAACTCAGTGCATGTAGTGCCGTGGTTAGGATTCGAACCGACCAAGGCACTACCTGTACTGAGAGTTTATAAACTGACACAATGCTTTCTAGGGGGTCCCACTCACTGCAGGCCATACATGTACAGTGCCTTGAAAAAGTATTCATACCCCTTGAAATTTTCCACATTTTGTCATGTTACAACCAAAAACGTAAAATATATTTTATTGGAATTTTATGTGATAGACCAACACAAAGTGGCACATAATTGTGAAGTGGAAGGAAAATGATAAATGGTTTTCATAAATTGACAAAACAAAATGTGAACAAAATGTTATGATTAAGGCACGATGGCTGAAATGTGTAAAAGTATCTATGATTTACTTAACTTGTAGCCAATAAACTTTATTGCATTTGGATGATGGGTTGCTGTCTGGATTCTATTTTGGGTTTGGTTTACAAAATGTCTGACATAAATCAGCCCCCGTTGCAGCCTTTCACCCTGTGACTTGCTACAAAAGTTACAAGGCCTGTCTGTTTACTGGGGGAGAGGAGACTGAGGAAATGCTTCCTTCTGTCTGCAGCAGATGGCAACATAATTTCAGCCTAGGTCACTTTTCCAAAAGCAAGTAGGTATGAAGCATTGGACTTAGATTTAAGATGGTTTGTTAGGCTTAATGACTAAACACTGGTAGCTCTACCACAAAAACGTGGTCCCCTGAAGGGCCAAGGCCTCCACTAAGAAATTCAAGTAAATATCAAAAAATAAATAAATAAAAAAGGGAGGAAGGAAGGAAGGAAGAAGCACCAGCCACTAATTTTAAAGAGCCCATAAAACATTTGATACTAATAAAAAAAAACTTAGACCACAGGAGGATCCAACGTGTTTTGGGGTCAGACAATACCCCTTTATCAGGGCTGGGGAAAAAAAAAAACAAACAAAAAAAAACAAACAGGGTTTCCTATAGACCGGGGGGTCTCTAAACTTTCTAAACAAAGGGACAGTTTACTGTCCTTCAGGAGATTAGGGGGGCCAGACTGTGGTCACCAGGAATAGAAAATGTCCCAACATCAGTTGGTGTAAACGATGCCCCATCTTTGTTGTCATTGGTAGGAATTGTGTCCCATCATTGGTATCATTGTGCCCCATAGATGGTATCATTGGGAGGAATTGTGCCCCATTGTTGGTAGGAATTGTGCCCCATCATTGGTAAAAATTGTGCAATATTGCTGGTGTCAGTGAATGAAATAGTGCCCCAAGGACCAGATAAAATGCCACATCAGGTCCCCAGGCCGCAGTTTGGAGACCACTGCTATAGACTCTCATTACAAAGGCTCCAGGGTAATGTCCTAAAAAATTGTGCATTATTTTTCCAAGCACACATAGATAGCGATTTTCAGTGCTCTGAAGGTGAAAATTGGGTTCTCTGAAGGTGTCTGATCATTACATAAATATTCTAAGTACCCCATCATCTACTCTTTACCTCTGTTGTGTTATCCAATAAATGCAATCTCTCTGGGAAAGACCCTTGCTGCTGCGGAGATACTTATTATATATCTCTCAACACAGTCGTGCCGCGACCCGGGTTCGACGACGCCTACACCTCCCTGGTACAGAATATTCTCCTTGGGCCTTTAGAGTCCTATGGGATGCTCATTTAGTTATTTTCCAATCCCTGATGAAGGGGGATGGCCTGGCCCCCGAAATGTGTTTGGCTACTTTTTACCTTTTGGTAGTCTAAATTTTATCAGCAATAAAAATTTGTAAACTCTGGCTGGTGATCTTTTTTGGTCAATTTTACAAAAAGCTCAAGAATGACTTAAATTAGAACTATTTACAAAAAAAAGGAGCTCCACCCCTTATAATTAAAGCAGAACTTGTTGCTGATCTACTGCCTTCACCAAGTTTGTCCATGTTCTTCTGAGCTCTATAGTTTTGTAGTAATAGGCTGCTGAACTTGCTGGAAAAAAAAAAAACGATATTGCCTGCTGACATCCTGTTTGTAAGACCGCTGGCTGCTATCCTTCAACTGAGCTCAGCCAGCGGTCTGACACTCCTTGTAGTCCACGGAAAACGAGCAGGGAGGAAGCAGAGATGTTGTGGGCGGAGGGGATCTCACAGCTCCCGGTCTGTGCCGCCCATGGGGGGGGGGGGGGGGGGGGGGGGGGGGGGGGGGGGGGGGAGGAGGTGTCCTCCTCCTCTCTCCTCCTACTCGCCAGCAATCCGCCCCTCCACTGTCCCCGCCACACCACCCTCCTGCCCGCTATCTATTTGCAGTATGGGGGTCATTATTAGAAATCAGTTGTATGACACAGCGGGGATGTCCCGCAATGTGAGGTATAGTTTATTAGAACACCGAACGCTGATCTCCGTCTCCCTCCGGAATTGGCACAGTGCGCTGTCAATCACAATACCAGGAGGTGGGACATCAGCATACGGTGTTCTCATATACAATACCCAACACTGCGGGAGATCCCTGCTGTGTAATACAACCGATTTCTAATAATAACCCCCTGGCTCTGCACTGGTGAGACAGACATGCGGGCATTGGTGCTCCTTGGCATTCGGCACTGGTGGTCCTTGGCATTTGGCCAGCCATTCAGCCTGGCTGGCTGCAGAATGAGGGGTGTGATTTATGTTGAAGTGGGCGAATTCACATTTACATGTACAAGCCTAGTGTACCTCCCACCCCAAAGATTCATGGGAAATGTAGGCTGATTACAGAGAGACAGAGAGAGGATATGATGCAATCCCTGTTCTAAGAGATCCTCCCTGCCAGAAAAGGTGATGCATTTTTTGAATCAAAAAGCTGACTTCCTGAAAATTCAATCACAAATCTCTCTTAAATGGTAAGAAATGTCACAAATGTAATAACTGTTTAGTGTGGGGTGTGTACTAATTGGGGATTTTTTTGAAAATCCTGGAGCTCTGCTTTAATGTCATACTATATATTATATCATTTCAGGTGTTTATTCATACTACTACTAGCTATTTGTGCTTTTCAAATGCAGTTATTCAGACATTCCAAGACAAGGCTGGGCCTTCTATAGTCTGGAATAAACCTACCAAATTCATAGACTTTTTTACATTTCTCCTCCAGCTCCTCAATGAGGTCCTGTAGCCGACATTGCTTAGCCAACCTTTTGCAATCCTCCACGTGCTCCACGTTGATGTCCATGCGCCCTGAACAGACACACAGTAACAGAGAAGCACTAAGAAGCAGTACCACCATTAGGCATCACTAAACCCAACAATTGCAAAGCTACATTATATATATCATTTTATAAACAGTTCCTGCCCAGCCAATAGCAAATGGATGGCCAGGCGGTGGTTTTGTTATCCTGACTGGATGACATATGTCAGGATGCGCCGATCACGCTGCAGCACAATCTGTCACCGGCCGTGTCCATAGGACATGACTGATCAGACTACCGACTCACTGCCGGTACCATGTGACCACCATGATCAAATCAGTTCCTTTTATGCCATCCATTGAATACAACTGTGTGGCTAGCTCCGATTGGTCAGTGTAATCACATGGTACAGACAGGGCCAATCACAGCTCATCTGTACCATGTGATTAGCTCTGGCCAAACACAGCTAATCAAAAACAAAAACTGACAGAATTATATATATATATATATTTATATATATACACACATATACACACACATATATATATATATATATATATATTTATATATATATATATATACATACATACATACCGTCACCAGATTACTGTCACACACATTATATAATGTTAAACTGCACTGGTGACAGTATGTTAAAAAAATATATATTTTTAAATTTTCCAAAAAAAACTAAACTTCTAAAAACTTGCCATGCCTCTTACTAAATACCTTGGACTGCCTACTTTACAAAAAGGGGTCACAGTTGGGGGTTACTTGTACTGTCCTATATACCATAGTTTGTGGACTCTAACTTTCCTACAGACTAAATAATATACACAGATTTGGGCTATTTTCACAAAAGAAATGTAGCAGAATACACTAAATTTCTGAAGAACAATTATTTGTTTGCTAAATTTTTTATAAACCGAAAACAAAATAAAAACAAAGTCTTTGTTTATTTAGCAAAAAAATAAAAACCCAGTGGTGATTAAATAACACTAAAGGAAAGCTCTATGTGTGTTAACAAAATGATAAAAATTTCATTTGGGTAGTGTTGCATTGTCAAAGTGCGACAGCGCTGAAAACTGAAAATTAGCCTGGGCAGGAAGGGGGTAAAAGGGCAGGAAGGGGGTAAAAGTACCCGGTATTGAAGTGTACAGAAGGTTTTTCACCTTAATGCATAGAATGTATTAAATGGTGAAAAACCTTAAAGCGGTAGTAAACCCGCTGACATTTTTTTTTTTTTTTATACACCTGTAAGGGAAAAGGCATAATGAGCTAGTATGCACCGCATACTAGCTCATTATGAAATACTTACCTTAGAACGAGGCGTCGGTAACTTACCTGGTCCACGCCGAGGTCGCTGACATGTTGCCTCGGCGTGTCTTCCGGGTATCGCGACTCCAGCGCTGCAAGTGGCTGGAGCCGCGATGTCGTCACTCCCGCGCATGCGCACGGGAGACTTCTTCCCGGCAGGGTTCGGATTCTGCCAGCCTTTCAGCCGAGAATCCCCCGTGCGCATGCGCCGCTGCAGTCAGCGGTGCATTGCACGGGGAATATCTCCTAAACCGTACAGGTTTAGGAGATACCTGTAGGTGAAAGTCAAAATTTAGACTTTACTTCCACTTTAAGGCTTTACAAGTGCATTTGCACCTTTGCAGCCAAATTGGTATAACACTGTTTTAGATGTGTTACATGTTCCTACTCACTGAGCAGAATTAAAAAAAAAATAAAAAATAAAATGTGCTGCTTTTTTTTTTTCTTGCTGAAAATTCTATTTAGTTTTTCCCTTTTATGTAATGTAAAAAGGAGGGGGCAATGCAATTTCATTAGCGAGAGTGCAGCGGGGAAAGGGGAGTTACGTCCATCAAGAATACTTTTGATCACCTACCTGTGTACAGGTACTGAAGAATGGAGCCAAAAGCTGCTGGATTGATCTGGAAGGAGAAAAGACATTTTAAATTCATTGAAGTGCCACCTGCTTCTTGCCCGTTTCCCAGTACTGAATATTGGGCACTTATAACACTTTATATGTACAATAGAAGCTGCCATCGGCTTTCAGTAACCTTGAATGCTGCCAGGGGACACAGAACGGGGAGCGTTTTCTATAAGAAAAACGGTAAAGCAACATTTTAAATTGACATTTATAATTTTATGATCTGTTTGTACCATAAAGCAAAGTGGTCAGCTATTTAAATGTAAAGCCTTGTACTGGAGCAGGCACCACAAAGTGTGTGGTCTTCATTATAACACACCGTACACCCAATTTATTTTTTCTCTGGGGGAAAATTTACGAAAACTGGTGCATGCAAAATCTGGTGCAGCTGTGTATAGTACCCAATCAGCTTCTAGGTTTTATTGTTAACCACTTCCCTACCGGCCTTTTGCGGAATGACCTCTGCAAGTTAGCTCAGTTATCCTGACTGAGTGTCATATGATGTCCAGCAGGATAAGCCACTCGTACGCGCCCTCCGGGGGGCACGCAGGGCAGCGATCAGTGGTGTGGCGTGTCGCTCTGACACACCGCATCACTGATCTTGGTAAAGAGGCAATGAAGTAGGCTCTTTACCACGTGATCAGCTGTGTCCAATCACAGCGGTAACCAGGAAGTGCCAGTAATGAGCTATCCTCAGTTCGAGCTGACAAGGCATGAGCAGAGGATAGTCAATTGGCGGCTCTCCTGAAGGGGGGGGGGGGGGGGGGGGGGTCTGAGCTGATAATCAGCGCATTGTTTATCAGTGCAGCCCCCATCAAAGGTGCCCACCACAGCTGCCAATCAGTGCCCATCAAAAATGCCTGTCGGTGCTTATCAGTGCCATCTTTTAGTGCCACCTATCAGTGTCCATCGATGCTGCATATATTTGTGCCTCCTCATCAGTGCCCATCAGTGAAGGTGAAAGCTAAATTTTATAACAGAACCAGAAAAAGTTTTTTATTTTATTTTGGTTTAGCAAAAAATAAAAAAACCCAGCGGTGATTAAATACCACCAAAAGAAAGCTCTGTGTGTGTGTGTGTGTGTGTGTGTGTGTGTGTGTGTGTGTGTGTGTGTGTGTGTGTGTGTGTGTGTGTGTGTGTGTGTGTGTACAGCGTTGGGATACAGCGTTGCATGATCACGCAATTGTCATTCAAAAGTGCGACAGTTCTGAAAGCTGGAAATTGGCCTGGGCAGGAAGGGGCTAAAAGTGCCTGGTATTGAAGTGGTTAAAGCTTAAAGTGTTACTAAACCCACAAAAGTAAAATCAGTCTGTATATGCAGTAAAGCATGCTTGTTATACTCACTGTGGAACCTAAGGGGTTAATCCCCCGCACTGTGTAAAAAGGCTGCTTGATCCTGTCTTCTCTGATCCTCCCCTTCTTGTATTGCCCCCAAAACATGTCAGGATAAGACAGAGCTACTGGAGTCACTCTGCACATGCTCAGTTTGGTGTGTATTGCTAGAGAGTTTTTTTTTTTCTCCCTTGGGAGAATGCATGTAGTCATCACAGGGCCAATCAGCACTTTCCAGACAGAGGGTCAGGGGTCCTGCAGCCTCATAGGAAAGTCAGGGCAGAATGAAAACTCCTACAAGCTGTAACCAGATACCGATAGAAGTGACAAGACTGCTATATACTGCTGATGAGAAAAAGGTATATAGCAGTTTATATTGGACTAAAATAATTGCATTTCCTTTGTGATGGCCATAGAGCCGATGGCGATTATCATGCGCTCCCCCCACCTAGCCAGCGGTATACCGATAGGTTCTGTCCAGGAGAAAATATCCCTCTACGCGGACGATACCCTGCTGGATCTTGGGAACACCTCAAATTCACTGGGGGCTGCCCTATCACTTATCAACACATTTGCAAGATACTCCGTCATATGCATTAACTGGGGAAAATCTATTATCTTCGCGTTGCACTCCTCTGAGGCTTCGATACCAGTGGATACCAATCTACAACGGGTTTCACAACTTAGGAGGAGTGATTGATAGGGACCTAGCAAACTTCATCCCTCTCTACCTGGCCCCGGTGATGTCCCTCCTAATTCAAAGATGCGGTACTTGTAAAACACTGCCCCTTACCCCAGTCGGATGGGTCAACCTCGGTAAAGTGTCTGTGCTGCCTACAATTTTGTATATCTTTAGACAGACCCCAGTATATATTCCAAACGCATTCTTAATCAAACTGTCCAGTTTTTTAATCTCATTTATTTGGAATGGTAGCATCCCTAAAATAGCCAAATCCACTCTGCAACTGCCCATCACCTTGGGAGGCCTCGCCCTACCCTGCTTTCTCAAATACTATTGGGCTGCTGTCCTTGTCACACTCAGATGGTGGGTGTCGGAGGAGCCGGCCAACCCTGCATTCATATTGGAGGCTTCGACGATACAGCAGTGGAGAACCCTAATAAAATTGTACAAGCCTATGTGGGTCGCAATTGTTCCCAAAAAAATTTGATAAGGTCTGGGCGACCTGGTTTCATGAGGAGCAGCTGCCCCTGGAGTAGGGATTGGGGCCAAAAGACCACCACCCATGCACTATGTTGTATATTAGTCACTTACACGACTGTACTCCATAGGTTATTTACAACCGAAGCTCTTTGTGCCCTGGTAGTGATAACCCCCCCCCCCCCTCCAACCCTTTTGCTTGATACCCATCTGCCCAATTCTAGGCAAATGATGACCAGTCAGAAGATGGGAATCCTTACACTCTCATTTACTATTCGCTCTACATAGTGATTTAAATATCTGTATCATTCCCTGAATAGAGTGGATGACATTCTCAGCTGTAAGAAGAAAATGCAATACACTGTTTGTGTACCATCTACATTGATTTCGACTAATGTTGTGAAAGTAACCACTGCTTACTGTTTTTCTTTTTATTGAAAAAAAGAAGAAAAAAAAAAAAAAAAAACTTTATTTAAAAAAAAAAAAAAATTGCATTTCCATGTTTTGTGTACTGTAGAATTCAGATATAGTGACTACAGGCTCATGGGTTTAGTAGCACTAAAGTTAAAACAAGCTGAAGTAAGAAGCTGATTGGTTCCTATGCACAGCTGCACCAGATTCTGTGTTCACCAGTTTTAGTACATCTCCCCCACTTTGTTCCTCAGTGTCAAGACTTTTCTGACTTGACCAAGAACTGTCCACCTGCCTTATGTCCAGTGAGTGTACATAAATTGCCAAGAAGCTTCTCTCATTGGGCAGAGGGGTGGCGGTTAGGGTAAGGCTACCCCTAGAATTCAGTTCCCTAATAAAAAATAAAAAAAGTCCAACTGTGTGGCTAACAAAAGGTAATATCACTGACCCCTTATGATGCACATTTGTGGACAGGACTTTTTTTTATTTATTTTTTACACATTTTAAGTGTAAGAAGATAGTCTATGTATACTATAATGGGTGTAGGAAAAGTAAAGGAAAAAAAATAAAAATAAATAAAATGAATAATATAAATAGAAAAAAAAAAAATTTATTATATTATAATAAAAAAAAAAAAATTTCTATTTATATTATTCATTTTATTTATTTTTATTTTTTTTCCTTTACTTTTCCTACACCCATTATAGTATACATAGACTTTTTTTTTTTTTTTTAATTTAAAATCATCAACATTTTAATTACTATACCCTATAAAATGTTGTAGCTGCAACCTTCTGAAGCTATAGGGTGTATTATACATTAAAAGCCTAACCCCAACTTCCCTTTCCCTTTAAAGTGGTTGTAAATCTCAAACATGAAATATGAACAAAGCATATCCCTCTACAGCAGGGATATGCAATTAGCGGACCTCCAGCTGTTGCAGAACTACAAGTCCCATGAGGCATAGCAAGACTCTGACAGCCACAAGCATGACACCCAGGGACAGAGGCATGATGGGACTTGTAGTTTTGCAACAGCTGGAGATCCGCTAATTGCATATCCCTGCTCTACAGTGTGTACTTGTCTCAATCCAGAGCACTAAATGTAATTTCTGTCTGCTGCCTCCTTCCTCTGCTATCAGCCTGAGTCACTTAGGACAACCTTTCCTGACACCAAGAGGAAAAAAAAAAAAAAACACAAAAAATTAAAAATAAAATAAAAAAAAGGGGGGGAGGGAGCTCCAGCACACACCCGGTGATTGACAGTCCCAGCTCTTTTCCTGTGTGAAAGGGGGGTGGGGGATGTCCCTTCCCTCCAATCAGCATTCAGAGCTTTCCTCACTGAGCATCTTCAGCTCTCCACCCCCTGCTTTCTGACAGCTCAGTCAAGCTTTATAAAAATTCTGGACTTTGAGTGGCTGTAGAGAAGACTGTAGATAAATCGGGTACAACGTATGTAGGAGAATTTGTTTAATCTCGGTATCACCTGAGGCCAGTCACTTCACTGGGTATATGTGAGGGTTTACAGCCACTTTAAAATTGCTGGGATTGGGCCAACTAGCTCAAATGAACAAATTCCTACTAATTGCTGTGGTTGCTGTCAGCAATGTATAAACTGTATGTACATCAGCTATGCACAGTATGCAGCGCTGTGTTTGGCAGCAGTTCAGGGACTTCCTGTCTGCTGCCGGAAGAAAATGGGCATTATGGCTGAGCGCTCAGCCATTCACATTGTATTTTTTTCCGATGAATACAAGGCTTCCTCACACTGGCTTAGGAGGAAATTTTGATGTCATCCACCCATCTCGGCCAAAGGAATCCTTGTTAATTTAGTTCTGGCAGCAGATGGGAAATCCCTATACCACTGCAGAAACACAGGAGCTGTATGTAGCCAATGCTGCATAAATTGCTGACAGCAGGTGCATCTATAAGTAAAGGAAATAGCTAATCTGGGCCAGCTTGGCCAAAACAAACTATTTAAAAGTGAAAGCAGACAGAGTTAAAAATCTGACTTTTGACCCTTCTATTAAAAAAATAAATAAATAAATAAAAAAAAGGCAACCCACAACAATATTGCTCTTCTGCAAAATAACCAAATAGTGTAGGGTGACATCTACTGGCCATCAAACAGCATTGCACAGTTAAAAAAAAAAATAATAATAATAATAATAACAATAATAATAATAATAATAATATTCTGCTGCTGTTGAGGTGCACCGAATTGAAATTTTGGTGCCAAAACTGAAAATTCAGTATGCACTTGGCCGAAACAAAATTTATTTAAATTATATATAATATATATATATATATATATATATATATATATATATATATATATATATATATATATAAATAAATCGTATTACATATACATACATTTATGTATGTATACATACATTTATGTATGTATTACATATATTCATATCATGAATTTAAATTAATATGAATTTGTCGGCCATTATAGGCACCTTTAGGGCAAGAAAAGTTCAAGTAAAATTCATTACTTTAAAAATTCTATGTAAAGTGGGTATATGGAGGGTTTGGGGGACTTTAAATGAGGCCCATGACATACTAGAATCATACGCCTCCATCTGAAATGTAAAAGGAAAAAAGGTTTGGGACTTTAAATGAACCACATGATACATAGCTGGTAAAGTGGTCAAATGCATGATGGCACATTTATTCTTACATATATACTGATGTCATAATACCATTATAATTCATATACACATATACAATTGTGCTCAAAACTTTTACATACCCTGGCAGAATTTATGATTTCTTGACCATTTTTCAGAGAATATGAATAACACAAAAACTTGTTTCACTCATGGTTAGTGTTTGGCTGAAGACATTTATTAACAATCAACTGTGTTTACTCTTTTTAAATCATAATGGCAACAGAAACTACCCAAATGACCCTGATAAAAGTTTACATACCCCAGTTCTTCATACCGTGTATTGCCCCCTTTAACATCAATGACAGCTTGAAGTCTTTTGTGGTATTTGTGGATGAGGCTCTTTATCTTCTCAGATGGTAAAGCTGCCCGTTCCTCTTGGCAAAAAGCCTCCAGTTCCTGTAAATTCTTGGGCTGTCTCGCATGAACTGCACATTTGAGATCTCCCCAGAGTGTCTCAATGATATTGAGGTCAGGAGACTGAGATGGTCACTCCAGAACCTTCACTTTATTCTGCTGTAGCCAATGACAAGTCGACTTGGCCTTGTGTTTTGGATCATTGTCATGTTGGAATGTCCAAGTACATCCCATGCGCAGCTTCCTGGCTGATGAATCCAAATGTTCCTGCAGTATTTTTTGATAACATACTGCATTCATCTTGCTATCAATTGTGACCAAATTTCCTCTAGCTTTGTAGCTCACACATCCCCAAAACATCAGCGATCCACCTCCGTGTTTCACAGTAGGAATGGTGGACCTTTCATCATAGGCCTTGTTGACTCCTCTCCAAATGTAGCGTTTATGGTTGTGGCCAAAAAGCTAAATTTTGGTCTCATCACTCCAAATGACTTTGTGCCGGAAGGTTTGAGGCTTGTCTCTGTGCTGTTTGGCATATTGTAAGCAGGATAATTTGTGGCATTTGCGTAGTAATGGCTTTCTTCTGGCGACCATGCAGCCCATCTTTCTTCAAGTGCCTCCTTATTATGCATCTTGAAACAGCCACACCACATGAGTCCTGTATTTCACCTGAAGTTATTTGTGGGTTTTTCTTTGCATCCCGAACAATTTTCCTGGCAGTTGTGGCTGAAATTTTAGTTGGTCTACCTGACCGTGGTTTGGTTTCAACAGAACCCCTCATTTTCCACTTCTTGATTAGAGTTTGAACACTGCTGATTGGCATTCTGCAGCACTGGATGAAAGATGCAAAGGTCTGTCAGGAGTCCTGAAACTCATTGACCTTTTATACACACACACTAATTACAAGCAAACAGATCATAGGTGAGGATGGTTACCTTTAACCACTTCCCGACCGCCCCCTGTATATATACGTCGGCAGAATGGCACGTACAGGCAGAAGCACGTACCTGTACGTGCCATTCTTCAGGCGGTTGGGGGGTCCGATCGGACCCCCCTCCGCCGGCGGGGACGGTCGGGATCGCTTCAGAAGCGATGCGGGACGAGGTAACGGCCAGTCGTTTCTGGCCACCCCCTCCCGATCGCTCTGGCCAATGGGATTCGTCCGCTTCCTTCCCCTTCCTGTGTAATTGTAAACACAGGCAAGGGGAAGTGATGTCACGCTCCTCGTGTCGGTCTTTCTGACCGGGACGCGGAGCTGTGAAGACATCAGGTTAGTGCACCAACACTACACTGACACCAGGCACACATAGGCACATATTTCACCCCCCTGTCACCCCCTGATCACCCCCCAGATCACCCCCTGCCCCCCCTGTCACAGTGTCACTGATTGCAGTGATCATTTATTTACTGATCACTGCATTTAGTGTCAGTGTGACTGCAATAACTGTCAGGGCAGTTAGTTTTAGGCCCCTTTAGGTCCAAGGTAGCCCCCTACCCCCCCCCCCAATAAAGGTTTAACCCCTTGATTGCCCCCTAGGTAACCCTTTCACCCCCTTTTGCCAGTGTCACTAAGCGATCGTTTTTTTTTGATCGCTCTATTAGTGTCACTGGTGCCGCTAGGTAGCCAGTTTTTTTTTTAGGTAACCGCCAGGTTTATATAGGATTATAAATAGGTTTATAGGTCAGGTACCCCCATATTACAACCTAAATAAAGGTTTTAACCCCTTGATTGCCCCTAGAGTTAACTCTTTCACCAGTGATCACAGTATAAGTGTCACTGGTGACGCTGGTTAGCCAGTTAGTTATTTAGTTATTTAGGTTCCCCGTCAGGTTTTTATATAGTGTCAGGTACCCCCATATATTACCTAATAAAGGTTTTAACCCCCTGATTGCCCCTAGTTAACCCTTTCACCAGTGATCACCGTATAACTGTTACGGGTGACGCTGGTTAGTTAGCTTGTTTTTTTATACTGTCAGGGCACCCGCCATTTATTACCCAACTATCGGTTTAACCCCCTGATCGCCCGGCGGGTGATATCAATTAGGTTTTAGGGTCAAATAAGGTCTGCGTCGCCCCAGGTTAGTGCCAGTACCGCAAACACCCACGCGCAAAGCATACACCTCCCTTAGTGGTATAGTATCTGAACAGATCAATATCTGATCTGATCAGATCTATACTAGCGTCCCAGCAGTTTAGGGTTCCAAAAAACGCATTGTTAGCGGGATCAGCCCAGATACCTGCTAGCACCTGCGTTTTCCCCCTCCGCCCAGCCCAGCCCAGCCCACCCAAGTGCAGTATCGATCGATCACTGTCACTTCCAAAACACTAAGCACACATAACTGCAGCGTTCGCAGAGTCAGGCCTGATCCCTGCGATCGCTAACAGTTTTTTTGGTAGCGTTTTGATTCATTCGCCAGCAGCCTAGGAGCTTTTTTTCCTGTGAATCTCACTAGTGTACTACTAAATTTAGAGCCCAAAATGGCAAATCGCAAGTACACTAGTGAACAGGCCTACTTGTTTCTGAGTATGTCAGATAGTGAAGAGGAGGTCACTCATCTGTCAGAATCAGGCTCAGAATACGATCCAGTAGACGACAGCGGCTCCATGACAGATAGCTCTGGCGACGAAGGTGAGGTCCCTGCTAAGGTCAGGCGTACCCGATCCCGATCTTCTGATGTTGTTGAGGTGCAGGAACCGCAGGTCTCTCGTATGGAGCAGAGAAGTACTAGCGCCGCTATTCCTTCTGGTGAACTGGCAAGCACCAGCGGCCTAGTACACCCTGGACGTAGTCAAACCAGCACTGCAGTAACACTTGGTGACGTGGCGAGTCCCATAAGTGCAGTTCAAGCTGGCGAGGTGGCAAGCACAAGTAGTGTCCCGCTGCCACCAAGAAGAAGACAAAGGCAGGTCCGTCGATCACATAGTGTCCTTCCTGCAGAATTCGCCAATCCTGATTGGGTGCCCACCACTTCTGCAGAACCCGTACTTCCCCCATTCACTGGCCAACCCGGTATTCAGGTGGAAACAGCTGATTTTAAGCCATCCGATTTTTATTCGCTGTTTTTCACGGAAGATCTCTATAGATCTATTGTGGACCAAAGTAATATATACGCTGGTCAACACATCGCCGCTAATCCCCAAGTGCCTTCCCTTGCCAGAGATTGGAAACCAATTACGGTTTCCGAATTTAAGACCTTTCTGGGCCTTTCCCTCAACATGGGCATACACAAATTCCCGACGCTGAGGTCTTATTGGTCCACCTCACCGCACCACCATATGCCCGTGTTCTCTGCCTCCATGTCCAGGGCACGATACGAGATGATTTTGCGCTTCATGCACTTCAGTGACAATGAACTTTGTCGTCCTCGTGGAGACCCTGAATTTGATCGGCTCTACAAAATTCGGCCCCTCATAAACCACTTCAACCAATGTTTTGCAGCCTTGTTTACGCCCAATCAAGTTGTCTGCGTTGACGAGTCCCTGATTAAGTTTTCTGGCCGCTTGTCTTTCAAACAGTTCCTTCCCAGCAAGCGTGCCAGATACGGGGTCAAGCTCTACAAGCTCTGTGACAGGGCAACAGGCTATACGTGGAGCTTTTCGGTTTATGAGGGAAAAGATAGTCACGTAGAGCCGGAGAACTGTCCAGATTACATAGGGAGCGCTGGCAAGATAGTGTGGAACTTGGTGTCACCCTTATTCGGAAAGGGGTACCACTTGTACGTGGACAATTATTACACGAGCGTGCCACTGTTTAGTCACTTGTTTGATCATCAGATTGGAGCATGTGGCACCGTGCGACCTAATCGCCGGGGCTTTCCCCAGCGGCTTGTAGATTCCCGTCTTAGGCTGGGGGAGAGAGCCTGCTTGAAGTGTAATAACTTGCTCGCTGTGAAGTGGAGGGATAATAGGAATGTTTTCGTTCTTACCTCCCTTCATGCAGACACGACAGTCCAAATTCGTACGGCGGCTGGTGTTGTGACGAAACCCCTCTGTATCCACGAATACAACCTTAATATGGGGGGGGTGGACCTCAACGACCAGTTGTTGGCGCCGTACCTAGTTGTCCGTAAGGCTAGACGCTGGTACAAAAAAAGTGTCTATTTATTTATTCCAATTGGCTTTGCTGAATGCTCATGTGCTATACGGAGCTTCAGGCGGGACGTTACCCTTCCTTGAATTCCAGGGAGCGGTTGTCATGGAACTCCTGTATCCAGGCGATTCCACACCTCACCATCCCCTACCAAATGCAGTAAGCCGGCTGCATGAGAGGCATTATCCTCATGTCCTCCAGAGTACCCCTACCCAACGAGCCCCCCAAAGAAGATGTCGTGTCTGTACCAAGCGCGGATTTAGGCGTGACACCCGTTATTATTGTCCACGCTGTCCTGACAATCCTGGTCTCTGCGTTGGTGACTGCTTTGAACGCTACCACGAACTAGTGAGGTTTTAGCGTAGGGTACAGCATTTCACAGGCTAGGATACACTTTCACAGGGTCTCAAGAATGCCATCGCATTTTGAGACCCGACCGTTGCAGTTAAAATTATAGTTACAGGGTCTCAAGAATGCCATCGCATTTTGAGACCCGACCGTTACAGTTAAAATTATAGTTATAGTTTAAAAAAAAAGTGTAAAAAATAAAAAAAAAAAAAAAAAGTACAAAAAAAAAAAAAACCCCCAAAAAAAAATAAAATAAAAAACCAAAAATAGTTGTCGTTTTATTGTTCTCTCTCTATTGTTGCTCTTTTTTACTCTATTCTATTCTGCAATGTTTTATTATGTTTTATCATGCTTGCTTTTCAGGTATGTTTTATTGTTAACCATTTTTTTGTTTTCAGGTGCGCCATTCAGTTGCAGCGCGGATTTATTTATCTTGACAGCAACAGCGTTTGCTCCCACGATACATAAAGCCGCGACTCCAACACTGTAGGAGGTGATTTCACCACCACAGTTAAAAAAAAGAGCATATATGCCGAAGCATGGGGGCAGCAGAGGGCGGAGGAGCGATTTTGCTCCTAATGCCACGTACATACGGTCGAAAAAAGTCCGACCATGTGTACGTGGCATAACTTTTTTGCGGGAGGATGCCCCCATGCTTCGGCATATATATATTTTAGGCACCGGTTGCGTTAACAAAATGTTTTATTTTTTACTATGTTTTTTTTTTGGTATTTGCTTTGCAGGTATGGTATGGTAAGGTCTTACTGTTATACTCTAATGTTACTTTGTTTTAATGTTAACCATTATTTGCTTAGCAGGTACGCCATTCAGTTGCAGCGTGGATTTATTTATCTTGACAGCAACAGCGTTTGCTCCCACGATACATAAAGCCGCGACTCCAACGCTGTAGGAGGTGATTTCACCACCACAGTTAAAAAAAAGAGCATATATGCCGAAGCATGGGGGCAGCAGAGGGCGGAGGAGCGATTTTGCTCCTAATGCCACGTACATACGGTCGAAAAAAGTCCGACCATGTGTACGTGGCATAACTTTTTTGCGGGAGGATGCCCCCATGCTTCGGCATATATATATTTTAGGCACCGGTTGCGTTAACAAAATGTTTTATTTTTTACTATGTTTTTTTTTTGGTATTTGCTTTGCAGGTATGGTATGGTAAGGTCTTACTGTTATACTCTAATGTTACTTTGTTTTAATGTTAACCATTATTTGCTTAGCAGGTACGCCATTCAGTTGCAGCGTGGATTTATTTATCTTGACAGCAACAGCGTTTGCTCCCACGATACATAAAGCCGCGACTCCAACGCTGTAGGAGGTGATTTCACCACCACAGTTAAAAAAAAGAGCATATATGCCGAAGCATGGGGGCAGCAGAGGGCGGAGGAGCGATTTTGCTCCTAATGCCACGTACATACGGTCGAAAAAAGTCCGACCATGTGTACGTGGCATAACTTTTTTTGCGGGAGGATGCCCCCATGCTTCGGCATATATAAATGGTGCATGTATGCCCATCATTAGAAGTGGGTGGATGAAGGGAGGTATTCTAATGGTGGGCATACCCACCGCGCCATTGGGAAATTGGGAAAGCATTTTATCACACCGATCTTGGTGTGGTCAGATGCTTTGAGGGCAGAGGAAAGATCTAGGGTCTAATAGACCCCAATTTTTTCAAAAAAAGAGTACCTGTCACTGCCTATTGCTATCATAGGGGATATTTACATTCCCTGCGATAACAATAAAAATGACAACTAAGAAAAAAAAATGGAAGGAACAGTTTAAAAATAAAATAAAAAAGCTAAATAAAAAGAAAAACTAAAAAAAAAAAAAAAAAAAAAAAAAAAGCACCCCTGCCCCCCCTTCTTTTGCGCAAAGGCGAACACAAGCGTTGGTCTGGCGTCATATGTAAACAGCAATTGCACCATGCATGTGAGGTATCACCGCGAAGGTCAGATCGAGGGCAGTAATTTTAGCAGTAGACCTCCTCCGTGAATCTAATGTGGTAACCTGTAAAGGCTTTTAAAGGCTTTTAAAAATGTATGTAGTTTGTCGCCACTGCGTGTTTGTGCGCAATTTTAAAGCATGTCGTGTTTGGTATCCATGTACTCGGCCTAAGATCATATTTTTTATTTCATCAAAAATTTGAGCAATATAGTGTGTTTAAGTGCATTAAAATAAAAAAAAGTGTATTTTTTCCACAAAAAATGCGTTTGAAAAATCGCTGCGCAAATACTGTGTGGAAAAAAAAAAATGCAACACCCACCATTTTAATCTGTAGGGCCTTTGCTTTAACAATATATATAGTGTTTGGGGGTTCAACGTAATTTTCTTGCAAAAAAAAAATATGTTTTCATGTAAACAAAAAGTGTCAGAAAGGGCTTTATCTTCAAGTGGTTAGAAGAGTGGGTGACGTGTGACATAGGCTTCTAAATGTTGTGCATAAAATGCCAGGACAGTTCAAACCCCCCCCAAATGACCCCATTTTGGAAAGTAGACACCCCAAGCTATTTGCTGAGAGCAATGTTGAGCCCATTAAATATTTTTTTTTTTGGTCCCAAGAGATTGAATAATGACAAAAAAAAAAAATAATATTTTTTTTTACAAAAACTTGTCACTAAATGATATATTGCTCAAACATGCCATGGGCATATGTGGAGATACACCCCAAAATACATTCTGTTGCTTCTCCTGAGTACGGGGATACCACATGTGTGGGACTTTTTGGGAGCCTAGCCGCGTACGGGACCCCAAAATCCAAGCACCGCTTTCAGGCTTTCTAAGGGTGTAATTTTTTTATTTCACTCCTCACTGCCAATCACAGTTTCGGAGGCCATGGAATGCCCAGATGGCACAAACCACCCCCAAATGACCCCATTTTGGAAAGTAGACACCCCAAGCTATTTGCTGAGAGGTATGGTGAGTATTTTGCAGATCTCGCTTTTTGTCACAATGTTTTGAAAATTGAAAAAAGAAAAAAAAAATTTTTTTTTCTTTACTTTCTTCATTTTCAAAAACACATGAGAGCTGTAAAATACTCACCATGCCTCTCAACAAATAGCTTGGGGTGTCTACTTTCCAAAATGGGGTCATTTGGGGGGGTTTTGTGCTATTTTGGCATTTTATGGCCTTCGAAACTGTGATAGGTAGTGAGGAGTGAAATCAAAAATTTGCACCCTTAGAAATCCTGAAGGCGGTGCTTGGGTTTCGGGGCCCCGTACGCGGCTAGGCTCCCAAAAAGTCCCACACATGTGGTATCCCCATACTCAGGAGAAGCAGCAAAATGTATTTTGGGGTGCAATTCCACATATAACCATGGCATGTGTGAGCAATATATCATTTAGTGACAACTTTTTGAATAAATTTTTTTTATTTTTTTTTTTTTTCTTTATTCAATCACTTGGGACTAAAAAAAAAAATATTCAACGGGCTTAACATGCCTCTCAGCAAATAGCTTGGGGTGTCTACTTTCCAAAATGGGGTCATTTGGGGGGGTTTTGTGCCATCTTGGCATTTTATGGTCTTCAAAACTGTGATAGGTAGTGATAGGTAGTGAGGAGTGAAATCAAAAATTTATGCCCTTAGAAATCCTGAAAGCGGTGCTTGGTTTTCGGGGTCCCGTATGCGGATAGGCTCCCAAAAAGTCCCACACATGTGGTATCCCCGTACTCAGGAGAAGCAGCAGAATGTATTTTGGGGTGTAATTCCACATATGCCCATGGCATGTGTGGGCAATATATCATTTAGTGACAACTTTGGGCAAAAAAAAAAAAGTTTGTAATATTCCCGCAACTTGTGGCAAAATATAAAATATTCCATGTACTCAACATGCCTCTCAGCAAATAGCTTGGGGTGTCTACTTTCCAAAATGGGGTCATTTGGGGGGGTTTTGTGCAATTTTGGCATTTTATGGCCTTCGAAACTGTGATAGGTAGTGAGGAGTGAAATCAAAAATTTACACCCTTAGAAATGCTGAAGGTGGTGCTTGGGTTTCGGGGCCCCGTACGCGGCTAGGCTCCCAAAAAGTCCCACACATGTGGTATCCCCGTACTCAGGAGAAGTGGCAAAATGTATTTTGGGGTGCAATTCCACATATAACCATGGCATGTGTGAGCAATATATCATTTAGTGACAACTTTTTGAATACATTTTTTTTTTTTTTTTTTTTTGTCTTTATTCAATCACTTGGGACTAAAAAAAAAAATATTCAATGGGCTCAACATGCCTCTCAGCAAATAGCTTGGGGTGTCTACTTTCCAAAATGGGGTCATTTGGGGGGGTTTTGTGCCATCTTGGCATTTTATGGCCTTCAAAACTGTGATAGGTAGTGATAGGTAGTGAGGAGTGAAATCAAAAATTTATGCCCTTAGAAATCCTGAAGGCGGTGCTTGGTTTTCGGGGTCCCGTATGCGGATAGGCTCCCAAAAAGTCCCACACATGTGGTATCCCCGTACTCAGGAGAAGCAGCAGAATGTATTTTGGGGTGTAATTCCACATATGCCCATGGCATGTGTGGGCAATATATCATTTAGTGACAACTTTGGGCAAAAAAAAAAAAGTTTGTAATATTCCCTCAACTTGTGGCAAAATATAAAATATTCCATGTACTCAACATGCCTCTCAGCAAATAGCTTGGGGTGTCTACTTTCCAAAATGGGGTCATTTGGGGGGGTTTTGTGCTATTTTGGCATTTTATGGCCTTCAAAACTGTGATAGGTAGTGAGGAGTGAAATCAAAAATTTGCACCCTTAGAAACCCTGAAGGCGTTGATTGGGTTTCGGGGCCCCGTGCGCGGCTAGGCTCCCAAAAAGTCCCACACATGTGGTATCCCCATACTCGGGAGAAGCAGCAAAATGTATTTTGGGGTGCATCTCCACATATAACCATGGCATGTGTGAGCAATATATCATTTAGTGACAACTTTATGAAAAAAAAATTTTATTTTTTTTTTTTTTTGTCTTTATTCAATCCCTTGGGACTAAAAAAAAAAAATATTCAATGGGCTCAACATGCCTCTCAGCAAATAGCTTGGGGTGTCTACTTTGTAAAATGGGGTCATTTGGGGGGGTTTTGTACTTCCCTGCCATTTTAGCACCTCAAGAAATGAGATAGGTAGTCATAAATTAAAAGCCGTGTAAATTCCAGAAAATGTACTCTAGTTTGTAGACGCTATAACTTTTGCGCAAACCAATAAATATACGCTTATTGGCATTTTTTTTACTAAAGACATGTGGCTGAATACATTTTGGCCCAAATGTTTGACTAAAATTGAGTTTATTAGATTTTTTTTATAACAAAAAGTAGAAAATCTCTTTTTTTTTCAAAATTTTCGCTCCTTTTCCGTTTATATCGCAAAAAATAAAAATCACAGAGGCAATCAAATACCATCAAAAGAAAGCTCTATTTGTGGGAAGAAAAGGACGCAAATTTCGTTTGGTTACAAAATTGCATGACCGCGCAATTACCAGTTAAAGTAGTGCAGTGCGAAATTGAAAAAAGACCTCTGGTCCTTAAGCTGACAATTGGTCCGGGGCTAAAGTGGTTAATAGCCATTCAAACCCCTTTGTGTCAACTTGTGTGCATGTTATCAGGCCAAAATTCTGCCAGGGTGTGTAACCTTATGTGCACAACTGTAAAAAAAAAAATAAAAACACATGTATATGTATATACATATACACAAACACACACACACATCATAAAATATGTATTAAAATCATTAATGATTGCAGAAAGTTCATAATAATCTAAACTGCAAATGTATGATTATAATGCACCTAAAAAAGTTCAATGTAAAAATTATGTACCGGCGAATAACAGGCACTTTTTTTCCCCCTTAAAATCAGGGGGAAAATCGTGGGTGCGTGTTATACGCCGATCCCCAGCCGATCTCCGCTGACTGTGAGCGGAGCCGAGTACACTCAGCTATGTGTATGTCGGCTCCGCCCAGTCCCTGCTATCTCAGCGGCGTTCGCTCCGCTCTGGCAAGTCTCGGCGGCGCCAATTTTAAATCGTCCAATCGATGGACACTGAGGGCAAGGCTGCACTGGCAAGGCCTCAATAGACACTGGGGGCAAGGGTGCAGGGGGGGCAAGGCTGCACTGACAAGGCTGCATGGGGGGCAAGGCTGCTCTGGGGCAAGGCTGCACTGGCAAGGCTACAATAGACACTGGGGGCAAGGCTGCACTGACAAGGCTGCAAATGACACTGATAAGGCTGCATTGATGGGCATTTAAATGTAAGTTTTTTTTTTCCTTAAAATTCCCTCCTAAACTTGGGGTCCATGTTATACGCCGGCGCATGTTATACGCCGATAAATACGGTATGTCTTCACACTGGTCTGTTGCGCTTCCGCTGTGGTGTTAAAAATCTTGTTTGCTGCATTCTTGGTCCCCTAATAACACACCTGTGTTACATTTTTTGCAGTGGTTTTTGAGTCACATGACTTTCGAAAAACAAACCATAAGCACAAAAAAAAAAAAAAAAAAAAAAAAAAAAAAAAAAAAAAAAAAAAAAATCGCAGTAAATCGCGTTTGACGCCATTATTGAACATCTTTTTCTCTATGGGCAAAATGCCGAAAACACTGATGTTTGTCGTCGAAATGTCGGTGAATCCCTATTCTGCTGTCAATAATACTAATCATAATGCTACAAAACAAGCACACACATACGTTTTGCTTTTTACTTTTTTTTTTTTGCTTGCTTTCTTACCAGCGGATGTTTGAGAGCAATCATATTCTTCCCCTTCCACTTAGTTTCAAACATTTCAGCAAAATATGGACTTCGAGCACCGAGGACGCAGCGGTGAGCACAGAATGACATCCCGTGCACCAGGAACATAGTGTCACTGTAGGGGCCTTGCTCCAGGAGCCTGAAGAAGCAAAAGAGAGGAAAACACTGATCTGTATTATAAATTGAATACAAAGTATTCAGAAAATATCTTTAGGCTGGGTTCACATTGCGGGTTTCCATGCATCCAATTTGCAATAGCAGGAGATTGTGACCGGCTCTCTATAGAGACGGTTCACATATCTCCGCAGTGCTGCAATTTGCACAGGAACGCTGTGCGTCTTTTGGTCCATTTTAGGTCCGAATTCAGCCAAAAACGTGGGCTGAAATCGAACCTGAAATGGTGAACGAGGACACATCGGACTCCTGCTGTGAGCCACTGCATGCTCTAATGTAAACCCAGCCATCAACCACGTCCACACGATCGGATTGTTGGCCAACAAAACCGTGGACTTTTGTCTGAAGGGCGTTGGCCCAAACTTATCTTACATACAAATGGCAAGGAATTGTTGGCCAACAAATACAAACATAGTGACGTACTACGTGTTTTTTCAGCTCTTTAGCGCCACCCTTTGGGCGCCTTCTGCTAATTTCGTGTTAGTAGATGTTTGGCGAGTGTTGATTTGTGCTTTTCATTTCGCACGTTTCAGTTCGTTTCTGGGCAGCTGTTCGCCAACCAGACATGTTGCGGAATCGGAGGAGATAACGTGTTATTTATTTTTGGCCTTGGAGTTATTGCTTTGACATTTTTTGGTTGAATAATAATGATTTGATTTGTTATATTTCCTATATTTTTGGATGCATAGAATGCACTTTTTGGTTTAAGTTCTATTGACAGATAAAATGTCAAATTTTTTTTGATTTTTAATGCACAATAAAAATAATTGTGTAGAATAATACTTGGCTATGTGTTTTGGGAGTCGGCAGTTAAATTAAAAAAAATACAATGTAAAACTGACAAGGGACACCAACATAGTTGTATCTTTGATCTTAAAAGCTACGGGATAATGGTGTTGTGGTAACTTGCCCAAAACAAAAAAACAAAAACGCATAATAATATTATTCTTGATATCACAAAAAAAAAAAAAAGCCTTTGAAAATTAGTTTGCAATAACTCCATCAGTATCACCAGCAAAGCATCTTCATTATTATCCCATTAAAGAAGAAGAAGAGAATTGTGCGCTGCATTTTGAGGTTTCATAATTTGCCGCGTCACGAATGTTAATTCTCCATTACGAACGTAAGTTTACAAGACCGACCGCTTCTGCTTCCGAGCATGCGTGTTTGTACTTTGGACTTTTGTCCGACAGACTTGTGTACACACGATCGGAAAATCCGACAACACACGGAAAATTTTAAAACCAAAATTTTTAAAATGAAAATGACAATTTTTAAAGCCAACATTTGTTGGCGGAAAGTCCGACAACAATTGGCCGATGGAGCGTACACACAGTCAGATTTTCCGCCAACAGCCTGTCATCACACATTTCCCGTCTGAAAATCCGATCGTATGTACGAGGCTTTACTGTTTAATTAATGCAGAACAACGTCGCAAAAAAGGTTCCT
>CM053032.1:22676517-22681517 GCA_028564925.1 Lithobates sylvaticus
AAAAAATTGTATACGGCCTGAAAAGCCATTAAAAATCTAAAACACATTTATAACAGAGAAACAATATTACAACATCAACAATCACCCCCTACATTTAAAGAAGACGCATGAGAATGTTCAAACTTCTACTTACCCCCCCCCCCCAGGGGACCAAGTTAATGTGGCACTTGGTACAGTTCAAAGCCATCTGGCAGTTGGTAAGCAGCATGGTAAGACAGTACCCCCTCCCCCCCCCCCCCCAATCCCTGCTGTCCAACCACACTACTAGCCGGAATTATAAGGCACCCTTAACACAGACGTTCGTTTTGTCTGTTTTTCATCCATTCGTTCCACAAAGGGAAAAAAAACAGACATCAATGCATCTCTATGGAAAAACGCATGTAAACAGATGATGATCATTTATTTACATTGTTTTTTATTAAACGGATTAAGGCTATATTTTTGTTCCATTAAAAAATGGAACAGACATAAAAAAATTAACAAACGATATGTTTTTGCATTGGTATTGGATGTAAAACAAAAAAAAAAAAAAAAAAAACTGATGAGAAATGGGATGAGCAACTGATGAGAAACTGATGGCCGTCTTGAAAGAGACGGGAAGCCAACGGGCAGCCGACGAGAAGCCGACGGGCAGCCGAAGAGAAGCCAACGGGCAGCCGGCTAGAAGCCGACGAGAAGATGACGGGCAGCCCAAGGGCAGCCGACGAGTAGCCGACGAGAAGTCGGCGGGAAGCCGACGAGCAGCCAACGGGAAGCCGACGAGCAGCCAACGGGAAGCCGACGAGCAGCCAACGGGAAGCCGACGAGCAGCCGACGAGCAGCCGACGGGCACATCTGTTTTTTCTTTGAAAAAAAACGTGACTGAACTGTTTAAGGTTCCATGCACACTATACATTTTTTTGCTACAAAATTACTTAGAATACCCAAATGTGATATATTCTGAAAGCAGAGGCCCTGGAGAATAAAATGGTGGCTGGCATTTTTCATGTCGATATTTGCGCAGACGTTAAACCGATACCAAACATGTCAAGGATTTAGACTTGTGCACGCCTGTGAAATGGTGACAATCTGCGCTACCTTAAAAGCTCCATAGCTGACCTTTAAGAGACTTTACAGGTTATCAGTTTAGAGTTATTTGCGAATAATGGCCCTAGAATTTTTTGCTCTCGCTCCGACGCCTCGTGTGTGTAGTGCAATCACCGTTTATATATGCGTGCCGGAGATACGCACGTGTTTGGATTTGCATGTGGGAATGGGGGGTGCTTTTAAAAAAAAAAAAAATTTAACTTTTCTTTTAAATGATCATTTTATTTACGCACTTGCCTACCGGGCACTTTCACCCTCTTCCTGCCCAGGCCAATTTTCAGCTTTCGGTGCTGTTGCAATTTGAATGACAATTGTGCAGTCATACAACGCTGTACCCAGATGACATTTTTATAATTTTTTTTCCACACATATAGAGCTTTCTTTTGATGGTATTTGATCACCACTGGGGTTTTTTTTTTTTGCTGAACAAACGAAAAAAAGACCGAAAATTAAAAAAAAAAAAAAAAAAAACATTTGTTATAAAAATTTTATAAACAGGTAATTTTTCTCCTTCCCTGATGTGCGCTGATGAGGCTGCACTGATTATCACTGCCGTTGTCCCTTTAACAAAAGCCAGTTATGGCCTCTCTTCTTTTCTAACCCGCTTGTGTTGACATCCATAATCAGCTGTCATTGGACACAGATGATCACGTGGTAAAGAGCCGCTATGATTGGACCTTTACCCCGACCGAATGACTCAGCGATCACAAAGCGCACCACATGGGGCATGCGGGCAACGTGATGATGTCAATAGATGCCCTCCCGACAAAATAAAGCCCACCCTGTAGCCGTCATTTGGCTATAGCGGGGGCAGGAAGGGGTTAATGGACTATTCATACTAGAACGTGTGTGGGAAAACCTGTGTTACTGCACTGTGCACAAATCAATGCAATGCTAATGACAACCCAAATGCAGGTCGCAAACAGTGTGCATCGGTTTATGCGATCTGGTTGCTGTGCTTTTTTCTTTTTTTTTTAGTAGAGCCTGCACTACTTTTTGTGCAGTGCAGTGCGATTTCAGCCCATTCAAAAAAATGGGATGAAAATACACTGAAATTAAAATCGCACAGGAAGAGGAGTGTTCCTGTGCGATTCCTGGTGTGTACCGGCTCTAAATGTACTCTCTCCCCCATTTAAAGTGGTTGTAAACCCTTACATATAGGGCGCTTTCACACCGGGGCGGCGGGTCCGTTAGCAGTAAAGAGCTGCTAGTCTTAGCGCCACTTTACCGCTGTTTAAGTGACGCTTTTCGGCCGCTAGCGGGGCGCTTTTAACCCCCACTAGCAGCCAAAGAAGGGTTTAAAAGCACCTGTGTTGCGGCGCTTCAGAAGCGTTTTTATTTTTTAGGCATTTCAGAAGCGCTGCCCATTCATTCCAATGGGCAGGGGCGGTGTATACAGCGCTCCCAAACCACCCCAAAGATGCTGCTTGCAGGACTTTTTTTTCCCCCCGTCCTGCAAGCTCACCGCCCCAGTGTGAAAGCACTCGGCTTTCACACTGGGGAGGCAGTAGAGACAGTATTCAGGCACTATTTTTAGCGCCAAAATGCCTGAAAACTGCCTCAGTGTGAAAGAGGTCATACCAGGTGTAGTGACTAGCCTCAAGCTGAATTTCTAAAGCTTGTCTGAGCTGTCACAAAAAAAAGGGGGCGGGGAGTTGAAGTTACACACTGCAGAGTTCAGTGAGAACTCTAAGAGCTGATTGGATGCAAAAGGAAACACCCCCTTCACACAGAAACAGAGCTAAGGCTGTCAATCACAGGCTGTATGGTGGAGCTTCCTCCCGTCACCTTTTTTTCTCTTGGTGTCAGGAAAACTTGTCAGAAGTGATTCATGCTGATAGCAGAGGAAGGAGGCAGCAGACATAAATGACACTTTGTGCTCTGGCTTGAGACAAGCATATACTATAGAGCAGGGATATGCAATTAGCGGACCTCCAGCTGTTGCAAAACTACAAGTCCCACCATGCCCCTGCCTCTGGGTGTCATGCTTGTGGCTGTCAGAGTCTTGCTATGCCTCATGGGACTTGTAGTTATGCAATTAGCAGACCTCCAGCTGTTGCAGATCCCTGCTATAGAGGGATATGTTTTGTTCATTTTTCATGTCTGAGATTTACAACCACTTTAACTTTATTGCTAACACAAGGGGATGAATAAGCCCACTTGTGATAGCTTTAGGCAGGCGACGGGTTCCCTTTATGGCTCCATTCACACTAGAGCGTTTTTTGATGCATTTTGCAGAAATGCAGGGAAATTTTTTAACATGGGTTCCTATGGAACATGTTCACATCAATGCATTTTTGTGCCTCTGCGTTTTTGGAAAGGGTCTTTTTTCATGCAAAATGCAGCGTTTTGCATGGATAAGAAGTCATTGGACCCGCTTCCAAAACGCAAGTACCGCTATTTTTCCGCGATTTAATTTTTTTTTTTTATATATACACTGTATATAGCTGGTTGCTAAGCAACCACAGTGTAAAAAAAAAAAAAAATTAATACAAAAACGCAAATCGCGGCAAAAATCGCTGTAAAAACACGTGTCCAAAAACGCGGCAAGCACCGCAAAAAAACGCTCAAAAGCAAAATGCATAGATGTGAATCAAGCCTATGGAGACATTAGGAGTCTATTAGACCACCGGTGTGTCCCCTGCCCTCCAAAGCAGCTGATCAAACACAGATCACGCTTGATTAGCTGCATCCTTGGCTGTAACAACCAGAGAATGACCGCTCCAAAACCAGAAGTGATGAAATCGGACACTTCCGGGTCCATTCATCACAGAGGATATCGGGGAATGGACGCTCCCCCATCTCCTCCGTGGGAAGCCAGCCTGATCGCTTACTGTGGTTCCGGGCTCCCTGGAGTAACAGGAGAGTCCAGGAACCACCGCGGGCGGCGGCGGGGGGAGGGTACCTGTAAAAGTGATTGAGCACCTGTAAAGCCACCCAGGTCACTTTTGCCTAGCAGTTGATCGCTATCAAACTGACGGCCAATCCTGCGATTCCAGTGCAGGGGGGGGGGGGGGGTGATATGCTATGCAGAGTTACCAAACCAGACACTCTGCATAGTAAGTACAGAACTGGACCAGCAATTATGAAAAAACAGTTCAAACCAGACAGGTGACAACTCTTCTGAACTGTCACATGAAGTATGACCCGGAGGGAAGATTCCTTCTCATAAGTGGAGTTATCTTGGAGCTCCGCAGGATTTCTATGTATCACATTAGATACTTTACTACATAGCACATCCGGTGGACTTTACCATTTCTATCAGGCTGGGTTCACACCGATGCGGAACACCGCATTTAATTCGTACAGCAATCGCAGCACATTCCTGTGTGAATTACATGCGGTGCGATTGTCCTGCATTCGGCGTCTATGGATGCCAAAAGCTGGACTCGGGAGCATGCCCGCAAGGTAACCCCCCCGGGAGAGCGCTTCTCCCAGGGGGTTATCTGATATAGGGAGGAGCCGAGAGAGCCGCCGAGGGACCCCAGAAGACCAGGATCGTGGCCACTCTGTGCAAAACGAGCTGCACAGTTGAGGAAAGTATGATATGTTTGTTATTTAAAAACATAAAAAAAAAAAAAATTACCTTTAGGACCCTTTCACACTTATACGACTTGTCCCACGATTTGGGACTGCAAAGTAGCATGACAAGTCGTTCCCCCATGATTTCCAATGGCAGCCATTCATATTAGTGCAACTTCAAGGTCGTTCCGACTTCAAAATAGTCCCTGCACTACATTGGTCCGATTTTGATGCCACTTACACAGGCATTCCTTGAAATCGTGGCAAAATCGTGCGACTTTGAAGTCGCACAAGTGTGAAAGGGGCCTTAGTGTCCCTTTAACTTACACTTCGCATTCGGTTTGCATGAACAGGTTGTGATTTTAAATGGGGTGCCGCATCTAGTGTGAACC
>CM053032.1:22684017-22779017 GCA_028564925.1 Lithobates sylvaticus
TCTCACAAAAGTAAGTACACCCCTCACATTTTGTAAATATTTTATTCTATCTTTTTCATGTGACAACACTGAAGAAATGACACTTTGCTACAATGTAAAGTAGTGAGTGTACAGCTTGTATAACAGTGTAAATCTGCTGTCCCCTCAAAATAACTCAACACACAGCCATTAATGTCAAAACCGCTGGCAACAAAAGTGAGTACACCCCTAAGTGAAAATGTCCACATTGGGCCCAAAGTGTCAATATTTTGTGTGGCCACCATTATTTTCCAGCACTGACATAACCCTCTTGGGCATGGAGGTCACCAGAGCTTCACAGGTTGCCACTGGAGTCTCTTCCACTCCTCCATGATGACATCACAGAGCTGGTGGATGTTGGAGATCTTGCACTCCTCCACCTTCCGTTTGAGGATACCCCACAGATGCTCAATAGGGTTTAGGTCTGGAGACATGCTCGGCCAGTCCATCACCTTTATCCTCAGCTTCTTTAGCAAGGCAGTGGTCATCTAGGTGTCCTTGGGGTCCTTCTGTTGGAATACTGCCCTGCGGCCCAGTCTCCGAAGGGAGGGGATCATGCTCTGCTTCAGTATGTCACAGTACATGTTGGCATTCATGGTTCCCTCAATGAACTGCATCTCCCCAGTGCCGGCAGCACTCATGCAGCCCCAGACCATGACACTCCCACCACCATGCTTGACTGTAGGCAAGACACACTTGTCTTTGTACTCCTCACCTGGTTGCCGACACCCACGTTTGTCACCATCTGAACCAAATAAGTTTATCTTGGTCTCATCAGACCACAGGACATGGTTCCAGTAATCTATGTCCTTAGTCTGCTTGTCTTCAGCAAACTGTTTGCAGGCTTTCTTAGGCATCATCTTAAGAAGAGGCTTCCTTTTGGGACAACAGCAATGCAGACTAATTTGATGCAGTGTGCAGCGTATTGTCTGAGCCAGGGGTAGGCAACCTCGACCCTCCAGCTATGGTGAAACTACAAGTCCCATGAGACATTGCAAGACCCTGACAAGCACAGGCATGACAGGATTTGGAGTTTCACCGCAGCTGGAGTGCTGATGTTGCCTACCCCTCGACTGAGCACCGACAGGCTGACCCCCCCATCCCTTCAACCTCTGCAGCAATGCTGGCAGCACTCATACGTCTATTTCCCAAAGACAACCTCTGGATATGACGCTGAGCACGTGCACTCTACTTCTTTGGTCGTCCATGGCGAGGCCTGTTCTGAGTTGAACCTGTCCTGTTAAACCGCCGTATGGTCCTGGACACCGTGCTGGAGCTCAGTTTTAGGGTCTTGGCAATCTTCTTATAGGCTAGGCCAGGGAAACCTTTCTGGCTGAGAGAGCCATGAACGCCACATATATTTTAAAATGTAATTCCGTGAGAGCCATACAATGTGTTTAAAACTAAATACAAGTAAATGTGTGCATTTTATGTAAAACCAAAACTTTTAATGTACAATAAGTCTCTGAATTAAACAATCAGGTGTTCTTTATTAAGGGATAAATCTGTAATATCCACGTCATCTCCCCAACGATTGTCTGACTCTGCTTGCTTACCACTAGACAAGCAGGCAGATCCAGGAGCAGTTGAGGCCGCCACTGGGTGTACCAAGATGGCTGCCGCTCCGGAGCTAGGCCGAAGCCGCGGCCTTTCCTACGGGCTCAATCCGCGGATCGACACACCATGCGATCCGCGGATTGAGAGGCAAGAGCCAGATGTAGCCATCAAAAGAGCCACATCTGGCTCGCGAGCCATAGGTTCCCGACCCCTGGCCTAGGCCATCTTTATGTAGAGCAACAATTCTTTTTTTTCAGATCCTCAAAGAGTTCTTTGCCATGAGGTGCCATGTTGAACTTCCAGTGACCAGTATGAGAGAGTGAGAGCGATAACACCAAATTTAACACACCTGAGACCTTCCAACACTAACGAGTCACATGACATCGGGGAGGGAAAACGGCTAATTGAGCCCAATTTGGACATTTTCACTTAGGGGTGTACTCACTTTTGTTGCCAGTGGTTTAGACATTAATGGCTGTGTGTTGAGTTATTTTTAGGGGACAACAAATTGACACTGTTATACAAGCTGTACACTCACTACTTTACATTGTAGTAAAGTGTCATTTCTTCAGTGTTGTCACATGAAAAGATATAATAAAGTATTTACAAAAATGTCAGGGGTGTACTTATTTTTGTGAGATACTGTTTTTTTTTTTTAAACTCATTTCCGGTTTTGGCCAAGTACATCCTGATTTTTCAGCACCAACATTCACATTTGTTGCACCTCTACTTTTCACTGTGAGCATGCTGTAAAAACATCCAATATAAAGGAGACACCTACAAGGGAGTACTGTCCCACTTGTCTCGGACGTTTAATTCCACGTCTCTCTGCTCCACAAGGTATCTGCAGACAATAACAACAAAAAAAGAGAAAATTAAAGTCATAGAAAACTGAGAAGGTCGGGAAGAGAGGCAGACGCCAATATCGGGGGCAGAAGGTGTCACTGCAGACCGTGCCACCGGGGATTTTACGTCACCGTCTGCCTCCGATAACACTCTGGATGGCGGCCAGGAGAGGAGCACACGGATCACCGTGACCTGATATGGACACCATGTCCCAGAGAGCAGAGCATTATGGGGGATGTAGTCGGGTAGCATTACATAAAAGGACACCCCGACCCGGAGTCACCCGACTATTACAATCCCATGTTACCCAATGACAGAGCCCAGCCATTGTCCCAGCAGGTCCCCTCTTTTCCCCAGTCTGGTAGAAGGTTCTACCATTACCCTGGAATAGTGTCATCCCTAGAAAACCCCCTGCCCCTTCCATGCAGGTTATTACCTGGGGGGGGGGGTACCATGAGCCCTTTGATGGCCCCAGACAGCCTCCTGTGCAAACATTAGGGAAAGACACAGCGAACACTCATCATATTCCTGTATGGTCAGTCCTGGCTGGTAATTGCCCCCCCCCCCCCCCCCCAAGTCTAAAGTCAGCCCTAATAGTCTTCTCTGTTTGTCAGGGCGGAGTGCCCCCAGGGAAGTACACTCATTACCAGCCTATGGGAACCCCAGTAATTGCCCTAACGAGGTGTGGTGCCGGTCCCCCCAATTCAAACTCAAGTCCGATGTAGTGTGTACTCCAGAAATATTGCACCCCCCCCAGGGACCTGTCCCCAGTGCGGTGTCACTCCCCCCCCCCCCCCAGGACGCGTCCCCCAGCGCGGTGTCACTCCCCCCCCAGGACGCGTGTCCCCCAGCGCGGTGTCACTCCCCCCCCCCAGGACGCGTGTCCCCCAGCGCGGTGTCACTCCCCCCCCAGGACACGTGTCCCCAGTGCGGGGTCACTCCCCCCCCCCCCAAAACGTGTCCCCAGTGCGGTGTCACTCCCCCCCCCCCCCCCCCCCCCCACCCCCCCCCCCAAAACGTGTCCCCAGTGCGGTGTCACTCCCCCCCCCAAAACGTGTCCCCAGTGCGGTGTCACTCCCCCCCCCCCCAAAACGTGTCCCCAGTGCGGTGTCACTCCCCCCCCAAAACGTGTCCCCAGTGCGGTGTCACTCCCCCCCCCCAGGACGTGTCACCCAGTGCGGTGTCACTCCCCCCCCAAAACATGTCCCCAGTGCGGAGCCACTCCCCCCCCCCCCCCCAGGACGTGTCCCCAGCCCGGTGTGGTGTCACCCCCCGGTACTTGTCCCCAGTGCGGTGTCACTCCCCCCCCCAGGATGTGTCCCCAGCCCGGTGTCACTCCCCCCCCCCAGGACGTGTCCCCAGCCCGGTGTCACTCCCCCCCCCAGGACGTGTCCCCAGCCCGGTGTCACTCCCCCCCCCCCCCCCCCCCCAGGACGTGTCCCCAGCCCGGTGTCACTCCCCCCCCCCCCAGGACGTGTCCCCAGTGTGGTGTGTGTCACCGCCCCCCCCCCCCCCCCCCCCCCCCGTGACTCAGCTCTCTCTCTCTCTCTCTATCCCCTCCAGCAGCCGCCCCTCCCCCGCTCACCGCACTCGGTAGATGTCGCCCTTCCTGCAGCTGCTGAACAGGTCGCTGGTGTCCATCGGCCCGGGCCCGGCGCTGGGCGGAGCGAGCGGCTCATTGACCCGGCGGGTTCGGGAAGCAGCGAGCGGAAGCACCGGAGAGGGCGGAGCGAGCGGAGGAGACACACCGAACGGAGAGACAACGAACAGCTGACTGCGGAGATCCCCGCCCCCTGTCTATACCAAACACGCACAACCCCTCCCCTAAACAACCCATCACAAGCGTAACCACGCCCCCTTATCTATGCCGAACACACCCCCTACCAATAGAAACACATACATCCTCGCCCCGGCCAATACAAACACGCCGCTCTTCTCGCAGCCTCGCCCCTCCCAATACAAACCTTCCAATCTCCGCTTTACCTGTGCACGCCGCTCACCGCACAACCACGCCCTCTTTTCAGCATCGACACGTCTGTCCGTCCTGAATCCCGTATCACCAGAGCGGAACAGCCTGGACTCCTCCCACAGGCTCCTGAACACGCCCCTAATACTGGAGATACCAGATATGAACAGATGACGCCCCGCCCCCTTCCGTGTGACTTCTGCAAAGTAAACAGGACAGGGGGGTGTGTGTGTGTGAGAGGTCACATGACTCCCATCACCCTTCCACCCCCATAGAGGGGAGACAGAAGACCAATCAACATGTCTGATCTGATCAAGGTCGCCCTATAGGAAGTGTTATGGTGGGTCCTCGCCTGCTTCTGCCCTGTATGTACTGAGGAGGTCACCCATGGCCAAGGGACCTCATTCAACTTTTTTAACTCTTTTGCTGCCAGAGCTGTTTCTGCATTTTAAACATTTTTTTTTTTTACACACACATATTTAACCACTTCAGCCCCGGAAGGATTTACCCCCATTAACCACTTCAATACCGGCCACTTCCCCCCCCCCCCCCCCCCCCCTCCCGCCCAGGACAATTTTCAGCTTTCAGCGCTGTCGCACTTTGAATGACAATTGCGCGGTCATATCACACTGTACCCAAATGACATTTTTATAATTTTCTTCCCCATGAATAGAGATTCCTTTTGGTGGTATTTGATCACCTCAGCGGTTTTTATCTTTTGCTAAACAAACTAAAAAATACATTTTTGAAAAAAAATTTAAGTTTTTCTTTGGTTCGGTTAGAAATTTGTTTTTCTCCTTCACTGACAGGCACTGATGAGTTGGCACTGATAAGGTGGCACTGATAGGCAGCATTGATGGACAGTAATAGATGGCACTGATGGGCAGCACCGATTGGGCAGGTACTGACAGTTGTTAATGCTGGGCACTGATTGGCACTATTGTGGGCACTGATTGCACTGTGATGGACACTGGCACTATGATGGACACTGATTGGCACTATGGTGGGCACTGATTGGTACTATGGTGGGCACTGATTGGCACTATGGTGGGCACTGATTGCACTGTGATGGACACTGATTGGCACTATGGGGGGCACTGATTGGCACTATGGGGGCACTGATTGGCACTGTGATGGACACTGATTGGCACTATTGTGGGCACTGATTGCACTGTGATGGACACTGGCACTATGGGGGGCACTGATTGGCACTATGGTGGGCACTGATTGGCACTATGGTGGGCACTGATTGCACTGTGATGGACACTGATTGGCACTATGGGGGGCACTGATTGGCACTATGATGGACACTGATTGGCACTATGGTGGGCACTGATTGCACTGTGATGGACACTGATTGGCACTATGGGGGGCACTGATTGACACTGTGATGGACACTGATTGGCACTATTGTGGGCACTGATTGCACTGTGATGGACACTGATTGGCACTATGGGGGGCACTGATTGGCACTATGGTGGGCACTGATTGGCACTGTGATGGACACTGATTGGCACTATGGTGGGCACTGATTGGCACTGTGATGGACACTGATTGGCACTATGGTGGACACTGATTGGTACTATGATGGACACTGATTGGCACTATGGTGGGCACTGATTGCACTATGGTGGGCACTGATTGCACTGTGATGGACACTGATTGGCACTATGGGGGGCACTGATTGGCACTGTGATGGACACTGATTGGCACTATGGGGGGCACTGATTGGCACTGTGATGGACACTGATTGGCACTATTGTGGGCACTGATTGCACTGTGATGGACACTGGCACTATGGGGGGCACTGATTGGCACTATGGTGGGCACTGATTGGCACTATGGTGGGCACTGATTGCACTGTGATGGACACTGATTGGCACTATGGGGGGCACTGATTGGCACTATGATGGACACTGATTGGCACTATGGTGGGCACTGATTGCACTGTGATGGACACTGATTGGCACTATGGGGGCACTGATTGGCACTGTGATGGACACTGATTGGCACTATTGTGGGCACTGATTGCACTGTGATGGACACTGATTGGCACTATGGGGGGCACTGATTGGCACTATGGTGGGCACTGATTGGCACTGTGATGGACACTGATTGGCACTATGGTGGGCACTGATTGGCACTGTGATGGACACTGATTGGCACTATGGTGGACACTGATTGGTACTATGATGGACACTGATTGGTACTATGGTGGGCACTGATTGGCACTATGGTGGGCACTGATTGCACTGTGATGGACACTGATTGGCACTATGGGGGGCACTGATTGGCACTATGGGGGGCACTGATTGGCACTGTGATGGACACTGATTGGCACTATGGGGGCACTGATTGGCACTGTGATGGACACTGATTGGCACTATTGTGGGCACTGATTGCACTGTGATGGACACTGGCACTATGGTGGGCACTGATTGGCACTATGGTGGGCACTGATTGCACTGTGATGGACACTGATTGGCACTATGGGGGGCACTGATTGGCACTGTGATGGACACTGATTGGCACTATTGTGGGCACTGATTGCACTGTGATGGACACTGATTGGCACTATGGGGGGCACTGATTGGCACTGTGATGGACACTGATTGGCACTATTGTGGGCACTGATTGCACTGTGATGGACACTGATTGGCACTATGGGGGCACTGATTGGCACTATGGTGGGCACTGATTGGCACTGTGATGGACACTGATTGGCACTATGGTGGGCACTGATTGGCACTGTGATGGACACTGATTGGCACTATGGTGGACACTGATTGGTACTATGATGGACACTGATTGGCACTATGGTGGGCACTGATTGTCACTATGGTGGACACTGATTGGCACTATGGTGGGCACTGATTGGCACTGTGATGGACACTGGCACTTTATTGGGCACTGGCAGGGGGTTATGATGGGCCACTGACTGGGCACCGATTGGCAGCTAATGGGTACAATTCATGGGGGCTGTGCTGACAATAAGTGTGCTGATTATCAGCAGTTCAGCACAGACCCCCCCCCCCCCCTCTGACAGGGAGAGCCGCCGATTGGCTCTCCCTGTCAGCGTGAACCGAGGAATACCATTTACTGGCACTTCCTGGTTCTCGCAATGATCAGCTGCGATTGGTCACAGCTGATCACGTGGTAAAAAAGCCTCCGTCAGAGGCTTCTTATCACGATCGGAGATGCAGTGTGTCAGGCTGACTCGCGATCGCCATTTTGCGTGCCCCCGTGGGCGTGCGCCGGCATGTTATCCTGCTGGACGTCATATGACGTTCAGTCTGGATAACAGAACCTCTTCCCGGCCGTCATTCTGTTATAGGCCGGGCGGGAAGTGGTTAATGACCAGGCTATTTTTTGCGATTCGGCACGGCGTCACTTTAACTGACAATTGCGCGGTCGTGCGACGTACCCAAACAAAATTTACGTCATTTTTTTTCTCCACAGATAGAGCTTTCTTTTGGTGATATTTGATCACCTCTGCGTTTTTTTTTTTTGCGCTATAAAACAAAAAAAGTGTAAGAATTTTGAAAAAAAAAAAAAACTATATTTTTTTACTCTTTGCAATAATAAATATCCCCAAAAAAATGTCTTTATCAGTTTCAGCCAATAAATATTCTTCTACATATATTTGGTTAAAAAAAAAAATCGCAATAAGTGTATATCGATTGGTTTGAGCAAAAGTTATAGCGTCTACAAACTAGAGGATAGATTTATGGCGTTTTTATTATTAATTCTTTTTTTTACTAGTAATGGCGGTGATCTGCGATTTTTAGCGGGAAAAAATGTTTTTTGGGCAGCATTGTTACCCAACAGTAAGGGACTATATAGTTATGTGCCACATCCAATATTAAAGGAAGAAAAGAGGGGATCCCCTACATGGTGGAATTTTAAGGCACACAGTTTTTTGCCCAAAAGAAAATTATTTGAAAAATATATTTGTAAACAAGTAAAAAGTTTATTAGAGAAAAAACTGCGGGACTGCAACATTGCGGCGGACAGATTTGACACTTTTTTTGGGACCAATGACATATGCATACCTTCCAACTTTTTGAGATGGGAATGAGGGACACCTATCAGCAAAAGTATGCAGGCATAGGACACACCCCCCTGCCACGCCCCCTTAAAGGAGAATTGTACAAAAAAAACAAGATTGGTTAACCACTTCAGCCCCGGACCAATTGGCAGCCAAAGGACCAGGCCCCTTTTTGCGATTCGGCACTGCGTCGATTTAACTGAAAATTGCGCGGTCGTGCAACGTGGCTCCCAAACAAAATTGGCGTCCTTTTTTTCCCCACAAATAGAGCTTTCTTTTGGTGGTATTTGATCACCTCTTCGGTTTTTATTTTTTGCGCTATAAACAAAAATAGAGCGACAATTTTGAAAAAATGCAACATTTTTTGCTTTTTGCTATAAGAAATATCCCCAAAAAATATATAAAAAAAACATTTTTTTTTCCTCAGTTTAGGCCGATACGTATTCTTCTACATATTTTTGGTAAAAAAAATCGCAATTAGCGATTATTGATTGGTTTGCGCAAAAGTTATAGCGTTTACAAAATAGGGGATAGTTTTTATAGCATTTTTATTAATATTTTATTTTTTTTACTAGTAATGGCGGCGATCAGCGATTTTTTTTGTGTGACTGCGACATTATGGCGGACACATCGGACATTTTTGACACATTTTTGGGACCATTGTCATTTATACAAGAAATCAGTGCTATTTAAATGCATTGATTCCTGTATAAATGATAGTTGTAGTGAAAGAGTTAACCACTAGGGGGAGGGGAGGGGTTATGGGCTGTGACGTGTGTGTGTTTTTTTACATTAGGGGGCGGGGCTGACGTCATTGATCGGCTTTCCCGATGACCGGGAACAGCCAATCAATGACAGGCAGAGTAGGAAGCGCGGGGAGAGGTTTGTTTACACAGACCTCTCCCTGTTCTTCAGCTCCGTGACCTGATCGCGGGACACCAGCGGCGATCGGGTCCGCTGGTCCCGCGGCCGGGGTCACGGAGCTCCAGACCAGGTCGCGCCCGCGACCCACGGGCAGGCATTTAAAGGGGATGTACAGGTACATGCTTTTGCCTGCCCGTGCCATTCTGCTGACGTATATATGCAGTGGGCGGTCGGGAAGCGGTTAAACACACAATGTATTTTTTTACCACTACTATTCCTTTTATATTTGCTTTTGGAATTTACAAATGCAGCAATTTATAAATCAGATGAAAGGTTTAGCGCTGGAAAACACTTTTTGAAAGATAAAAAGTGCATTTTATATACAACTATAAAGATCAGACCAAAATGAGGGACAAATACGGAGGAATGAGGGACATTTCTCCAAATCAGGGACAGTCCCTCAAAATCAGGGACAGTTGGGAGCTATGCATTTATACAGTGATCAGGGCTATAAAAATGCACTGAATACTGTATAAATGACACTGGCAGGGAAGGGGTTAACACTAGGGGGCGATCAAGGGGTTAACTGTTTCCTGGGAGGTGTTTCTAACTGTTGGAGGGAGGGGACAGACTGGGAGTAGAGAGAGATCGCTGTTCCTGATCACTAGGAACAGCAGATCTCTCTCTGCTCCCCTGTCAGAACGGGGATCTGTTTGTTTGCATTGACAGATCCCCGTTCTGGGTCTCTGTGGAGCGATCGCGGGTAGCTGGCGGACATGCGCAACAGCTCGTCAGGCGTGTAGCGGGCGTGCACGGGCCTGCTAAAGCTGTTAAAGGGGCCGACGTACAGCTACGGCAATTTGCAGGATTGAGCCAACCTGCCGCAGTATAATGACGGCGGCTGGTCAGCAAGCGATTAAAGGCCTAAAATAGTAAAAAAAAAAAAAAAAAAAAATGTAGCTGTATATTTCTTGTTACTACCATAACCTACCACTAAGAAACAACCCAAATAAATTCTCCTGCTCCTGACGATCGCAGCCATACCACATACAGTATCTGACTAAAGTGAGTACACCCCTCACATTTATGTGAAACTTACCTGAAAACAAAGCCTTCCAGTGATGCGTAGGCACCATTGGAGGCCGCTTCCATCTTCACCTGGTCTTCCTTCCAGGACCGCGGACTCCGGCTGTGTGAGTGGCCAGAGCCACGGTGACGTCACTCCTGTGCATGTGCAGGGGAGCCACCGTTTGCGGCTCAGAGCGCATGTGCCAATGATGAGATATTTACAGTACCTATAAGTATGCTTTATTATAAGCTTACCTATAGATACAAGTCAGAGTTGGGAGTTTACTCCCTCTTTAAGAAATGTAATAATAAAAAAAAAAGTTGTAAACCAGAAGCACATTTGTGAGGTAGAGAAGGCCTGGCTGGCAGTCTCCGCTCTAATTCCTTCTAAAGGTGTTCTATTGGGTTGAGGTCAGGACTCTGTGCAGGCCAGTCAAGTTCCTCCACCCCAAACTCGCTCATCCATGTTTTTTTTGGACCTTGCTTTGTGCACTGGTCCAAATCATTTGGTGGGAGGGGGGATTATGTTGTGGGGTTGTTTGTCAGGGGTTGAGGTTGGCTCCTTAGTTCCAGTGAAGGAAACTCTTAAGACGTCAGTATACCAAGACATTTTGGACAATTTCATACTCCCAACTTTGTGGGAACAGTTTGGGGATGGCCCCTTCATGTTCCAACATGACTGCACACCAGTGCACAAAGCAAGGTCCATAAAGACACGGATGAGTAAGTTTGGGGTGGAGGAACTTGACTGACCTGCACAGAGTCTTGACCTCAACCCAAAAGAACACTTTTGGGATGAATTAGAGCGGAGACTGCGAGTCAGGCCTTCTTGACCTCACAAATGTGCTTCTGGAAGAATGGTCAAACATTCCCATAGACCTGGGGTCTCAAACTGGTGGCCCTCCAGCTGTTGCGAAAAACAAGTCCTATGAGGCATTGCAAGGCTGACAGTTACAAGCATGACTCCCACAGGCAGAGGCATGATGGGACTTGTAGTTCTGCAACAGTTAGAGGGCCACCAGTTTGAGACCCCTGCCCTAGACACACTCCTAAACCTTGTGGACGGCCTTCCCAGAAGAGGTGAAGCTGTTATAGCTGCACAGGGTGGGCCAACCCAATATTGAACCCTACGGACTAAAGCCCCATACACACGGTCGGACTTTTTCATGGATTCTGTCCGATCGGACAATGTTGTTGAAAAATCAGACCGTGTGTATGCACCATCGGACAGTGTACGTCGGATTGTCCGACGGACAGTCTTATCTCCTGCTGGAAAGATTTGCCGACAACATGGTCCGATCACACCAAATCCGATCGTGTGTACGGTTGTCCGACCGGACAAAGTGCCACGCATGCTCAGATCACATTACAAGACCAAAGCTATTGGCTACTAGCCTCTACGTAGTCCCGTCGTAGGCAACAAACGTCACCACGTTCAGAATGATCGGATTTTCCGACAACTTTGTCTGACCGTGTGTATGCAACACCAACATCAGACAAAGTATGACGGACATGATCCGACGGACCTGGTCCTCGGATAATCCGCGCGTGTGTATGGGGCTTAAGACTGGGATGCCAGAAGGATTTATTTGGTTTCTTTGAGCATATGATTAATCTTCCAATGCCTCAGACCCTGGAAGTTGGACTTTTAGGTATACTGAATGATTTTGTCTCTAGAACTCATGCGAGGACTCTGATACGTATATTGTTGTTTTATGCACGTAAAATAATCTTGTTAGGACGCTGCTCCTCCCATGGCTCAAACTCTTTACCGTATTGTTCATGGAGATATACCCAAGTTAAAGTTGATTTATAAAAGTAGGACGTGCCCTAAGAAATTTACAAAAATATGGCAACCCTGGTTGGATGTCTCTGAAACATTTTGGGGTGATGTCCTTTCTTCACAACTTGATTGATCAGAGTTTACTTCAATATAGTCCGTGGTCCTACATGGATGGTGGGCATTGCTTGGGTGGCCTGCTTTGGTTCTTTATTAATTTCATTTTCCCGTTGGTTATTCCAGGGAACATGGCGCAAATGTTGGGTATGAATGTATATATGTCTGGTTGTATCTGGGGTTCCTGGCACCGCAAATCTCTATAATTTGTCCTTAAAGCGGAGCTGCACCCGCACCAAAAAAATAAAAAGTCAGAATCTACAAATACTGCAGCTTCTGACTTTTAATAAATGAACACTTACCTGTTCCAGTTTCCAGCGGTGTCGGCAGAATGTGACGAGCGACCGCTCGTCTCTCGGCTGCCCCACCGCCATCCTCTGTCAGGGAATCAGGAAGTGAAGACGCAACGTCTTCACTGCCCGGTTCCCTACTGCGCATGCGCGAGTCGCGCTGCACGTCTCTATTAGTCCCTGCTGCGTCCTGGGAATTGTGTTTCCCAAGACACAACGGGGCATCTCCGGATAGGGGCGGGGTAGTCCGGATAATTCGTCATGGAAGTGGGTGCAGATACCTGTATACAGGCATCTGCACCCCCCTCCCCCCTGAAAGGTGACAATTGTGGCACCGGAGGGGGGGAGGAATCCGATAAGCGGAAGTTCCACTTTAGGGTGGAGCTCCGCTTTAAATACTCCCACCTCCTACTACCTTTTTTCTAAGAGTGTGCGGAAGCCTGGAGGGTTTTTAATCTCTAAAGCCCCATACACACTATTAGATTTTCTGCAGATTTTTGTCTTCAGATTTACCAAAACCAGGGCCTGCCTGATTGCATACAAATTGAAACTCTTTGCCCCCGTACACACGGTCGGACATTTCGAACACAAAATCCGTCGGATTTTGTCTGACACTGGTGTTGCATACACACAGTCGGACAAAGTTGTCGGAAAATCTGATCATTCTGAACGTGGTGACCTTCGTTGCGTACGACGGAACTACGTAGAGGCTAGTAGCCAATAGCTTTGATCTCGTAATTTGATCTGAGCATGCGTGGCACTTTGTCCATCAGAATTCTCGACACACGATCGGAAAAAGTCTGATCGGATTTTGTTGTTGGAAAATTTGAGATCCTGCTCTCAAATTTTTTCCGTCTGAAATTCTGACGGAAAAAGCCTGCTAGAGCTCACACGATCGGATTTTCCGACAACATAAGCCGATCTGACTTTTTCCATCATAATGTCCGAGGTTTGACCTCATATTATATGGTTTTGGTAAATCTGAAGACAAAAATCTGCAGAAAATATAATGCCCCATACACACAAGAGGAAATTCCGCCAGCAAAAGACCGATGAGAACTTTTGGTCCGAAATTACGACCGTGTGTATGCTCCATTAGACTTATGCGAATTCCCGCCAGCAAAAGATTGAGAGCAGGTTCTCTATTTTTCGGTCGGAAAAAGTTCTGATCGGAAATTCCGATCGTCTGTACCAATTCCGACACGCAAAATTCCTACGCATGCTCTAAAACAATTCGATGCATGCTCGGAGGCATTGAACTTAATTTTCTCGGCTCGTCGTAGTGTTGACAGTCGAAAGTTCAGAGAACTTTTGTGTGACCGTGTGTATGCAAGCCAAGCTTGAGCGGAATTCTGTCTGAAAAACCATCCAAATTTTTTCCGACGGAAATTCCACTCGTGTGTACGTGGCATAATAGTGTGTATGGGGCTTTATAATTATGTTTATTGAAATATGCCATATCTATGTTTACTGGATTTATCTACATACTTTGCCTTATATCTATGGTGCTTGTGTATATTGTTCTTGTGTTGTGTTTATGAATAACACCTAAATAAATAAACACCTTTCAAATAAAAAAGACTGGGATGCTACTAAAGTTCATGTGCGTGTACCTTATTTATGGGTACATATATATTTTTTCACTATATACATATATATATATATATATATATATATATATATATATATTTCTTCCACAGTTGCCACGTACCACCCCTGGGTCCCTTTGGGGAACCTCTAGACGCCCTCTAGACCACTCCTCGTTTGGGGTTCCATGTGTGTGTGTTCTCTCTTGGGGGGGACGGGCGGACACCACCTCTAAATCCCGGGACGCTCGCGGGAGTCACAAGCCGCATCAACACCCTTGCTTACCACACCAAGGGTTCTATCTTGTCTCCAAACATATCCCAAACCGTCCTCTCCGCTCTTCTCAAGACCTCCTCCTGTCAAGCTCTCTTGTTTCCTCCTCCCATGCTCGTCTCCAGGATTTCTCCAGAGCCTCTCCCATCCTCTGGAACTCGCTGCCTCAACCTGTCCGGCTATCCCCTACTCTAGCTACCTTCAGGCGATCCCTGAAAACTCATCTCTTCAGGGAAGCCTATCATGTCTCCAACTAATCTTTTACCACTTCCATCAGCTCATTCCCCACAGTTACAACCTTTTGTATCACCTCCCCCACCCTATTAGATTGTGAGCTCTTCTGAGCAGGGCCCTCTTAATCCTCTTGTATTTTTTATTGTATTATAACTGTATTGTCTCCCTTTTTATATTGTAAAGCGCTGCGTAAACTGTTGGCGCTATATAAATCCTGTAATAAATAAATAAATAAAAATACTCTACCTCTCCCCCTTTTAAAATTGCAGATGCTTCCATAAGATATCCAGACACAGGATAGGGTCAGTATGCATATTATTTAACTGTCACAGAGCCAGTACTTAAAATTGTTTATTGATCATGACTGTCAACACACATGTACTTGTTTTTGTGTTTCTCATTCTATTTTTCTTTCTAGATGTTTAATACATATATGTGCTGATCCCAGTATCCCTGAAGAAGAGTAAAAACTCGAAACGCGTCGGATAATCGCATATAACTGTATCTGTGTCGCATATCTATGCTTATGTTGTTGCATCCTTTTCATTACCCCGTTTATGTATATTTTGTTTGTGTATACTCACGTGGATTTGTTTTCCACACTAACTACCCCCCCCTTTCTTGTAAAATAAAAACATTTCTTTATACTCAAGCAGTTGTCCTTTCCCTTTAAAGTCCCCTAAGAGGAATATACCCTGTATTCACTGTATTTTCTGGGATGTGGGTTAGACCTGCTACAGACCAACCCCAGCACCACCACCCCATATCTCCATGTGCGTGTAAAGGCAGGCGTCCCAATACTTCTGGTAATATAGTGTATTTACTAAGGCTAGCAGCATAATGATAAAAAATAGTTCATGTTGATTGGGAGAGTTTAGTTCTGCTTTCAGATGAATTCACAGGTCCACTTTTTAAAAAGAAAACAAAAAAAGAGTCAAAAAGTTAGGCCAACATCACACAAAGCTAAAAAATAAAGGAAGGCGTCTCAGATATTTCCTTTTATTCATGTAAATTTGTCAGCGCGGACGGCAATCGAAGACAGTGTCTGGCCAACAGTCAAACAGCAATAGTTTTATTACGCAGTAGTGCACATTCCATCAAAGCTATACACCGACAACGCTATTTGTTTCGTGGAGTGAAGGGACGGCCAGGCTTTACGTACATCCAAAAAAAAAAAAAAAGAATAGCTGGAAAAAAAAAAAATCACACCGATAGCTTTACAAAGAAACAATCTTTTATACGCACTGAAATGCCGTTACACAAATAGAACTCTATTACATCATACTGAGTAATCTGCTATCTTCCAAAACTGCTACACCAGACGTAGGTCGTATAAAGCTCTCCAACTGCTGTGGAAATGGTATGTTCCGGGGCGGGGGAGGGGGGGGGGCGTGCTGCCACTTGTAGTGTCGTTAAATCTGCAGAACCAAACCTGAACTCTGGACCCTAAAAATCCCGTATTTCACTAGTTTGTGCTTATTGTGCATTTTTTCATCTTGGCTAGAAAGATCACGTCTTAGAGTAGAACTACTGGAAATATGAACCTGGAAAAATTAACCTGGAAAAATTTATATTGGAAACATTTTGAACTGTCTTTTTTTCAACCAAACTAACTATGTAACTATGTAATCATTAATGATGCCGTTTTATAACATGTTGATCCTGCCAGTAAATCAGCTATTTTCCTATTTCCTTTACTAGGCCAAGTCCAGTAAAAGTGACAGCTACAAAGGTTGGGACAAACCAGATAGCACTTCTGACGAGGCACCATTGCCACCAAAATCCCCAGCTCCATCGAACTGCCGAAATCATTGCAAAGCCAAAGACTGGAATCACACTTCTCCATATTGTAGAGTGAACACATAATTAAAAGTCTCCTCCAAAGACGTCAGTATTATTCATGTAATACTTGTAGTGTTGAGCCTAATTAACCGTCTATGGTGCAGTCTTTCTCTAGCAATATATTATTTTATTTAATAATCCCTGTAAAAATTTTATTACATGGCGATCTCGCCATTAAATCTACTTCCCTTAACAGGTCAAGCTGTCCAGTAGAAGTGACAGTTGCAGAGGTTGGGACAAACCAAGTAGCACTTCTGATGAGACACCATTGGTAAGACGTTGCCACCAGAATCCCAAGTTCTATCCAACTGCCGTAACCATTGCAAATGAATGAAAAGTCTCCTCCAAAGAAGTTCCTACTTCCCTTAACAGGCCAAGCTGTCCAGTAGAAGTGACAGTTGCAGAGGTTGGGACAAACCATATGGCACTTCTGGTGAGACACCATTGGTGAGATGTTGCCACCAGATTCCCAAGTTTTACCCAACTGCTGTAATTATTGCAAGGCCAAACGATGGCGTCACACTTCTCCATAATGTAAAATGTTTATTACCTGACGAATTTGCCAGTAAATCTGTTATTTTCCTACTTCCCTTACCAAACCAAGCTGTCCAGTAAAAATTACATCAACAGAAGTTGGGACAAACCAAGTAGCACTTCTGGTGAGGTACCATTGGTGAGACGTTGCCACCAGAATCCCAATTTCCATCCAACTGCCATAATTATTGCAAGGTCAAATGATGGCGTCGCACTTCACCATAATGTAAAATGTTTATTACCTGATGATCTTGCCAGTAAATGTGTTATTTTTCTACTTCCCTTACCAAACCAAGCTGTCCAGTAAAAATTGCATATACAGAAGTTGGGACAGACCAAGTAGCACTTCTGATGAGACACCATTGGTAAGACGTTGCCACCAGAATCCCAAGTTCTATCCAACTGCCGTAACCATTGCAAATGAATGAAAAGTCTCCTCCAAAGAAGTTCATACTTCCCTTAACAGGCCAAGCTGTCCAGTAAAAGTGACAGTTGCAGAGGTTGGGACAAACCATATGACACTTCTGGTGAGACACCATTGGAGAGATGTTACCACCAGAATCCCAAGTTTCACCCAACTGCTGTAATTATTGCAAGGTCAAACGATGGCGTCACACTTCTCCATAATGTAAAATGTTTATTACCTGACGAATTTGCCAGTAAATCTGTTATTTTCCTACTTCCCTTACCAAACCAAGCTGTCCAGTAAAAATTACATCTACAGAAGTTGGGACAAACCAAGTAGCACTTCTGGTGAGACACCATTGGTAAGACGTTGCCACCAGAATCCCAAGTTCCATCCAACTGCCGTAACCATTGCAAATGAATGAAAAGTCTCCTCCAAAGAAGTTCATACTTCCCTTAACAGGCCAAGCTGTCCAGTAAAAGTGACAGTTGCAGAGGTTGGGACAAACCATATGACACTTCTGGTGAGACACCATTGGAGAGATGTTACCACCAGAATCCCAAGTTTCACCCAACTGCTGTAATTATTGCAAGGTCAAATGATGGTGTCACACTTCTCCATAATGTAAAATGTTTATTACCTGACGAATTTGCCAGTAAATCTGTTATTTTCCTACTTCCCTTACCAAACCAAGCTGTCCAGTAAAAATTACATCTACAGAAGTTGGGACAAACCAAGTAGCACTAAGACGTTGCCACCAGAATCCCAAGTTCCATCCAACTGCCGTAACCATTGCAAATGAATGAAAAGTCTCCTACAAAGTAGTCAGTATCATTCATGTAATACTTGTAGTGTTGAGCCTAATTTATCATCTATGATGCAATCTTTCTCTAGCAATTTTTTTTTTTAAATCCTCCCTGTAACATTTTTATTACCTGTCGATCCTGCGCGTGGGCTTTTTATCGGACTTTTTCCATCGGAAATTCCGACGGAAAAAATTTGAAAGCAGGATCTTAAATTTTCCGACAAAAAAATCCGATCCGCCTTTTTTTCCGATCGTTTGTAGAGAATTCCGACGGACAAAGTGCCACGCATGCTCAGATCAAATTACGAGACCAAAGCTATTGGCTACTAGCCTCTACGTAGTTCCGTCGTACGCAACGAACGTCACCACATTCCGAACGATCGGATTTTCCGACGACTTTGTCCAACCGTGTGTATGCAACACCAGTTTTGGACAAAATCCGTCTGAAAAAATCAGACCGATTTTGTGGTCGGAATGTCGTGTGTATGGGGCATTAGCGCTCACAACCCTATCCCTATTGTGGGAGGGTCATTGAAAACACTGGTGCACAGGTAAAAATTAAGCATTAATTGGAAGTTGGTATTTAAAGCCTAACTAATTGAGGCTTCTTGAAGCTATGTTGTGCCGCATGTCACAGCTCTCTGGCAATCCCTAGCTAGCAGCTGTGCAAACTGTAAAAATCCACTGTCACATTCCCTTCCTTTATCTCTTCTTTCCCCATCTCTACCCCTGCCACTGGGGAAAGAAGAGATAAAGGAAGGGAATGTGACAGTGGATTTTTACACAGTTTGCACAGCTGCTAGCTAGGGATTGCCAGAGAGCTGTGACATGCGGCACAATGTAGCTTCAAGAAGCCTCAATGCACAGGTACTCCTAGATAGGATAGAATCACAGTCCAACATGGTGGATCTCATAGCTATGGGCACTATATGGGTATAAGTCATAGGAACTTTAAACAAGGTGGATCACAAAATTAGTCACAAAGACTTTAAAACCTCCTAAAGTTTCAAGGCTTTGATTGGTCACAAAGTGAAAGTGACAATAGATTTTTACACAGTTTGCACAGCTGCTATCTAGGGATTACTAGAGCTGTGCCAATACAGCACAACATATCTTCAATGAGCCTGTATGCACAGGTACTCCTAGATAGAATAGAAAGAGGAATGGCTTTAATCACTTTAAGTTCTGCAGCCATACATCCCAGCAAGGTGGATCACATAGCTTTTGGCACTATATGGGTATAAGTCACAGGGACTTTAAAACTCTCACTGTTCCAAGGCTTTGATTGGTCACAAAGGGAACGTGACAATAGATTTTTACAGTTTGCACAGCTGCTATCTAGGGATTGCCAGAGAGCTGTGATATGCGGCACAAAGTTGCTTCAAGAAGTCTCAATGCACAGGTACTCCTAGATAGGATAGAAAAAGAAATGGCAATGATCACTTTAAGCTCTGTAGCCATACTGCCAGCAAGGTGGATCACAAAACTATGGGCACTATATGGGTAAAAGCCACAGGGACGTTAAAACTCTCACTGTTCCAAGGCTTTGATTGGCCGCAAAAGGAACGTGACAATAGATTTTTACACAGTTTGCACAGCTGCTATCTAGGGATTGCTAGAGAGCTGTGACATGCGGTACATAGTAGCTTCAAGAAGGCTCTATGGACAGGTACTCCTAGATAGGATAGAGAGAGCAATGGCATTGATCACTTTAAGCTCTGTAGCCATACAGCCCAGCAAAGTCACAAAACTACAGGCACTATATGGGTAGAAGTCACAGGGACTTTAAAACTCCTACTGTCCCAAGGCTTTGATTGGCCACAAGTCTAACTGTAGTCTTAGCACTAGATTTATAGTAAAGGATTACAGGAATAAGCGCAGGTTGGAGCCACGATGGGTGATATTCTGCTTCTTTAAGATGGTCATGTGACAACACACCAGCTCAATGCTTGCAGGGATTATGGAAAGAATACTAGAATAAAATCTACATGATGATTTTTTTTCATGGACTAGCATAATTTAGACAATCACATGACCTCAACTGTACCAAAATTAATGTTGCCATCAAATGTTCTAAAGATGATGGTGCAATGGACCCTCTAAGATGCATGCTGCTGCCATTAACCGAGCGCCATTTTTGCACTTACATGAGCAATAATGGCTTCATATAGCTTACATCATAGCACATTGGTCTTACCATCACGTAACGGGTCTTCTGCAATTGCATACAAATTACTGGTGCATCTACAAATGGTCTATGTAGTTTAGGCGTGTAGGTGCAAAGGCCAAGGAGCTGTTTACAGCACTGAAGCAGACCTGCTCACCACCTACGTGTCGGCCCTCATAGGTAAAAAATAATCCCTCAGACCAGGAAACTCTTTTGTACCTACCCTGTACCCTGTTTTTTTTTTCTTTCTTTTTTTTCATTTTTCATAAATTGCCCAGCGCACTTGGTACCAAGCTATAAGGACACAAACTACATACGGTTGGCATAGCAAGGCAGAACAATGGAGGCGGTCTGTGCGTGTAAAAGCGATCCCAGTCCTACATCGCCGCGGGGGGAGAAAATGTACAATGCCTAATCTAAAACAACGCTCTGTCCAGCCAAGGCTGCTCTGAAAAAACGTCTGGCAGATAGTATTACGCTGGTGAGCCGACTCTGAATTTAATCTTTGGAAGAGTAAAGTGCAATCATATTAAACACTGTAAACCGCGGACCAGCTTATGAGTAGTCACTGACACTGTGTGCTCTATCTAGACTTCTGTGCTGCTACAGATCGACGAACTCCATTTTTTTTTTTTTTTAGTCCCAGCATCTGGGGTTTGGTAAAATGACGCATCCTGAAGGTGCCCCACGGCCAATAAAAGTTCTGCCTACAGACCGGGCTGTCGCTGGCCTTTATAAGTGGGTGTCCTCCTCCATAGCCTCATTCTCTTCTTTGTCTGGCTTGTTGATTAGGGTTTCCCAGCCATCCGCCTGGTGTGCGGTGCCACCGTTGATGCTCGCCTTCTTCTCTTGCATCTCCGACTGTCCGTCCATCGCCACGTCCAGGGTGGGATTATCGTGGCAGCCGTTCTCCACGAAATGCAGCTCCTTGGAAAGACATTAAAGAGGAACATGGAGTAAATAAAAAAAGATGACTTAGGCTGGATCCATATATTACAGGTTCCCTACAGATACTGGTGTCTAGCGGGCTATTTAAAAATTCCGGACCGCGGCACGCCGATATACGTCCTCACTTTGAAGAGGAATTTTGTTGTTATGGCAGCAGCTAGCTGCCATAACCCCGGTATCCTCTTTTTCGGTGGGCGGTTCGGTTTCTGATAATAGTGGTCTCTGCGGCGGATTCCCCGTGAGATCACTTTTATAATTTTGACTGCTCCAGGAAGCAGTAGAGGGCACCAGAGAGCGGCGGGAGAGGGGGCCCTCCCCCGCCGCTCACCGGTGCCCTCCACTGCTTACCGGAGTCGTTGTAGCGGCGGAGGCGATCGGATCCTTCTCGATGTTAGGTATGGAGACGAGTGAGGGGAAGATGGCCCCCAACCATCTCCATATCATTGCAGGGCGGAAGCGACATCAATACATCACTTCCGCCCATAGCTCTTAAAGGGCCATTTTTTTTTTTCATTTTAGTGTAAATATGAGATGTGAGGTCTTTTTGACCCCCAGATCTCATATTTAAGAGGTCCTGTCATGCTTTTTTTTCTATTACAAGGGATGTTTACATTCATTGTAATAGGAGTAAAAGTGACACTTTATTTTCATTTATTTATTATTTTCATTTAGTTTCATTTTAGTGTAAATATTTTCATTTATTTATTATTTTCATTTAGTTTCATTTTAGTGTAAATATGAGATGTGAGGTCTTTTTGACCCCCAGATCTCATATTTAAGAGGTCCTGTCATGCTTTTTTTTCTATTACAAGGGATGTTTACATTCATTGTAATAGGAGTAAAAGTGACACAATTTTTTTTTTTTAAAAGAACAGTGTAAAAATAAAAGGTAAAAAAAATAAGAAAATTTTTATTTTTAAATGTGCCACGTCCCGCCGAGCTCGCGCGCAGAAGCGAATGCATACGGGAGTAGTGCCCGCGTATGAAAACGGTGTTCAAACCACACATGAAGGTGAAGGTATAATGTATTCACTAAAATGTGGTAGCAGCAGTGTCTGCCTTCTACCACTAGAGGGAGTATCACTATATAGAATCAATGAGATTCCGCAGCATAGAAAGATAAAGCTTACTCCACCATATTGCAGAACGTATATGTATGTACAGTAGAATAATAATGACTGATCAAAAGTTTAGGGTGTCTGGCAGAGGTTAGGGGTGTCTGTTTTCACAAATGCTTTAAAGTAGCTGTAACCCTAATGCCGCGTACACACGGTCAGAATTTCCGATGGAAACAGTCCGATGGGAGCTTTTCATCGGATTTCCGACCGTGTGTATGCCCATCGGTCTTTTTCTGTCGGAATTTCCAACGGACTTTGGATTGAGAACCTGTTCTCAATTTTTCCGGATTTTTATCGGATTTTCCGATCGTGTGTATGCAATTCCGACACGCAAAATTCTGACGCATGCTCGGAAACAATTCAGACGCATGCTCGGAAACAATTCGACGCATGCTCGGAAACAATTCGACGCATGCTCGGAAACAATTCGACGCATGCTCGGAAGCATTAAACTTCCCTTTTATAGTGCCGTCGAACGTGTTATATGTCGCAGTGTTATTGACCGTCGGAATTTGGTGTGACCGTGTGTAGGCAAGACAGTTTGAGCGAAATTCCGTCAGAATTCCGACGGGAAAACCATCAGAGCTTTTTCCGACGAGAATTCCGACTGTGTGTACTCATCATTAGACATGAAAAATGAACAAAACATATCCATCTATAGTGTGTACTTGTCTAAATCCAGAGCACTAAGAGCCCGTTCACACTACCGTGATTTGGGGGGCGACTTGTCAGACTGCAAGTCGCCCCAAGTCACTTGACATCAGAAATTACATGCAAGTGAATGAGAGCCGTCTTAATGAACACTACTGAAGTTGCTCCGACTTCAGAAAAGGTTCCTGTACTACTTCAATCCGGCAACTTGTACCCATTGATTTCAATGGAAGTTGCCTCCAAGTCGGATCCCCTGTCTTAACTGAAGCAACTTACCAGGAAGTATAAATAGTTTTCTAGGCAAACCCCTCCCTCCCACAGAGCTGATTATTATGTGATTGGCCACTGCCAAAGTCGAATAACTCAAAGTCACGTCCAAGTCACGTCCAAGTCACGTCCAAGTCACGTCCAAGTTGCCTTGCTAAGTCGCGCTGTAAGTCGTGTTGCCCCAGTGTGAACCGGCACTTAGTGTCATTTCTGTCTGCTGCCTCCTTCTTCTGCTATCTGAATGAGTCTGACAAGTTTTCCTTTCACCAAAAGAAAAAAAAAAGCGACAGGGGTGGGACTTCCAGCACACAGCCTGTGATTGACAGCCTCAGCTGTCCCTGTGTGCTGCGTGAAGGAGGTGTGTCCCTTCCCTCCAATCAGCTCTCAGAGCTCTCCTCGCTGAGCTCTGTAGAGTGAAACTCCCCAACCTCTGTTTTCTGACAGCTCAGACAAGCTTCACAAATTCTGGACTTTGGATTAGAGAAGAGAAGGCTGCAGTTAAACAGGCATAACTTATGTAGGAGGATTTGTTTCATCTCTGTGTATCACCTGAGGCCAGTCACTTCACTAGATATATGTAAGGGGTTCCAACCACTTTTAAATAGGAACTGCAGTCTGCTCACATAATTTGTAATAAAAACATCTTTGCCATTCTGAAGCTTTCCTCCAACCACTTTGCATATTATTTTATATATACTGTGATTCTGTACTTGCCAAATATGCTGCAGAAATCTCCCTCCACTGAGTCTGGCTGCATCCATTTTAACTGTGGGCAGCTGAAGCTGCTGCCCTGAGCTCCGTGAGTAGGACCGCGGGTCCCACAGACTCGATCACCACGGGGATACCCGCGATCGTCTCACAGAGCTGAAGAACGGGGAGATGCTAATGTAAACAAGCATCTCCCCGTTCTGCCTAGTGACACTGTCACTGATCATAGCTCCCTGTGATCGGAAGCTATGATCAGTGATGTGTCACTCGTAGCCACGCCCCCTAACAGTTAGAATCACTCCCTAGGACACACTTAACCCCTTCCTAGCCAGCTAGTGGTTAACCCCTCCACTGCCAGTGTCATTTTTACAGTAATCAGTGCAATTTTATAGCACTGATCTCTGTAAAAATGACAATGGTCCCATTACTAGTAAAAAAAAACATATATTAATAAAAATGCCATAAAACTAACCCTATTTTGTAGACGCATTAACTTTTGCGCAAACCAATCAATAAACGCTTATTGCGATTTTTTTTACCAAAAATATGTAAAAGAATACGTATGGGCCTAAACTGAGGGGAAAAAAAAATTTGGGGGGGATATTTATTATAGCAAAAAGTAAAAAATAATGCGATTTTTTCAAAATTGACGCTCTATTTTTGTTTATAGCTGAAAAAATAAAAACCACAGGGTGATCAAATACCACCAAAAGAAAGCTCTATTTGTGGGAAAAAAAGGACGTCAATTTTGTTTGGGAGCCACGTCGCACGACTGCGCAATTGTCAGTTAAAGCGACGCAGTGCCGAATCGCAAAAAGTGCTCTGGTCTTTGGCCAGCCAAATGGTCCGGGGCTTAAGTGGTTAAAGGAACATTTTGTTTTCCCCTATGCAGAGGAAACTAACGGATTCATTTTACTGCCCACCCGGCAGTTACTACTTATCAGCTTGTGATTACTAATGGCGGCCATACACGGTTCGAATTTCGAAAGAATTTTCTTTCGAAAATCGTATCTAAGAATTTCTCACCATAAGTGGGCTGCAGCAACGGCCGATTTTCGTGCGGCAATCAAATTTGAGGAATCAAACATGTTGTAAATTTGTCGGACCTAGTCTGCCAGAAAGTCCGGTCGTGTGTACGGGGCATACTTGAAAACATTTCCTTTGACAGATGCAAAACAACCAATGCACGAGTTATCCAAAAGTGGAAACCCCATTTAAATTCCCGGTGCCCATTCATTGGTCTATAGCAGTGAAATCAAATTGTATACAAAAATCTTACTCACGGGGGGCGTGACCGGAAGCCGACCTGGAAGGCAGCACGGACTGAGAGCTCCTCTCCAGCCCGCAGCAATAAGGCTAATTTCGGGGGAAAAAAAGCCAGCCTATGGGAGGATCGCGCACCACCCGATCCTCCTCAGCCCGGAGACCTGCACACCCGCCACCGAGCACCGCAGCATCTTTCAAAAAGCTCTTCAAGCCGCCGGCGGCTCCGGGCGGGTGTACCAAGATGGCCGACAACACGAGGCAGCAGGCCTCAAACCCGCCGCCTCTCCGCAGCGGCAGGTCGCAGCAGACCGCAAAGGACTCCCCACAACAGCTCCCGAGCCCCTCCGGGCTCCAACACAGGGTGAGTGAAACCCACCAAACACCGGAGGGACACCATACCCCACAGGGGGACCAGGCCGGAACCCACCCACAAGAATACACCCAGTGCACAGAGGCCTTCCCTAAGCTACTGAGAACAGCCTCGGACCCATGCCTCCACACAGGCACCCTGTCCCCCACAGCATCTGACTCAGCAATGGACTTCCCCCCTCTCCCAGGCCCTGGACACCCCAGGGCGGACCAACAGCCCCCCACTGAGCAAGGGGCACAGTCCGCATGGCAGACACTACCCCCCCCAGGACCCCAAAGGCCCCGGGACCTTACCCTGACCAGGGACTCACGTGCAATCCCCCCCATACTCCCCCAAGCAACTCAGGGGAACACACGGCACCCAGAATACAGCCCACCGGCCCCCACCCCGAGCTCTCCCCACGCCACATCCTGGGCTGAACCCTGGGCACCCCAACCTCCATGGGACACCCCGCAATTGAGGGAGACCCCAGCAAGCAGTCATGCACCGACCCCACAGCATCTCCACCAGCCTCCAAGTTACAACGGAGACCCACACCCCCCATGGCAAGCATACCTGCAAGCCATCCCCACCAAAGAGGACTTTAAGCAGCTGATAGCTGACGTTAAGGCCACCTGCCGCTCCGAGATCCAAACACTCCATGCAGGCCTCAAGCACCTCTCAGACAGAGTAGAGATGGCAGAAGAGGAGATCCAAGAGACCAAACTGGCCGTACACCGCACACAACAACAGACATCAGATCACCACATTATGCTCCGCGACATGCAACGCCACGTCGAGGACCTCGACAACAGGGGCCGGAGAAACAATATTAGGGTACGAGGACTCCCCGAAACTGACGATACCGAAGACCTGCAATCCACTTTACAAATCCTCTTTAACGAGATGCTCGGAGAGGACCCCAACAAACACATAGAGATGGACAGAGCACACCGGGCTCTCCGCCCTAAAGGCCCCGCATCAAAGCCCCGGGATGTAATATGCAGAGTGCACTCCTATCCACTAAAAGAGGACATCATGCGTAAAGCCCGGCTTACACGCGACCTGAAATTTGACAACGCTCCAGTACAAATATATCCAGACCTTTCCTGGATCACACTTCAAAAAAGGAGACTCCTACAACCTTTACTCCGGGCACTTCAAGACGAGAAAATAACATACAGATGGGGATTCCCCTTCAGCCTAACAGCAAAACACCTAGGAAAATCGGCAATCCTCCGCTACCCAGAGGACCTGGAACTCTTTTGTGACACTTTGGAGATCCCCGTCCCCCAACTCCCCGAATGGGACCTGGTGGCCAACCCCCCACCGCAGCCACCAATGTGGCAGAAAGCCTCCTCGGCTAAACGTCCAAGGGGCACAGACCCCAACCGCCGATCCCCCAAACCCAAAATGGGATGATCCTCCCCCATAGGGGGCCTCTAACTGCGACACCAACATCCACCCCACAAAGATCTCCATGAAACCACCACTTCCCCCGAAAGCCTACTAATCTACAAAGCCTCACCCCACGGGCTACCCTGGGCCGAGAAGCCGGACAGGTTGCCCCTCCGAATTACGAACCCCCCCCCGTGGTTTACCACCTACAAGTTCCTCTCTTGATTCCACCCCCCCGGTATCTCTCCGACCCGAACTTTCCGGATATCCTAGTCGGAGAGACCTACAGGAACTGTTTGGGCCCTTGGACCTTGACGGCCACCCAGACCCAGCAAATGTTGTTTAACTGTTTGACTTGTTTTATTCTTGTTCTAACCCCTCTCTTTCCTCCTAGATACCTCACCTCCAACCAACTAACGACTTACCTCCTCCCAGGGCCCCCCTGGGCGTCGAACCTCCTCCCGCGGATGCCACACTCCCGGACCAGACCTACCCACCGACCGGATCAGATAAGTAACACTACCACCTTCACACCCCCCTACCACAAATCATGGCCAAGGTAGTTACACTTAATGTCCACGGCCTGAACTCCAACAAAAAAAGACACCTGGCACTCCGAGAATTCAGGCAATCTGGGGCAGATATTATAATGATACAGGAAACACATTTCGGTAGGGGTGACTCCTTCACATTTGCCTCCAAGTCCTACCCCACAACATTCCAGGCCTTTAACCCACGTAAGAAAGCTGGGGTTGCCATACTCATCAAAAAAGGGTCCCCATTCTCCCACACTGAGACATACATAGACCCGCTAGGCCACTACGTTATTGTACGGGGCACATGGCAAACTCAAGCCATAACCCTGTGCACACTATATGCCCCGAACGTACACCAGCACCGGTTCCTGAACAAGGTCCTTACTCGCCTCTTTAAAACACCCCATAACATACTAGTAGTGGGAGGGGACTTTAACCTAGCACACTCCACTCAACAAGACCGCCTTGTGATCAACCCCCAAGCCTCCCAGACAAGAGCCCTCAGGGACTCTAAACAATTCCGGCAGATCACCAGGAGATATGCTCTATTCGACACATGGCGGGCCCTACACCCAAAAGATAGGCAGTATACCTTCTACTCTGCCCCGCACCATACCCACTCAAGACTGGACTACATCTTCGTCAACAACGCCACGCTTAGAACCACAAAGTCCGCACAAATCCTGCCCATATCTTGGTCAGACCATGCCCCGGTCACAATTTCGTTAGACCTGGGCACCCCCACACGCAGGCCCTACAACTGGAGGCTTAATAACCTCCTCTTACAACACCTCCCAACCAAGACGGAACTAGACACCACGCTACAACACTACTTCGCAGAAAATAACACCCCAGACATAACCCAAACCACCCTCTGGACCGCACATAAAGCGGTAATCAGGGGTAGATGCATTGCACTCTCATCTAAAATGAAGAAAGACGCTCAAACTGCCAGAATCCTAGGGGAAAAACGCCTCCGACATCTTGAAAGCAAACTACTGACCTCCCCCTCCCTAACGTTGATTAAGCAGATAGTCCAAATTAGAATAACACTCCGAGACCTAGCGCTGGGGGCAGTAGAAAAATCAATAATAAGACTGAGGCAGCTATATTACGATAAAGGCAACAAGGCACAATCACTCCTAGCCAGAAAACTCGCGGACCAAGCACACACATCCACACCCGACCAGATCAAAGACAAGAAAGGTGACTTAGTGACCCACCCCCGGGACATCGCGAAAACGTTTGCGGAGTTCTACACAGACCTCTACAATAAACGCGAAATACCCCACAACCCCCCGACAGCAGATCTAACCGACCGCATCACCCAATATCTCGAACAAGCCAGGTTACCACAACTAAAAGAAACTGACCTCTTGGAATTAAACACCCCCATTACCACAGAGGAATTGACGGCGACCATCAAGGCCCTTCCAGCACACAAATCCCCGGGTCCAGACGGACTCCCATACGAGTACTATAAAACCTACATACACATCTTAGGCCCGTACATGACCAGACTATTTAATGCTTTCCTCCGACAGACCCCCATCCCGAACGAGATGCTAGGCTCATACTTAACCTTGATCCCCAAACCCGACAAAGACCCGACAATATGCGCCAGCTACAGACCCATAGCCCTTCTGAATTCGGACCTTAAGATATTCACAAAAATTCTCGCCACCCGCCTCAACGCAATCCTCCCAACCTTGATACACAAAGACCAAGTAGGATTCGTCCCCATGAGACAGGCAGGAGACAACACCAGAAAAGTCATAGACCTCATAGACGTAGCGAACAGAGAATCCACACAAGCCCTGGTCCTTAGTCTAGACGCAGAAAAGGCATTCGACCGCCTCAGCTGGCCCTTTATGACGGCCACACTGCAACACATGGGATTCAGAGGTCCCTTCCTGAACGCAGTCCAGAACCTTTATACACATCCTTCATCCCAAGTAAAGACACCCTTTGCCACATCCCCCACCTTTCCGATTACGAATGGTACCCGCCAGGGATGCCCGCTCTCCCCCCTGCTATTTGCACTATGTGTAGAACCCCTGGCGGCTACCATTAGGAACAGCCCTGACATCAGAGGCATTCCGGTTAGGGGCAAGGAATTTAAGATATCGCTGTTCGCGGACGACATTATCCTCACCCTGACCAACCCCCGAATCTCCCTACCCAACCTCCACACCATACTAGACCACTACGGCACGCTGTCAGGCTACAAAACCAACACCTCTAAGTCAGTTGCACTCCCACTCAACACCCCGACAGACGAAACGAATCACCTGAAAACTACCTTTCCCTACAAATGGGCGAACACCTCACTTAAATACCTAGGGGTATCCATTACCCCATCATTCCACACCCTGTATCAGGCAAACTTCCCACCGATGTTTAGATCAATCCGCGAACTGATCCAAAAATGGAAACCACATCACATCTCCCTGTTAGGTCGGATCACCTCCGTCAAAATGGTCATCCTCCCAAAACTGCTATATCTATTCCAAACCCTGCCTATACCCGTCCCCTACATACAACTCCGTAAACTACAAAAAGATCTCCTGAAATATGTCTGGAATTTTAAGAAACACAGAGTACCCAGCTCAGTCCTGACAGCCTCACGGTCGGACGGGGGCCTGGCATTCCCTGACCTGGTCAGGTACTATCAGGCGACCCAGCTCCGCGCACTGACCTCATGGTTCACCCAGAGGTCCTACAGCAAGTGGTCGGAACTGGAAAAAATCTGGTTAGCCCCAGTACACCCAAATAGCATAATATGGAGTGCAAATGTGGAGGTGGACCCCAGACGCATGCTAGGCTCAATGTCACAACTCCACTTACTGTGGCGCAAGGTCTCCCGCGAACACAACCTTAAATCCAACAACTCCCTGATGAACTCGTTCCTATGCAACCCTAAACTACCAACCAGCCTAACACACCAGATGTCGTGGCCCTGGGCCACACGGAACTTGTTCCACTTTGGTCACATTGTGAATCCCAGATCTCGCAGGTTGCTCACATTCTCGGAGCTCCAGTCCAAATATGACATCCCAAAACAAGCGTTCTACAGTTATCTTCAGATCAGACACTTCGCCCAATCAATTGCTCCACAACTCCTCTTTTCCCCACCGTCTCCATTTGAACAGGTTATATTAGAAGGACGCAACCGCAGGGGCCTGATATCGGACATTTACAAAATTATAAACAAATACCAATTCCTATCCAAAGGTAAACACTCATACATGTGCAGGTGGGAGAAAGAACTAGGCGAAGAGCTCCCAATGGAAGCATGGCAGGCGGTCTGGAGACAGGCAACCAAAACCTCGATATGCACTCTATACAAGGAAAACTCCTACAAAATTCTCTTCTGCTGGTACCAGACCCCTGCCATACTCCACAAAATATACCCCTCCACCCCGGACAAATGCTGGCGCTGCCAACAACAGAGAGGGACACTTTTCCACATATATTGGACATGCTCACGTATAACCCCCTTTTGGGAATCCACCCGACAGCTCCTGACACGGCTATTTGGGGTGCCCATACCGTTTACTCCTAAACTCTTCCTGCTAGGCCTGTCCCAACCAAAAATGTCCAAGCCCAGCAAAAAACTCCTCAGGCACATACTGACAGCCGCAAGATGCCTAATAGCCCTAAACTGGAAATCCCCCACCCCACCCTCCCAAGAGGCCCTATACACCAGGGTCAAAGACGTTGAACTTATGGAAAAGATGACGGCCAGGATCCGACAAAAATTGGACGAACACAATGAAGTCTGGGAGACGTGGCATCGGCGGGAGGACTAAGACAACCCATATTGGCAACTAAGGTGAGAACGTATCTACACCCCCTCTCTTCCTACCCCCCCCCCCCACCCTTATCTACCCCTTTCTCTACCCTCTCTTCCCACTTCCTCCCCCCCCCCCCACCTCATTCTTTTTCTCCTTTCTTTCCTACCATCTGTAAAGCAGACCAATCCTGCATGTTGTTACATAAATGTTACCATAGGTGTTATAAGCTAAAAACCTAACCCCCTGCATTTCGGCAGAGGGAATACTGTTTAAAATAACAATGTACCACTTATGGGCATACCCATGGACCAACCAGAACACGCACGAAGCATATTTTCTTGAACATGGGAGCTTGTTTCTGCTAAAATGTATGTAAAGTTACATAACCTGTTTGAATATGTTGATTAATAATAAAACGTTAATTGGAAAAAAAAAAAATCTTACTCACCATGTTTTTCAGTTTGGGCAGACGCCTTTGCCAGCAGATGTAAATGAGCCCGGCGACAATGATCATGACGCACACGGAACCGATAATGACCAAAACAATAAAGAGTTTGCCGTAATCGCTCCGGGGCGGACTGGGGCGCGACTGGCAGCTGACCGTGCTGGAGTAACTTTCAATCCCGATCTGTAAAGAAGTGAAGAACATTAGTCCTATAAGGCCTATAAACCAAAAAAGCAAACGTTTATAAAGGCCCATACACACGATCGGACTTTTTGACATGCAAATTAGCTGTTTTGGAACAACATCCGACCGTGTGTACGCTCCATCGGACCAACTTTTTCAGTTTTCATCTGACTTTTGTTGGCTATGCGAATGGACCAGCTTTCTGCCAACAAAAGTCCGATGGAGCAAAGTCCGACCGTGTGTACACAAAACCATAGGACTTTTGTACAAACCATTGCAAAAGATCAGACAACAATACAGAAGTTGACCAAAGGTGGCAGTAAAGAGCAGAAAAAACACGTGATTTGGTGAAAGTTGGCTGAAAAAGTCCTGCCGTGTGTATGCAATACAAGTTCACGGCCGACGCCCTTTGTACAAAAATCCACGGGAAAGTTTGTACAAAGTCCGATCGTGTGTATGAGGCTTTAGATTGCAGCTTACCAATTCTTAGATGTGATGTCTGCATTTGTTTTCTTTCTAAAGCCTCATACACACGATCGGACTTTGTACAAACTTTCCCGTGGATTTTTGTACAAAGGGCGTCAGCCGTGAACTTGTATTGCATACACACAGCAGGACTTTTTCAGACAACTTTCACCAAATCACATGGTTTTTCTGCTCTTTACCGCCACCTTCGGTCAACTTCTGTATTGTTGTCTGATCTTTTGCATTGGTTCTGAGCACGCGTGTTTGTACTTTGTACAAAAGTTCTATGGTTTTCTGTACACACGATCGGACTTTGCTCCATCGGACTTTTGTTGCTGGAAAGATTGTCTGTTCACACAGCCAACAAAAGTCTGATGAAAACCGAAAAAGTTTGTCAGATGGAGCGTACACGTGGTCGGATGTTGCCTTAAAAACAGCTAATTTGCATGTTTGCAGTCAAAAAGTCTGATCGTGTGTATGGGCCTTTAGGCTTCTTTTCTTCTAGTTTCATCTGGTTATCTGTCCAGTAAAGCCCCATACACACTATCAGATTTTCTGCTGATTTTTGTCTTCAGATTTACCAAAACCATATAATATGAGGTCAAACCTTAGGAGTTTCAATTTGTATGCAATCAGGCAGGCCCTTCCACTACATGGTTTTGGTAAATCTGAAGACAAAAATCAACAGAAAATCTGATAGTGTGTATGGGGCTTTAGTCTGCTGCTTTTCAAAAGCACAAGCTCTCCAGCAGGATGTATCAGTTTACATGGATGAGACAAACCATCTAACACTGGCAGGGGTGCCTACAGCTTTTATTCTTGCAAAACATGGGTGCTAAACCTGTGGCCCCCCAGCTGTTGTGGAACTACAAGTCCCATCATACCTCTGCGTTTAGGAGTCATGCTTTTAGCTGCCAGCCTTGCCATGCCTTATGGGACTTGTAGCTCCGCATCAGCTGAAGGGCCACAGGTTGAGCACATATGATGTAAAACCTTTATCCCAACAGTAACAAAACGGCTTGCTGTAACTTATTATAAAGTTTGAGCTGGAGTGTGTCTTCAATTTGTTAGTGTATTTAAGTCTGCTAGTACATCTAAAGCTGACCATACACCATACAATTTTCTTATTCAATTCTCTTTAGATTTAACTTCAACTATGTAGTGCAAGGTCCTGCCTGATTGCATACAAATTTGACTTCCTATTATATGGTTTTGGCAAATTTAAAGGAAAGTTGTACAAGAAAAAGTGTATAATGTATGGCCAGCCTTACACCCAACCGCCCCCCAACTGACAATGAGGCTGTCTGCTGTGCCTCCTGTGCTCCTTCATTCAGAGTTGTGTCTCACTAATACAAGAGGTGTGTTACTGGACAGATCACCAGGTGAAAAAGGTAAAAAAAACAAAAACAAATGCAGCCATCACTTCTAATGATTAGTAAGCTGTAATATATTACATTTTTGGTTTTTTTTTTTTTTTTTTAGATCAATAAATAAAAAAAAATCTTTCTGTTTTCATGATATATCTTATTTTAGACCAGGTGATGTCCCTTTATCTTTTTTTTTTTAAGTATAAACTATACATATATTTTGCAATTAAATAACATTTCTAATCAAATAAAATGAATCACAAGAGTCCCCCTTTACATTTGTTTTTTTTTATAAGGGGGGGGGGGGGGGAGATATGCCGACTCTGATGTAAGGGAGAACTCTGGGGACTCTAACATAAGGGATGCTCTGGGAACCCTGATCTAAGGGGGGGGGGGGGGGACACTGAGCACTCTGATGTATGGAGAGAACTCTGATGTAAGGGGGAACACTGTGGCCTCTGGTTTAAAGGGGAACTCTGATGTAAGGGGTGCTCTAAGAACCCTGATTTGCCCTTAGTGTACTCACTCAGAGGCAGGAGAGAGAAGGGGGGAGACTTCAGTCACAGACAGGGATGGATGGTGCACTCACTCAGCGCCTCTCATCCAGATGTAGCCGAGACTGCTGGACTTCAGACCAGGTGATGTCCCCTTTGTGCCTTTGCACTTCTCTATGCAATACAGGCAAATCATGGCTAGTGGGAGGGGCCGGCTGTATATAGCCTTCTGCCTCAGTACGTCTCTTAAAGTGGACCTTCAGTCATTTTTTTCAACTTTCCATCTATTAAATCTTCTGCTCTTGTTGTTTTAACTTTGGATAGTAAAACATTTTTTTTTCTGCAGGTAAATCCCTTATACAGCCCACTTCCTGTTTCTTGTCTGGTCATTAGCCTAGGCTTATGACATCATGTACAGCTCTCTCTCTCTCTCGTGAGAGTTTGCCAGGAAGGGGGGGGGGGGGGGTGAGTCATAAGAGGGTCAATGAGAGCTGCAGAGCTGGAGGTGTGCCCCTCTGTGTCTGTGTAAATCCAGGAAGTGAACAGGCAGCAGCTTCAGCTGCCCACAGTTATAATGGCTGCAGCCAGACTCAGTGGAGGGAGATTTCTGCAGCATATTTGGCAAGTACAGAATCACAATATATAAAATAATATGCAAAGTGGTTGGAGGGAAGCTTCAGAATTGCAAATTATGTGAGCAGACTGCAGTTCCTCTTTAAGAGCCCTCAGTCCTGATGAAAGCAGTCGGCTGGCTCATGGGAGGAGTTATGTATACAGTATACAGTGGAACCTTGGATTATGAGCATAATCCGTTCCAGGAGAATGCTTGTAATCCAAAGCACTCGCCTATCAAAGCGAGTTTCCCCATAGAAGTCAATGGAAACGAAGATAATTCGTTCTGCATTGACTTCTATTGCATGCATTACCGCATGTGGCCAGAGGTGGGGGGGAGTCAGAGAGCCTCGGAAATACTCGGGACAGCTCGGCTGAACTCGGAAACCCTTGGAAAATCTTGGAAACACTCGGGAACGGAATATTTCCGAGTGTTTCCGAGTATTTCCAAACGGCTCCGAACCGTTCCAAGTGTCACCGGCGCCAAATGCGGTACTGCACAGCCCATTAGCTTGAATTCTGCTCGTTTTGCGAGACAACACTCGCAAACCGAGTCAGAATTTTTTTTTTTTTAAAAGTTGCTCGTCTTTCAAAACGCTTGTTAACCGCTTTACTCGTTAACCGCGTTACTCGTTAACCAAGGTTCCACTGTATTAAAATGCCTTGATGGGTGGATGTCAGTCTGGTGGAGTGGGCGTTCCTAGGCAGGCTATTTGCATGCAGACCGCCCAAGGTAATGCCCACATGTGATGCTGAGCCTCCCTGATTGAAAGAACTGAAATCCAATGAATGAAAGGGGAGGGACAGTCAGGCCGGGGAAGAAAGTGATAGGTTTCCACCAGAAAGCTCTGATCTCAAGAGTCCAGCCTAAGGGAGCCCATGGCCATCTATTGGTCGTATGCACCACTGACCTCTGCAAGGCTTCTCTTTATGTCGCCCAGCGCCATGAAGACGTCTTTAGCAGGGACCACACCTTGAAAAATAAAATTAGATACAAAGGGTTAGACCAGATGCAGAAAGGCGCTATTACCCACCATGTCTGGACACTGAAGCCTAACCACACCATGATGGCTTGAAGCTTGGAGTGACTTACGTTCCTCCTCTGTGACCGTCATCAGCAGGTGATTGTCATTCTCATTAGGCTTGCTTAGGAAGATCACCCAGTCCCTCTGGGGTGGCTCTGTTTTCCAAGAGAGCGCCCCCTCCAGGAGAGAAAGCAGCTGTTGGCCCTTCCTCCATCTGAACTCTTCCTGTAGTAAGAAGAATCTCCAATTATAAAAGGGGCAAAAAAGGTAGACAAGGTCCTCCCGTAAAATATAAACTCCGGTTGCTATGTATGCCCCTCACCTCTGACCACAACCCCCAATGCCTGAAACATGGCAGGCAGGGCCTGGCCGGTCCAAGAAATAGGCAGAGGCAGTTGCCTTTGGCACTTGAGCAGAAGGGGGAGCCAAAGGGCCCAGACCTGCTGCTAAAGTAGCTAAAAGCTCATGGTAGGGGGGTGCAATTTGGCCTCTGCACAGTAGTAATCAGGTTAGCAAAGGAAGGAAGAAGAAGCTGATTGGTTACCATGCACAGCTGCTCAAGATTTTCTCTGCCCCAGTCCCCCCCCCCCCCCCTTATATACATCCACTAGTAGCGACTGGTGCGCCATCTTTTGGGGGGGCACAAACAAACCTGACGCCACCCTACCCCCCGTCACTCGGTCGGTGGGTTGATCCCCCCACCCCCCGTCACTCGGTCGATCCCCCCCGTCGCTCGCTCATCCTCCCACCAGCCCCGCACTTACCCCATCTAGGTCACAAGCAGCTTTGGCTACTTCCTGCGTCTCCTCCTCATCGGCTTCCCCTGCGTCACCCCCTCAGCGGCCAATACGGTCGCTTTTCCTCTCGACCCATCGGGTCTTAAGACCCGCTTCCTAATTGGCCGGGAGGGGAAACAGGAAGGCAATAGCGAATATTAATTCGCTATTGTCACACAACTTGATGGGTTTAGGGCACAGTGGGGCGTTTGGCGCCCTGCATGTAGATTAGGGGCAGGACACATGGATTAGGGGGGCGGCGCCCATGCGCCCCGTATGGACGGGCCGTCACTGACATCCACATAAGTTTTGACATCTGTACAGTTCTATCTGGATTCGTAGTTTGTACAGATTGCAATCAGGGGCGTACCTACAGGGGTCAACATTGTGATTTGGCCCCAGGCTGTAAGGGCCCATGCGGCCCCCCTGTACGTCTAGATAAGAAGAGGAGTGGCAGGGGTGGCTGCATATAGAGGAGTCAATCTCTCATGCAGCCCCTGAATGCCTGCGGAAGGGAGAAAAGGAGAAGCTGGCATTCAGCGGAGGAAAATGGAGAGATCTATTCCTCAACATAGTTCCCCCCCGCCCCATATACCCCACAGCCCCCCCTCTATCGCTGGCTGCTGTGGGATATCTGTCAGGATGGAGAGCGGGATGGGGTCAGTAAATATGTAATTTACTGATCCCTTCCTTTTCTGAATGGAGAGTCAGTGATCTGTACCGATCACTGACCCTGTGTCCATTAATAACATTAAAAGTGGATGCATAGTAAACTGTGTTTACTATGCTTCAGTTTGTGAACAAATAGGAAGCTCTGTACAGAGCTATTCCTGTCCATTCATTCTGTGCAGCTGAGGCTGCAGAGATGGAGATTGAGGGCTGTGTCTTCAATCTCCTTTCTCTGTCTCAAAGGTGAAACGTTAGAGGTCTATTTAGACCCCTGATATCTCCTAAAAAATTGTAAAAAAATAAAAATGGTAAAAATAATAATAAAATAACAAAAATTAAAAACTGACACCAGTAGCAGAACTTCCAGGGTCACAAAGGTCAAACTGAAGTCCTAGGCCAGCGGACATCGTGGCCACCGGGCATGCGCATCAGCTCCTGAGTAACATGGTGCACGGGCGCCCCCCAGATGGCCGGAAAGCCTAGGACAATGATGGCGAACCTTGGCACCCCAGATGTTTTGGAACTACATTTCCTATGATGCTCAACTACACTGCGGAACCGATGCGCGTGCCCGGCGGCCGCGATGTCCGCCGGGCATCCGCGATTGCCCGATAGCAGAGCAGGACCGTGGATCTGTGTGTGTAGAGGAGAGCGATGGTGTGTTCCCAGTACAGAGGAACACCGATCGTTCTCCTCCCCTTGTGAGTCCCCTCCATCTACAGTTAGAATCTAGTGTTAACCCCTTCCCTGCCAGCGACATTTATACAGTAATCAGTGCATTTTTATAGCACTGATCACTGTATAAATGTGAATGGTCCCAAAATGGTGTCAAAAGTGTCTGATATGTCTGTCGCAATGTCACAGTCACGATAAAAATCGAAGCTCGCTACCAATACTAGTAAAAAAAAAAAAAAAAAGTGACATACTAGTACTAATACTAGTAAAAAAAAAAAAATGCCATAAAACTATCCCCTATTTTGTAGACACTATAATTTTGCCCAAACCAAACAATATAAGCTTATTGCAATTTTTTTTTTTTACCAAAAATATGTAGAAGAATACATATCGGCTTAAAAAACATTTTTAAATTTAAAATTGGGATATTTATTATAGGAAAAAGTTAAAAATATTGTGTTTTTTTTTCAAACTTATGGTTCTTCTTTTGTTTATAGCGGGAAGAAAAAAAAAAAACGCAGAGGTGATCAAATACCACCAAAAGAAATCTCTATTTGTGAGGGAAAAAATTATAAAAATGTAATTTGGGTACAGTGTTGCATGACTGCGCAATTGTCATTCAAAGTGCGTCAGCACGCAAAACTGAAAATTGGCCTGGACAGGAAGGGGGCGAAAATGCCCGGTATTGAAGTGGTTAATGTTAGACAGCGCAGCGGGCCCTGAAGGGTGGTGCGTTGAAGGTGCATAATGAAGATACCATGTTGAGTGCTGGTGTAAAGTGATGATACCGATTGTACACTAACTTGTTGAACCTGGAATCTATGCCATGTTTGTAATTTAATTTATTTAATAAATTTCTTTAAAGAAAAAAATGAAAAAAAAGAAAAATTTAAGAAATGACACTGACATCCACAGAATGCAAAAACAGGTAAACTAAGGAAAAAAATATCTGTCTGTGGTTGCCTCCCAAGGCTCGCTCCAACCAGCCCTCCAATGGGTGGAGTACTCCATTAAGTTCCTATAGACTTATGAACAACGTGCGGCCAGTGGAGCCGTCTTCGCTACAACGCTGTACGGCAGTGAAAGAGTCGCCAGCTTGCAGAAAAGGTCACCGAGCAGTTCCGCATTCCTCCCTCCCTCTACGGCTGTCTAATCCCCTCTGCTGTTTCCATGACAACCCAGAGACCCTGGAGATGGTTAATAAGGACAGTTGTCATGGAGACTGGTAAATCTCGGGGCAGGCTCCGGCCTGCACATCCAGCAGTGTAATTTGGGAGGGATGGGGGCGGCTGAGTCTGCCACAAAAACAAGCCCTTGACAGACGTGGGTTGGGTTTTTTTTTTTTTTTTAAAAGGAAAGGGTGGCGTTGCCTGTAGCAACCAACCAGATCCTGTCACCTTTCAAGGTCGCGGTTACAGCTCTGAAGCAATTTTATACTGGATGGTGTTGGCCAGTTCAAGTGGACTGTTGTCAGTACTTACACAGTCGATATCATCCGACATGTTGAGGATGATGTAATTTTTTCCTGCCAAATTTATCCAGTCTTTGCAGATTACCTGAAAATAGACCATTTATGTATAATGAGGAAGGAAGATACCAGACTTCTGAATTCAGCAGAATTGTATTGTAGTTTTACCCTAAAAATGAGGACAAAGTCTTTAGCATTCAACACTAGTCCTCCCCGCTAGGCTTAATGGTTCCTCCCACTGGCCCCTATGTCCTGTAGCGATGTAGGAGCCAGCAGAAGGAACCACCGCCAAGGTGTAGAAATCGTTTTTTTTTTTTGGTATATCACAACCCACCAAACCTAACCCTAATGCCCCGTACACACGATCGGAAATTTGGCCAGCAAAAGACAGATGAGAGCTTTTGGTCGGAAAACCGTGTGTATGCTCCATCGGACGTTTGCTGGCGGAATTCCCGCCAGCAAAAGATTGAGAGCAGGTTCTCTATTTTTCGGTCGGAAAAAGTTCCTATCCGAAAATGTGTTTGTCTGTATGCAATTCCGACGCACAAAATTCCAACGCATGCTCGGAAACAATTTGACGCATGCTCGGAATCGTCAAACTTAATTTTCTCGGCTCGTCGTAGTGTTGTACGTCACTGCGTTCTTGACGGTCGAAAGTTCAGAGAACTTTTGTGTGACCGTGTGTAAGCAAGCCAAGCTTGAGCGGAATTCCGTCAGAGAAACCATCCAAGATTTTTCGGATCGTGTGTACAGGGTCATAAAGGGTCTTTTCACGTAGGCTTTCCGATCAGATATGCCTGTCAATTTTTCAAGTGGACCTGATTGGAAGTTCCATGGGGTCTATAGGCAGGCGGATGTATATAGACTTTTACACCCTAAAGACAGATATAATACCCAAGTTTGACTGCAGATTCTGTTTCTTGTGGCTGAAGACCCTGAAGCTCTAGCTATAGTGCTCCCGCACTCAGACAATGAGATCCATAATAAGTTCAAGCTGGCAACTTGGTGTAGCCAGCAAAATCCAAATCTTTATTGGCTACATAATAAAACACACTGGTAACAAGCTAACGCATTTCAACTGTAACAGCCTAAAGCCCCATACACACGGTCGGACAATCCGCGGACCAGGTCCGTCATACTTTGTCCGATGTTGGTTTTGCGTACACACGGTCGGACAAAGTTGTCGGAAAATCCGATCATTCTGAACGTGGTGACGTTTGTTGCCTACGACGGGACTACGTAGAGGCTAGTAGCCAATAGCTTTGGTCTTGTAATGTGATCTGAGCATGCGTAGCACTTTGTCCGGTCGGACAACCGTACACACGATCGGATTTGGTGTGATCGGACCGTGTTGTCGGCAAATCTTTCCAGCAGGAGATAAGACTTTGTCCGTCGGACAATCCGACGTACACTGTCCGATGGTGCATACACACGGTCTGATTTTTCAACAACATTGTCCGATCGGACAGAATCCATGAAAAAGTCCGACCGTGTGTATGGGGCTTTACTCAGGCTGTTACAGCTGAAGCACGTCAGCTTGGTACTAATGTGTTTTATTATGTAGCCAATAAAGATTCAGATTTTACGGACTATACTGCTTGAACTTATATTGGACTTTTACATCCTCCTTAATCAGAGTCTGTCCACCTAAATGTGATTGATCAGAGCTAGCCTGATAGAACGCATGAAGGTAAAAACCTTCAGCCTTTAGAACCACTTTATACAGTGTGTGTTTAGCATCACTTTTATGCCCCGTACACACGATCGGACTTTTCGCCAACAAAACCGTGGATTTTTGTTCGAAGGATGTTGGCTCAAACTTCTCTTGCATACACACGGTCACACAAATGTTGGCCAACAATTACGAACGTGGGATGTGCTGATGTACAAGACGTACGACGAGCCGAGAAAAGGGAAGTTCAATAGCCAGTGCGGCTCCTTCTGCTTGATTCCGAGCATGCGTGAACTTTTGTGCGTCGGACTTGTGTACATACGATCGGAAATTCCGACAACAACGTTTTGTTGGCGGAAAATTTGAGAACCTGCTAGCCAACATTTGTTGGCAGGAAATCCGACAACAGATGTTCGATGGAGCGTACATACGGTCGGACTTCCAGCCAACAAGCTCACACCCAACAGTTGTCGGAAAATCAGATCGTGTGTAAGGGGCATAAGAGTCAGAGGTGGGAGGCCCCTTAAGTTTCACGGTTGCTGCCCTGTCCTCTCCCTGAACCCATGCTGATATCAAATGTTGTGTTCCAACTAAGTAACAGCAACAATATCAAAGACAGAGCCCTGAAGTTAGGTACATCACCTTAGTCGCAGGGCTCTGTTATGCACACTCAGGAGACGGGAGGGTTCTCACCATAAGCTCAGACAGTTGGCAGAACAGCAAATGTTGGACTTCAGGAGACCTCTCACCTCTAACGCCGCGCACACACGGTTGGAATTTCCGATGGAAACAGTCCGATGGGAGCTTTTCATCGGATTTTCCGACCGTGTGTATGCCCATCGGTCTTTTTCTGTCGGAATTTCCGACGGACTTTGGATTGAGAACCTGTTCTTAATTTTTCCGATGGAAAACCTTTCTATCGGATTTTCCGATCGTGTGTATGCAATTCCGACACGCAAAATTCCGACGCATGCTCGGAAACAATTCGACGCATGCTCAGAAGCATTAAACTTCCCTTTTATAGTGCAGTCGAACGTTTTTTAAGGCGTGGTGTTATTGACCGTTGGAATTTGGTGCGACTGTGTGTAGGCAAGACAGTTTGAGCGAAATTCCGTCGGAATTCGGACGGGGAAACCATCAGAGCTTTTTCCGACGAGAATTCCGACCGTGTGTGTACGTGGCATAACTCCCAGGTCTTATAGTATTTCTCAGACAAGGATGGTTCTCTTTGATGTGATGCTCCTTTTATTCCTCTAAATTCAAAACACTGGTATATGTACCTGCTCTGTACTTGGTGACAACTGCATGGGGGCTGCAGCCTTTGTTGGGTCAACTTCCCGTTGGGTGGAAAAGACCGGCGGAATATCGAGTTTCTTTTTGCTGTTGGCAGCAGATGAAGATTGGTTGACTAGCATACTTTCATTGCCCATGTGTCCAGGGGGGTGATGCCTTGCAGGATGTCCCAGTGAATCTGCAGGGGGTCCAGGATAAAGTTCGGATTCTGGCTTGTGACCGGCATGATGTCCTCTGGACCCGGAATGTTTCTTGTTCTTTCGAGGCGGCTTGACAGTTGTGCTAGGAGAAGTGGATGTCATCTTGGTAGCTGTCCTCTCCTCCTGGTCCGCAACTGCAGTTGCTGTCTCATTGTGTATGGGCTGTATAGGATCTTCCTCTGCGAGGACCTTGATGATTGGGGATCCTTGTTTAGGAGTCTCGCTAGCCTCTGTGGGCCAAAATGTTGTAGACCTTTCCGAAACTTCTTTAGGCAAAGTGCTCGTCTCATCTTGGGTGACCCTGCTGTCTGTGGACACTGGTTCAGCTATAACAATAATACAAAAAAAAAAATGGTATAGTTTTAGTATGTTTTCTAAGATTTTTCAGTGGGCAGGTAAGGGGAATTTTCAGCAGCGGTGACCTATGTGTTTCTCTATGTATAGGTTTATTTTAATGTCTAATAATAAGTTTAATTAGCCTTATAGGGAATTGTCCCTAAACAAAGGAGCAGTCAAGCACAGTCACTGTGCATTCCCACTAAGCAGGAAGTAGTGCCTGCATACGTGATGAGCAGATATGGCCTTCTTCTTCTTTACTGTATAAAACTGATTTTTAAAACATTAACACTCATTAAAACCATTATTTTGACCACCTTCATTTACAAAGGCAAGAAAAAACTGTAACAGACCAATGATTTTCCTTAAAGTGGTTGTAAAGGCAGAAGGTTTTTTTATCTTAAAGTGGTTGTAAAGTCAAAATAATGACTTTTACCTACAGGTAAGCCTATAATAATGCCGCGTACACACGAAGGGACTATCCCGCGGGATTGTCCGCTGGACTCAAGTCCACCGGACAATCCCCTCGTGTGTGGGCGCCAAAAGTCCGGCGGACTAGGTTTTAAGTTTTGTTTTAAAATTGTCCACTGGACTTGGCAGTCCGGCGGACAATCCCGCCGTTAGTAGGCTAGTCCGCCGGACTTTTGAAATGAACGGACTTGCCGCTCATTGGAAACTTTGTTCATTCCCGCTGACTTTTTCCAGCGGATTGTCCGCCGGAGAAGTCCGGGCGTGTGTGGGCAAGTCACACGCTCGGAAGTCCGGGCGTGTGTGGGGAAGTCCCGCCGGACTAGGTCCGGCAGACAAAGTCCGAACGTGTGTACAGTTTAGGAGATATTCCCCGTGAAATGCGCCGCTGACTGCAGCAGCGCATGTGCACGGGGGATTCTCGGCTGAAAGGCCGGCAGAATCCGAGCCCTGCCGGGAAGAAGTCTCCCGTGCGCATGCGCGGGAGTGATGACATCGCGGCGGTGCATACTAGCTCATTATGCTTTTTACCTTACAGGTGTATTAAAAAAATAAATGTTTCAGTGGGTTTACTACCGCTTTAATATATTCTTTGCATTAAAATAAAAAACCTTCTGTGTGCAGCAGCCCCCCTAATACTTACCTGAGCCCATCTCGATCCAGCGATGTTGCAGGACAGTCCAGGCTGCCCAGGATTCTCCCTCCTGATTGGCTGAGACAGCAGAGTGGCACCATTGGTCGATCAAAGTCAATGAGCCAATGAGGAGAGAGAAGGGGCGGGGCCGAACCACAGCTCCGTGTCTGAATTCACACACAGAGCAGCGGCTCGGCTTGGGTGCCCCCATAGCAAGCTATGCACTCGGCAAGGAATGGAAACATCCCTTGTAAAATAAATAAGGGTGAAAGGTCTCCTTTATGGAGAGATCTGGGGTAAAAAAAAAAAAAACCTCTTCCTTACCCTTTAAAGCAAAAAGTGTCGGAAAGTGTCATCATGACGTCACTCTGGTGCTTCAAGGCCATAGAGGTGATCAAAGAATATCTACTCTTTAATCGCCTATGGGAGCAGCTAGCCGCACCATCGTATCATTTCTTGGGCGAACCGGCGGAAACGGTAAGCCCAAGAAACATCGGCGAGCTGCTTCGGAAACCTTCCCAACGGCTCATGAGCCGCTCAGAAGGGATTCATCAGAAAGCCAGCCGCCGGCTGCAAAAAACACTATCGGGGTTATGGCTGATATCTTGCAAACCGCAATGTATATAGACATATTGCGATCAGCAAGTGGTTAATAATAGACTTGGGTAAGAGTGATTTCTCCTGCACAATGTACACTAAATTGTCAAAAATATTGGGACACCTGCCTTTACACGCACATGAACTTTAATGGCATCCCAGTCTTAGTCCGTAGGGTTCAATGTTGAGTTGGCCCACCCTTTGCATCTATAACAGCTTCAACTCTTCTGGGAAGGCCGTCCACAAGGTTTAGGAGTGTCTATGGGAATGTTTGACCATTCTTCCAGAAGCACATTTGTGAGGTCAGGCGCTGATGTTGGGCACAAGGCCTGGCTCGCAGTCTCCACTCTTATTCATCCCAAAGCTGTTCTATCGGGTTCCGGCAAGTCAAGTTCCTTCACCCCAAACTCGCTCATCCATGTCTTTATGGACCTTGCTTTGTACACTGGTGGGCAGTCATGTTGGAAAAGGAAGGGGCCATCCCCAAGCTGTTCCCCACAAAGTTGTGAGCTTGAAATTGTCCAAAATGTCTTGGTATGCTGACGCCTTAAGAGTTCCCTTCGCTGGAACTAAGGGGCCAACCCCTGAAAAACAACCTCACACCATCATCCCCCCTCCACCAAATGATTTGGACCAGTGCACAAAGCAAGGTCCATAAAGACATGGATGAGTGAGTTTGGGGTGGAGGAACTTGACTGGCCTGCACAGAGTCCTGACCTCAGTCCAATAGAACACCTTTGGGATGAATTAGAGTGGAGACTGCGAGCCAGGCCTTCTCGTCCAACATCAGTGCCTGACCTCACAAATGCACATCTGGAAGAATGGTCAAACAGTCCCATAGACACACTCCTAAACCTTGTGGACGGCCTTCCCAGAAGATTTGAAGCTGTTATAGCTGCAAAGGGTGGGCCAACTCAATATTGAACCCTACGGACTAATGCCCCGTACACACGGTCGGATTTTCAGACGGAAAATGTCCTATCGGACCATGTTGTCGGAAATTCCAACCGTGTGTGGGCTCCATCGGACTTTTTCCGTCTGAATTTCCGACGGAAAAAGTTTGAGATCCTGCTCTCAAATTTTCCGACAACAAAGTCCTTTCGGACTTTTTCCGATCGTGTGTAGCGAATTCCGATGGACAAAGTGCCACGCATGCTCAGATCATATTACAAGACCAAAGCTATTGGCTACTAGCCTCTACGTAGTCCCGTCGTACGCAACGAACGTCACCACGTTCAGAATGATCGGATTTTCCGACAACTTTGTCCGACCGTGTGTATGCAACACCAGTGTCGGACAAAATCCGTCGGAAAAAATCAGACGGATTTTGTGGTCGGAATTTCCGACCGTGTGTACGGGGCATAAGACTGGGATGCCATTAAAGTTCATGTGCGTGTAAAGGCAAGTGTCCCAATAGTTTTGACAATATAGTGTATATGCCTGGATATGGTTATACAGGAGTCCAGAGTCAGCTGAAGCTGCATCAGTCTGAATCATCGCTGTAGAGGATTACACAAATTTCTGTATCTGTAAATCTCTCCCTGCGGATTACCAATTACTATCTTCTGATGAATTACATTACGGTGGGTCCCCTGTGAGTTTTTTGGCTGGTTGTGTAAATATTTCTGTGTACAGTTGTTAATTGACAGGAGTGGCTCAGCTAATGATGCTCCAACGCTAGTTTTCCTTCCCCTGCCCAGGATTTTATTAACTATAATGGCGCTTGTGGGTCAATGCCTGGGGCAATAGGACAGGAGGGGGCAGAAAACTTCAAAATTCAGCCATGTCCCCTTTAACATCTTCTGATCCCACTATATAGCACAAGCGTACATCGCCTACAGGAGAGTGACAACTCCGCTCTGAATCCAGGAGCAGTGCAGCATCCTTGCCACAGCATTAGAAGAAGCTGCATTAGGTGGACTTCACTGGCAGGATCAACAAGGGGAACTAAGACTGCAGCACATGTTTGTTTTATCGGGAGGCTATAGCCAGTACTGGGACAGGTTCCTTCAGCGCCCAGGGCAAAGGAAGGATGTGGAATGGCGCACCACTCCGCCACTGCTAATACATGCCATAGAATGGGTGTACTCTCCTGTGCCCATTCTCTGACTGCCTATAGTTGTAATGGGGTGGGCACTACACGCGCGTAGCTTGCTTTCTAGCAAACAATAGAATAAAGTAAGGTAGTTACACTTGCACAGTGTGCTTTTTTGTTATGGCATGGAGAGTGGGCATTTTTGAGCTGCCAGAGAGGAAATGAAGCTGTTGCCTGCTGCATGCCAGCCACTGAACTGGAGCTTGCATGTAGTAAGGGGGATGCGCCATGGGCAGCTGCCCCTCCGGCACACTCCTTGTCCTGGCCCTGGCTATACTTATACATTAAGGGCTAATTTGCAAAAACAGTGCCCTCTGACGAGCAATGAGGAGGCATTTTAAAAACTGCAAGTGGTTGCAGGGTGGTTGCAAGGTGGCCACATTCAGCTGAATGGGTTGCATTTGATTGGTGGTACCGCCCAACGGCAGATGGTGCTCAAAGTTTTTTTGGGGGGCAAACAAACTGAAAAATTCTGAAAAAAAAACATCAATTGCAGCCTCACTGTACCATCAATCACAGTCACTGTGCCATCAAACGCAGCCACTGTGCCCATCAATTGTCGCCACTGTGCCATTAAACGCAGCCACTGTGCCCATCAAGCGCAGCCACTGTGCCCAAACGCAGCCACTGTGCCCATCAAACGCAGCCACTGTGCCCATCAAACGCCGCCACTGTGCCTATCAATTGCCGCCACTGTGCCATCAAACGCAGCCACTGTGCCATATCAAAAGCTCCCACTGTGCCATATTAATTGCTCCCACTGTGCCCCATCAAATGCTCTCAATGTGCCCCATCAAATGCTGCCAGTGTGCCATATCAAATGCTGCCAGTGTGCCATATCAAATACTGCCAGTGTGCCATATCAAATACTGCCAGTGTGCCCCCCGCCCCCCTTACCCTGTCTCGTGGGACAGCTCCTCGATGTTCCTCAATGTCTTCCCCCATCCTATCTTTCCGTCCTCAGCTATGATTGGACGCCTGATAGGCATCCAATTATAGCGCCTGTCGTTTCAGCCAATCAGGTGACAGGTAACAGATCCAAGCACCTGATTGGCAGAGAGGCGGTTTAGTGTTAGGAAAGCGAATATTCATTCGCTTTTCTAACACAGCGCTCAGCATGGCACTGGCAGGTCACCTTTTTTGATGCCTATTAGAGCCTATGGCTCTAATCAGGTGCTTCAAAAACACCCCCCCCCCCGCCGATGTAATTCAGGCGCTCAGCGTCCGAAAAGGGGCCGGGCGCCTGAATAGGAGGTGGCATCGGCGGCCATAGATAGATTCATGCAATGCTTGAATCTATCTATTGGTGCTAGAGGGGGTGGCAGAAGAGAGGGGGCGGCGTCCGTGCGCCCTTATGGACGCACCGCCACTGGTACCACCCGTCTAACAAACCAGCAGAGATCATTTTTCATTGAGGCCGTGGCACATGTACACTTCCCTCTGCTGCCTTTGCAGCTTAACCACAAGTGTAAACGAAGTCTAAGTGAAAATTTTGAAGGAGGTGGCAGCAGTACTGAGGAGGACTTAGTCGCAGGTGCAACTGCTATGACCCCAGTTCTTACTCCATTGACTGACAGATTTTAGGTAATAATAATTTCCTCCATGGCAGCATACATATGGGTTAACCCAGCCTCCTCCCCAATCCTATAGGACCCCGCTTTGGCTCAGAGCTGCGGTCCTTTGTTGTCCTCATAGGACTCTGTGTGTTTGGAATCTTACCTTCGCTTCAAGGGTGCAACTAGGCTGAGGTTTCCCAAATGGGACCTCCCTCTTGTCCTTGATTTTCTCTCAGGATCTGTAGCAGAGGGGTTCAGGTCTATCTCTGTTAAGGACCTCCCCATCAAGTCTGCCTTTCTTGTGGCTATCCCTTCGGCTAAAAGAGTCTCGGAAATTGGAGCCCTTGGATACAAGGAGCCTTTTCTAACGTTCTTCCCAGGAGTTAACACCTATGCTCGACTCAAATCCCAAGGTAACATCAGTCTTTCACGAGAACCAAAAAATCGTTGTACCAACCTTTAGAGCACCGGAGAATGCTGATGCACATCCCCTAGATGTGGGAGAGACTCTGAAGTCAAATCTTCAAGTTGCGGCCTCTTTAAGGCTTTTGGATCGTCTGTGCATCCTTTTTCCCTGGAGGAACAAGGGGAAGCGTGCCTCGTCTAGGACGATTGTGGCCTGGAATGTCCAGGCCATCCAGCAAGCTTACAGGGCTAAGGGCATCTCTCCCCCAGAGGCGGTGACAGTGCATTCAACCAGGAGTGTTTCTACGTTTTGGGCGGCATCGCGGCATGTGGCTCCCGATGTTACCTGCAAGGCGGTCTCATGGTCCTCAATCAACACTTTTATGGCTCATTATTGTGTGGAGCCTGCTTCTTTATCCTCTATCAATTTTGGTTTGAAAGTCCTGTCGGTTGAAGGTGCAATTTAAAGCTTTTGTTCAGCATTCCCGCACTTGGTGGTATGGCTAGTTATTTCCAATATGTATGCTGTCATGGAGTCTGTCAGAAAAACTGAAAATTTCCTACCAAAAACTTACCGTAATTTTCCTTTTCTGATGGACTTCATGGCAGCAGGAGTTTCCTCCCAGTTTAGTAGGCTAGTTATGGAACGCAACCTTTGGCTCTAGACAAAATTTATGGGAGTGGGGTCCTATAGGTTTGGAGAGGAGGCAGGGTTAACCCATACCTATGTTGCCATGGAGTCCATCAGGGAAGGAAAATTACAGTAAGTATTTGGTAGGAAATTTTTAGGGCTGTGGAAATTAAAGATTAATTCCTCGATTAATCTTTAATTTTGTTGATCGATCAAAATTCTTCTGTTCGGTACTCGCCTCTCCGCCGGCTTCAGGGAGTTCCGTCGGAGATCCGGTGACGTCACGGACATCGACGCCACCGGACACCTCCCCCCTTCCCCAAGTGCCTCCGTCTGCTAATAGGGGGGAGGAGTCCGGTGACGTCGAAGTTCTGATTGAATGTAATGCGTACGGAGGAGGAGCTACGCATGACGTCACCCGCTTCTACCCTACGGAACTAACAGGATTGTCGGCTTTACATGCTGTGTTTTTATCATCTTTATGTGAGTAGTTTGTGTTTGAACACAAAAATTTTATCTTATACTTAAGCGGTGAGCACTTAGATCTTTTCTTTCTACCCATGACCCGGCGTCCTTGCTGGGATCTAAGGAGACGTGAGAGAAGTTTATGGTCCGTGTTAACCCTTTTGATACCCGCTTGCATGACCACCTGTTTGCACAGGGGTCCATGCCATAAGGTGAGAGTGATTAGTTAGACCGGAGGTAGAGGGATTGTCACGCTACTGTGGGGAAAAAAAATTATGTCAGTGCTACAGTTTGAATTTAAAACGTATTTGTGTGAACTGTGAAGTTAAGTCATGGATTGTGGAAACTAACTAGTGTCGGGCGATTGTATATAGTATATACCACATTTACCACTGACTAATGCAGAGTTGCAATGCAAGGAGATCAGCTAAAAGTAGTTGGATCTGTATGTGCGTTATAATTAATCGAAATTAGTCGATTAAACAAAAAAAAACGATTAATCGAACACGAAAATTTTAATCAGTAACAGCCCTAGAAATTTTCCATTATTTAGAATGTAGTAGCCCAAAGAAAATCAACCAGTCATGTTTAGGTTGCACCCTTTAAATCAGCCTTTCTCAACCAGGGTTCTGTGGAATTTAGGGTTCCTCCAAAGGATGCTAGGATTCTCTTTAGCAATGAGAAATTTCTGCCTCTGAGATAAAGTAAGTAACCACTGATAGCAATGATCGATTTAGCTATCTGTAAGGGGGTAGGGGTCTTCCCATAGACCACAAATGTATGGAGCATTCTTTCTGCTGGCCCCTTCTTTTACATACCATGTGTTATGGATATGGCAATTACAGGCAAGCAAGTCCCTGACACCTGAAAACTATTTCAAGGGTTCCACCTTGTGAAAAAGGTGAGAAATACCCCTTTAAACAAATTCTAAAATTCAGTCAAGGTTATGGCTCCCAAGATTCTTGATGAACCTTCCTGAGAAACCACAGGCCTGAACAAAGCTACTCACCTGTTTGTGTCACACTATCATCGCTGGTACCATTCACTCTTCTTGTATCATCATCCCAGAAATATTTGGGGGATTGGAAAATGGAGATCTCCTCTGTCTCCTGGCTGGAAAAGCCAGACCCTTGAGGCGTGTGGAGCAAGTCATGGTGGATGTCGGTCTCTGAGTACCTGTCACTGGCACGTTCTGTAGAATCCAAGGTCTCTAGAGTGGACAAGGATGAGGAGAGGTCCACCAGTGAGGTGGAGGAGAGTCCTTCGGAACTGGGCTCCTCACAGTTCACGAGGAGGAATGGGACAAGGCCTATGGAAGAAAACAAAAGGCTAGTGAGAAAAACAGAAGTACAATCATCATAGGTGTACGTAGCCTATTGCATGAGGATGTGCACCCCCAAAGCTCAAACACACATGCCTTTCTCTGCAGCCTCAGCTGTACTGGATAGTGAATGAATGGGAAGTGCTCCATACTGAGCAGCTCCCTGTTCATTTACAAATTGAAGCATAGTAAACACAGTTTAAACTTGATTAAACTCAATTGGTTTAAATAGCCTCAGAACCTGTGTAAGTCAAAGGTGTTCAGGTTTAAAGGGATGAGGTGGCAACTCAAGAGGATGAGCCAGGAATCAAATGGGGTGAGGTAATCCTGCGCCAGCACACCGAAACTAACTAAAAAAATGCTGCGCACACTAAGGGAAATGTCTGAACCCAAGTAGAATCAAGAAAAAAGAAGTAGTGGCGCGCAAACTAAACTAGATATTAATAAAACAGACAGTATCAGGTCATAGACATAAAACACCAGCAGGCAGGCTCTGGGTCAGTAAAATGGCATAAAACAAACAATATGTACATAAACTGACGTGATAAAATCATGTGATAAAAGCAATCCAGATTTAAAGGTGTTTCAAATAAAATCGCATGGTGTAGTTAATAATATAAAATCCAGTGATAATAAGGTGAAAAGAGCGTGATAGAAATATAAAACGCATAAAAGTGCATCCAAAAAAACTATATGTGAAGGGGTGTTCCAAACGGTTTAAAAACCACAATATCTTAAAAGTGATATGGAAAATATAGTGCAAAAGAGCAGGGGAGACTAGAAGAGTCTCATACCAAAAGGAAATGGTAGCGAATCCTTGTGAATGAGATAAAACAAGAAATGAGCTGGAGTGAAAGAAATAGTGCGCAGCGATAAATAAATCGCAAAATCTAAAAGTCCAGAAAAAAGTCCATATGTGGCGTTATATGCCGAGTGATGGTGGAGTCTTCTATCCGGCAGATAGCAGGCTAACAGTGCTGGGGTTTCCGGTGGTTAACGTGAATACACTATAGATCCTGTGTAGTGTGTTGTAATATTTCTCTCATGGAATCCTACAGGGAATGCGGGTGGCCCCTTACCTTACAGCTGTAAGGTTACAGCAATGTAATCTGGTTCTTTATGTGGTAGAAGGAAGCAGTCCTCTCTGGGATGTTTATCCTGTTGCCTCACTGGAAGATCCCTTTCAGTTATCCTCCTTGGTCCAAGCGGGGGCGGGTGGGGGGGTTTGTTGTATAGGGGGCTTTTCACCTCAACGTGTATATAAGATAAATAGCCTCATAGTGTAGTAAGTTTGGTAACAAGATATTTATTTAACAGTAAAACGTAAAAGCAATATAGGAGAAATGGGTACTCACATAACAAGTGAATAAACCAGCAGAGTATAAACGAGCCTCGAGCTCGTCGGCGTCACTTCCGGTAAGGTCACGTGTCCCGACGCGTGTTCGTCACTTGTCAGGTGACTTCATTCCCCTGATGAAGTCACGTGACAAGTGACGAACACGCGTCGGGACACGTGACCTTACCGGAAGTGACGCCGACGAGCTCGAGGCTCGTTTATACTCTGCTGGTTTATTCACTTGTTATGTGAGTACCCATTTCTCCTATATTGCTTTTACGTTTTACTGTTAAATAAATATCTTGTTACCAAACTTACTACACTATGAGGCTATTTATCTTATATACACGTTGAGGTGAAAAGCCCCCTATACAACAAACCCCCCCACCCGCCCCCGCTTGGACCAAGGAGGATAACTGAAAGGGATCTTCCAGTGAGGCAACAGGATAAACATCCCAGAGAGGACTGCTTCCTTCTACCACATAAAGAACCAGATTACATTGCTGTAACCTTACAGCTGTAAGGTAAGGGGCCACCCGCATTCCCTGTAGGATTCCATGAGAGAAATATTACAACACACTACACAGGATCTATAGTGTATTCACGTTAACCACCGGAAACCCCAGCACTGTTAGCCTGCTATCTGCCGGATAGAAGACTCCACCATCACTCGGCATATAACGCCACATATGGACTTTTTTCTGGACTTTTAGATTTTGCGATTTATTTATCGCTGCGCACTATTTCTTTCACTCCAGCTCATTTCTTGTTTTATCTCATTCACAAGGATTCGCTACCATTTCCTTTTGGTATGAGACTCTTCTAGTCTCCCCTGCTCTTTTGCACTATATTTTCCATATCACTTTTAAGATATTGTGGTTTTTAAACCGTTTGGAACACCCCTTCACATATAGTTTTTTTGGATGCACTTTTATGCGTTTTATATTTCTATCACGCTCTTTTCACCTTATTATCACTGGATTTTATATTATTAACTACACCATGCGATTTTATTTGAAACACCTTTAAATCTGGATTGCTTTTATCACATGATTTTATCACGTCAGTTTATGTACATATTGTTTGTTTTATGCCATTTTACTGACCCAGAGCCTGCCTGCTGGTGTTTTATGTCTATGACCTGATACTGTCTGTTTTATTAATATCTAGTTTAGTTTGCGCGCCACTACTTCTTTTTTCTTGATGAGCCAGGAATGCCAACAGGGGATCTGAAAAGAGGAGGTTCGGGACTATTCTGTGCAATTCTATTGCACAGAGCAGGTACGTATAAAATGTTTGATATTAAAACCATATACAGTATAGATAACCTTTTTCAATCACGTTAATATCTATTTGGAGCTCTCCAGGAGTCCCTGAACCTGAGTGTGCCTAATGCCCCTCCTGCAATGCACACATTTCTCTATTGGCCCGCAAGGTACAGACATAGCATTGTGAGATGAGGTGGCAGCATTCCAGAGCTCTAACTAGGAACTGAGTGCACCTGGGGATGGGGCATCACCTGGGGTATTCAGACAGACAAAGGAAAAAAGTCTTCAAAGTGTATCGTAAGCCAAAACTTGTTTTTGTTTTAGATAAATTAGCGAGGGGTTATAACACCAGTCAGGTTTTAATTGCTATCTGTGTCCCCACTGGGGAGATTCGTTCTTTTTAATTAGATTGATAACCATTGTCATGTGGATCGAAGGTAAAATTTAAAAAAATGAAGTTGTCACCAAAAAGGAAGAGAAGTTTTCCAATGAGGACACTTGTTCAAGAGTCAACTAGGGAGGGAATTTCTTCACATTGGAGAGATTTTTCTATTACCTGTTCTGTTAACAGGAGTAGGGAGCAATCTTTTTTTTTTTTTAAATGACAAGGGTTTTAACCATACCCTACTGCAGCCAAAATGAGAAATAAATGTTTTGTCTTTAGATGTACTTGAGGAATATAAAAACCCATCAGGTGTACAACTGTGTTTCCTTTATCGAGCCTAGACTGGCCATTAGGCAACTTTGGCAGATGCAAGAAGAGCTAGTTTAACCAAAGTGACATTAGGTGACGGGTTCTTCAATTGGCCATCTCTGGGAAGGTCAGAAAGCATCAGTCCAGTATAACAACTCTTGGGGTTTAAAACGATTGGTCATGTCTGATCGTGCCTGATCTCTCTTGATATCCCTAAGCCCAGTCAGCACTGTCTCCATGCACCTCTTCCTTCAAGGACTAAACAGGAAAACTTGTGCGGTCATTGTGTTCCTGCTTAGGGAAAGAGTGCACCTGTAGATGTTGTAGGGTGGTTGGATCATTCCAGGACAGAGGTTTGTTTCACGAGGTCTGAAATCAACTTCAGAGTGATTGTGGGTCGGGATGGGTTTATCAGTATCATCCAGACATGTTCTAATTAAAATAGCAAAGCTGTCCCAATTTGCACTGGACTTCTAATGCCCTGTACACAAGATCAGACTTTCCGACAGAAAATGTGCGATCGGAGCTTGTTGTCGGAAATTCCAAACATGTGTAGGCTCCATCGGACTTTTTCCATCGGAATTTCCGACACACAAAGTTTGAGAGCTGGATCTAAAAGTTTCCGACAACAAACTCCGTTTTCGCAAATTCAAATCGTGTGTACACAATTTCGACGCACAAAGTGCCACGCATGCTCGGAATCAAGCAGAAGAGCAACACTGGCTATTGAACTTCATTCTTCTCGGCTCGTCGTACGTGTTTTACGTCACCGCGTTCTTGACGTTCGGAATTTCCGACCAACTTTGTGTGACTGTGTGTATGCAAGACAAGTTTGAGCCAACATCCGTCAGGAAAAATCATATGTGCCAGTGCTGTTTTTCATTCCCAGACTTGTGGTCATCATCATTAACAACTTAAGAAATATCTCCCTGCTCCCGGTTACCTTCAAACTTTTAGAATGCCTAGAGTACAACCATCTGAGCTGCTACCTCACTTAAAACAACCTTCTCGACCCCTTATAGTCTGCCTTTTGCCGACGACACTCCACAGAAACTGCACTATTAAAACTATTGATCACTAACAACTTACTAACTACTACTGAAACCAGTGGCCACTACCCCATGCTCATATTATTGGATCTTTCTGCTGCTTTGATACAGTTGACCACTAGCTCCTCCTCAAAAAAAAACTCCACTCCCTTGGTCTCCAAGACTTTTCTCTTTCCTGGTTCTTCTCTTACCTAAGAACTCAATCACTGTCACCTACAACTCTATTACTATCATTCGCCTTCCTCTTTCCATAGGGGTCCCCAAAGGCTCTGTCCTTGGACCCCTTCTATCCCCTGTCTACATCTCCTCCATTGATCAGCTGATAACCTCCCATGGCTTCTAAAACTAGGTCTATGCTGACGAAACCCAAATCTATCTCTCTACTCCATAGCTCACCCGTTCAGTCTCCTCATACATTACTAATTTACTGACTGACATATTAGCATGGATGTCTAAGCACTTCCTAAAACAAAATCTTTCTAAAATTGGGCTCCTCCCCTGACTTTTTCTTCAAGATCAATAATACAACTATCAGTCCCTCTCCTCACTCCAAGGTGTCAAACGTAATCCTGATCTCTGACTTCCCCTTTTAACCCCACATCCAATCACTGTCCAACACTTGCGCCCTTCACCTCCATATCATTTCCAAAATAAGGCTCCTTCTTAACCACCAAGCTACTAATTCATTCCCTTGTTATCTCTTGCCTCAACTTTTGCAAATCCTTCCCTTGGTCTGCCTCTACGAGGGTTATCCCCCCTTCAGTATATCATGAGTTCTGCGGCCAGACTCATCCATCTCACCACTAGGGATGAGCCTGGTGTTCGATTCAAACCCATGTTCAAATCGAACATCGGCCGTTCGTCGAAACCAGAACTTTGTGGGCCGTTCGCATCAAATTCGTGTGATACGAACGGCCCACAATGCACTGCGCCAGTCGCAGTGCATTGCTGGCTGATGATTGGCCAAGCATGCACTGTGACCCAGCATGCTTGGCCAATTACAGCGCTGGCAGCGAGGAGAGCCATAATTGGCCACAGGCAGGAAGGAAAAACGTATTTTTGCATTGATACGTGTCCCCTGGGGCAGGACCCGGGTCCCCAAACCCTTTTTAGGACAATAACATGCATATTGGCCATTATAAATAGCACTTTAGATTTCGAACGTTCGCGTCCATTGTAATTAATAGGGTTCTAACGTTCGTGCAAACTTTCGGTCCGTTCGCAGGTTCTGGTGCAAACCGAACCCGGGGGTGTTCGGCTCATCCCTACTCACCACCTGCAGAGCATCTGCCACCCACTCTGCCAATCCCTATATTGGCTTCCACCTGCCCAACAAATAAAATTCCAAACACTAACAACAACATACAAAGCCATCCACAACTCTGCCCTGAGCTACAAAACCAATCTTGTCTCCAAATATCACCAACAGTCCACTCCACTTCTCCCAAGACCTGCTAGTCTCTAACTTTCTTGTGACTTCCTTGGAGTTTTTTCTCTTTCACTTTCAGGACTTTTCCAGAGCCTCTCCCTGCCTCTGGAACTCCCTACCCCAATCTGTACAGATATTTCTTTTTTCTTTTTTTTTTTTTCTTTTTCTTTTTTTTCTGTTTTTTTTTTTTTCTGTTTTTGCCACCTCAGTTCAACTTTCCAAGCGGACCTGAAACAACTTTTACTGTTCATCTCTGTCCGTTTTAGTAGTCACATCATTGTACAGATATTTCCTACTCTGTCTGCCTTTAAAAAAAAAACATCTGTTCATCATCAGCCAACAACCAAACTTTTATTTTCACGAGCAACTCATCCCCTCATAGTTTTTAGTTTTTGTATCACTTGTCCCTCCTTTTTTAAATTGAAAGCTCTCACGAACAGAGCCCTCCCAATCCTCTTGTTTTGTATTGTAGCTGTACTGTTTCCCTTTATATTGTAAAGCGCTGTGCAAACTGTTGCCGCTATATCAATCTTGTATTATAGTAATGATTAGACTATGTGCATGGTGGGAATTTTTGTTTAGTTTCGTATGCATCTTTTCATTGAAGAACTTTGTTTCTTCATATTTGGTATGTTGACCAGTTTCATCATTGGAATTAGTTTCATTAGGCCCCTTTCACAATGGGGCGTTTTTCAGGCGCTTTAGCGTTAAAAAAAGCGCCTGTAAAGCGCTTGAAAGAAGCCTCATCTGCAATCCCAATGTGAAAGCTCAAGTGCTTTAAGAGCCCCTTCACACTGCCAGCGCCCCCGAAAAACGCTTGTAAACGCCGCTTAAACTAGCAGCGCTTTACCAGCGTTTTTCAAGCGCTAGTGGGGCGCTTTTAACCCCTGCTAGTGGCCAAATAAAGGGTTAAAAGAGCCCACAAAGCGCTGCTGCCAAAAGCGCTTTTCGGGCATTTTTCAGGCGTTTTTCAGGCGCTTTTCAGGCGATTCCCATTGATTTCAATGGTAAGGGGCGCTTTAGGAGCGGTGTATTCACCGCTCCAAAAGCGCTGCAAAGAAACTGCTTGCAGGACTTTTTTTGACGCCCTGCCAGCGCAGCGCCTCAGTGTGAAAGCACTCAGGCTTTCACATTGGGATTGCAGTTGCGGCTTCTTTCAAGCGCTTTACAGGCGCTTTTTTTAACGCTAAAGCGCCTGAAAAACGCCTAAAAAACGCCCCAGTGTGAAAGGGGTCTTATATTCGTTTTTTTTTTTTTTTTTTGGAAGGTTGCTATATATTCGATATATTATCGAATTGGACAGATTCAATATTTTCGGACACTAGTCCAACTCACCAAGAGAAATAGCATGAGCTGATTGGACAATACCAACTGGCCTCATGTGCATCCGAATAACAAATTCGGATCAATTCGTTATCCAAATTATTGAACAAATTTGTATATTGAATTAATTTCCCCATGGACCCGAAAAACTATTGCATAATGTGACATCATCCGAATGAAACAAATGCATTCGTTCACTTTTTTTGGATCCGTTGACATTCGTTACTATGTCCATTCGGAGACTCGGATACATCCGAATCTCTGAAAATAAAGCTTTCAACCAAAAAAAAATAAACAAAATGAAACGTACATGTCCAGTAATAATAATAAATGGGCAGCCCAATAAAACTGGCCATAAGAATCCAGCCTTGAATTCGGGTCCTTGGGTTTCCATAGGCTCTGGAATATCATGCTGAGTCTTGTAGTTCTACAGTAGAAGTAGTGCCATACGTTTCCCCAAGTGGTGACAGTTCACTCGACGCAACCTAGGAGGGGCATGGGTACGTCAATATACTCGATTTCAGGCCATGTGTTCCATTCGAGCTGCGTGATAGTAGACAGCGTGCCAGTGTCACGTACCAACATGGCTAAATTAATTATGTGATCCTCAGGGGCCTGTTTAGCATGATGAATGTGTCACAGCCATAGCAAGGCTGTAATCTCATTACGGACGGAAGAACCACTGAGGGAGAGGGACCTGTGCCAAGTTTCCAATACAGCCTACATCCTGCTCGTCTAAGAAGCTTGCAATCTATGGTGTGTGTACAACAGGCCTTATTCAATGAGGCAGGGCCTACACACTGCTTGCCTAGAAGGCTTGCAATCTACAGCTGGATTATTCAATGAGATAGTGCCTACACACTGCTTGTCAAAAATCCTGCAGTCTAAGACAAGTGCTCAATTGACGTATTTAATGAGCCTGTGCGTACGCACTGCTCGTCCAAAAAGCTTGCAATCTATGAAAAGTGAATAGTCAATGAGGCAGTGCCTACATATTACTCGTCTCGTCTAGAAGGATTGCAATGTACAGCAGGTGTACAATTGGGTTACTCAATGAGGTAGTGCCTATATATTGCTCGTCTAAAAAGTATGCAATCTTCAGCTAGTGTACAACTGGATTGCTCATTAAGGCAATGCCTACATATTTCTCATCTAGAAGGCTTGCAATCTACAGCAGATGTACAATTGGGTTACTCAATGGGGCAGTGCCTACATATTGCTCATCTAAAAAGCTTTCACTCTATATCAGGTGTACAATTGAATTACTCATTAAGGTAATGCCTACATGTTTCTTGTCTTGAAGGCTTGCAATCTACAGCAGGTGTACAATTGGGTTACTCAATGAGACAGTGCCTATATATTGCTAGTCAAAAAGGCTTGCACTCTACAGCTAGTGTACAACTGGATTACTCATTAAGGCAATGCGTACATATTGCTTGTCAAAAAGGCTGGCAATCTACAGGAGGTGTACAATTGGGTTACTCATTAAGGCAAAGCCTACATATTTCTTGTCTAGAAGGCTTGCAATCTACAGCAGGTGTACAATTGGGTTACTCAATGAGGCAGTGCCTATATATTGCTTGTCTAAAAGGCTTGCAATCTACAGCAGGTGTACAATTGGGTTACTCAATGAGACAGTGCCTATATATTGCTAGTCAAAAAGGCTTGCACTCTACAGCTAGTGTACAACTGGATTACTCATTAAGGCAATGCGTACATATTGCTTGTCTAAAAGGCTGGCAATCTACAGGAGGTGTACAATTGGGTTACTCATTAAGGCAAAGCCTACATATTTCTTGTCTAGAAGGCTTGCAATCTACAGCAGGTGTACAATTGGGTTACTCATTAAGGCAAAGCCTACACATTTCTTGTCTAGAAGGCTTGCAATCTACAGCAGGTGTACAATTAGGTTACTCAATGAGGCAGTGCCTATATATTGCTTGTCTAAAAGGCTTGCAATCTACAGCAGGTGTACAATTGGGTTACTCAATGATTTAGTGCCTAAATATTTCTCGTCTAGAAGGCTTGCAATCTACAGCCAACGTACAACTGGATTACTCATGAGGCATTGACTGCATATTGCTCACTTGAAAGGCTTGCAATCTACAGCAAGTGTACAACCAACTTATTCAATGAACTAGTGCTTTTACACAGCTTGCCCAAAAATCTAGCAATCATGAGTTTAATAGGAAAAGGGCAGTACAACGACCAAGGATGACATGCAAGCATTCAGGAATCTTTCATCGATTCAGTGACAGTACCCGAACACCCGGATGGTAATACGGGTAACGCCACTTTGAAAATCACTATTGTTCTTTGTGCTCTGGTGCCGAATAAGCTAAAATCAAAGGGTATTGTCATTCACACGGGTTCTCATTTTTGCCTGTAAGCAAGCGCAGCAACACAGGCCTGTTCTCTGTATCGGTGCCCAAGGTGCCATTGGAAGCTCAGAGACGTGCCCACCCTTCCTGAAGCTGCATGAATTTTTAAAATAGTATGTGGCTGTCAGACACATTGCACTGCGACAAAAAAACTGGTGCCATACTGCCAATGGGCAACTTGTATCTACCCAGCATGTTGAAGAAACTATGAGTTTTGGCATGCCCTCATCAGAATAATAAGGTAAAAATTAACAGATAAGCAGGACTCACCCAACACAAGGTGCCAAGCTTTCAGCATGTTGAAGTCAATGTGTTATCACCCTTAGACCAGCGGGCATCTCCCTCTCCCAGGAATGGATGTTCGGTGCCAGACGCCAACGTCCTCTCGTTCTTTATTACCCCAAGGCTTTCTGCAGGGTGATATCAAAGAACACAAGGTGGGTGGTGGAGCAATGCAGTACCCCTCCTGGAAATCCTTATACCCAATGCTCTACTCACCTTTAAGGTGCAGTCACTGATTTAACCGCAAGTGCCAGTCTACAGCCAGGCAGTGCTGGAATGAGGACTGGCATGGCAAAGCGATCGAGCAGCAGAAAACGGTGAGGAGCGATAGCTCAGCAATCGGTTGGCTAGCAGTCAGCTATGATGATATTGATCTGTGATCAGCCTGCAAGGATACAGATTCCTTGGCCACCAGGGCGTCAAGATCCCAGGGAATGGGCACACAATTAAGCCGGGTAAGCTTGGTCTGGGAGATCCCGGTCTATGCTAAGACCCCATTCTTGGTCTCCGTATTGTGTCCACCCACCCTGAGCTGTCTGCTTTATCCCACCCCCCCTTCCTCCTCCTCCTCCCACAGCTGAGAGCCTGGCGGGTCCCCTGAGCACAGGATTCTCTCTGTCTGGTCCCTTGGATGTATAGAAGACATTCACTGACTCACCTCCTCCCTGCAGGGCTGGTGCAGTGGCTGTCTGCAGATCTTCCTCAAAGTCTCATGGTCCTACTGCCCGCTGCCACTTCTGCATCCACCACCTGTTAACGGGAAACTAGGATCTTTGTCTAGATTTTTTTTTTATATAGTAAATTTAATCGCTTTAATCTCATTGATGCTTTAACCAGTTCCAGTCCAATTCTGACATTTCTCTCATACAGAAAAATGTGCATTTTTTTTTTTGTTTCTAGAAAATTACTTAGATCTCCCAAACATTATCTACACTCTCCGGCCACTTTATTAGGTACACCTTGCTAGTACCGGGTTGGACCCCCTTTTGCCTTCAGAACTGATTTCATTCTTCGTGGCATAGATTCAACAAGGTGTTGGAAACATTCCTCAGAGATTTTGGTCCATAGTGACATGATAGCATCACACAACTGCTGCAGATTTGTGGGGTACACATCCATGATGAGAATCTCCTGAAGGTGCTCTATTGGATGAGATCTGGTGAGTGTGGAGGCCATTGAATGAGATGTGGTGAGTGTGGAGGCCATTGGAGTACAGGGACCTCATTGTCCAGTGGTGAGATGATTGGAGCTTTATGAGATGGTGCATTATCCTGCTGGAAGGAGCCATGAGAAGACGGGGACACTGTAGTCATAAAGGGATGGACATGGTCAGCAACAATACTCAGGTAGGCCGTGGTGTTTAAATGATGCTCAATTGGTACTAAGGGGCCCAAAGTGTGCCAAGAAAATATCCCCCACACACCATTACACCACCACCACCAGCCTGAACCGGTGATACAGGGCAGGATGGATCCATGCTTTCATGCTGTTTATGCCAAATTCTGACCCGACCATCTGAATGTCGCAGCTGAAATCGAGACTCATCAGACCAACGTTTTTCCAATCTTCTGTTGTCCAATTTTGGTGATCCTGTGCCAATTGTAGCCTCAGTTTCCTGTTATTAGCTGACAGGAGTGGCACCCGGTGTGGTCTTCTGTTGCTGTAGCCCATCTGATTCAAGGTTCCATGTGTTGTGCGTTCAGAGATGGTATTCTGCATACCTTGGTTGTAACGAGTGGTTATTTGAGTTACTGTTGCCTTTCTATCATCTCAAACCAGTCTGCCCATTCTTCTCTGCCCTCTGACAACAAGGCATTTTCCTCTACACAGCTGCCGCTCACTGGATATTTTCTCTTTTTCTTTACAATCTTTTTTTATTGAAATTTTAAGAAATAAGAACAACTGTAACGATCCCACACAGGGGATATAAACATAAAGTATATCATGGCACAGCTTAAAAATGCACATTAAAAGCATATTTGAGCGTAGAAATTATCAAACATCAACAGCCCTCCGGCAAAGGCCAGGGGTCAACATAGGGTAAATGAGCTTAAGTGCTCAGAGGTTAAGGCGTGGCATAGTCCACAAAAAAATTCGAAAAATATGACTAAAATCGGGGTCTTATGTACAAAGAACAAAAATAGAAAAAACACAGAAAAAACAAAAAAAAAGAGATGAGAGAGAGAGAGAAAGAGAGAATATATGGTGAAGAGGGACACAAGAAATGAGAAGGAAAGGCGGAGAAGGAAAAGAGGTGCAGAGCAGGAAGGTTGGGTAGAAAAAAGGGTTCCCCCAGGTCGTGGAGGGGGGGGCTTAGAGGTTGTCAATTAGCGCGGCCTAGGCTGGTCGGGTGCAGAGAGGGAAGAGCGTAGGACCACCACGGGCCCCACACCTTAAGGAACTTGGCATGGGAATAATGGAGAATTCTAGACATCTTCTCATTGATCATGAGAGTCGTTAGGGTGCTCTTCACCACCGCAAACGAGACAGCCGGTTTCTTCCAGGCCCTAGCTATTGTACGCTTTGCAGCGATAAACAAGTAGGTGGCCAGCTTTTGCTGATAAGAAAAGAGGCCCGGGATCGGGCAGTGGAGTAAGGCCAATTTGGCATCCTTGCGGGGGGATGTATGGAAGAGAGTGGACACTGGACAGATATTTTCTCTTTTTCAGACTATTCTCTGTAAACTCTAGAGATGGCTGTGTGTGAAAATCCGAGTAGATCAGCAGTTTTTGAAATACTCAGACCAGCCCGTCTGGCACCAACAACCATTCCATGATCAGAGTCACTTAAATCCCCTTTCTTCCCAATTCTGATGCTCGGTTTGAGCTTCAGCAAGTTATCTTCACCACGTCTAGATGCCTAAATGCATTGAGTTGCTGCCATGTGATTGGCCGATTTACAATTTGTGTTACCAAGCAATTGAACAGGTGTGCCTAATAAAGTGTCTGGTGAGTGTATATTTTTCAGACAGAGATCCCAGAGAATAAAATGGTTGTCATTGTTGCAATTTTTTATGTTGCACAATATTTGCGCAGCTGTTTACCAAACGCAATATTATACCTTTTTTTTTTTTTGGTAAACCATAAAAGATGATGTTAGGCCAAGTAAATATATACCTAACACGCCAGGCTTTAAAATTGCGTACGTCCATGGAATGGGGCACCAAACTATGGTATCTAAAAATTTCCACAAGCGACACTTTAAAAGCCTTTACAGGTTGCTAGTTTAGAGGACGTCTGGTACTGGAATTATTACTCTCTCTCTACCAATGGTGGCGATACATGTGTGGTGCAATCACTGTTTACCTGTTCGCACGGGAACGATGCGTACATTTGCCTTTGCGCGTGAGAACAAGGGGTCGGGTGCTTTACAATTTTTTTGTTATTTAAAAAAATTTAACACTGTACCCTTACATTTTTTTTTTGGATCAACTTTATTGCTATCACAAGAGATGAACAACATCCTTTGTGAATACATGATCCGTGACAGGTCCTCTTTATGGAGAAATCTGGGGTCTATTAGAACCCAGACCTCTTCTTTGGCCTCCAAAGCATCTGATCAAACTGAGATTGGGTAGATCAGATGCTTTCAAAAGCCTGTTTACGTGAAAGTCAAACGCGAAGTGACAAAATCCTCGTCGCTTCCGTCTTCTGACATCACACAGTGGGAGGAACAACATCAAATTCCACTCACTGTGTCTTGGGAACCGTATACCACTGATCATGGAATGGGAGAGCCCGGAAAAGCCGGTGGCGGCAGAAAGGTGGGAGGCGCGATAAATCACACGACAATAGCAGCAAAACTGCAACGCGTTTTAGGTGCCATTGAAAATAATGACACCTGAACCTGCCTTTTGCTATTGTAGTGCGTTTTGAGATCGCGGGCAGAATTGCAGCAATTCTGCCACAATCCCAAAACGCCCAGGTGTGAACAGGGCCTTACGATGGCCATACACAGCTAGAATTTAGCTTGAAAATATTCGCTATTCGTTAGCCGCCAGTAACTGTAGCATGTTGATAGGGACAAGGGCCTCTTCCCTACAACCTTGGGCTGTGGTTGTGGGGATGTGAAGGCAGGGAGTTTATCGGAATATGGGAGCCCCCTTTAAAAAAGGGGCCCCCAGATCCCGCCCCCCCACCATGTGATGAGTATTGAGTAGATAGTACCCCTACCCCTTCACCCCCCCAAAAAAACAGTGTAGTGTAAGAAAAACAGGAGGAGGTTCGTGGGAGCTCTGATGTCATTAATGATGGCTGTAGTCGCCACCGCCGACCCGATAAAAAAAAACTTAAAACAAACTATCTTCCCCCAACAGACATTTTGGCAGCCCAGGTGTCTGACAGTATTTACATAACTATGGGGTGTGGCTATGCAGTGACGTTACACGGAGACCCCGACTCCTTGAGACGCTACAAACTCATTATGCCCGGGGCAATAATGTTAAAAAGGGCGGGTTCTTCGGTTGATTTCACTGCATAACCAGGCCCCATAGTTATAGAAGAACTGTCAGACACTGAAGCTGCCAGAACAGTGGGAGCCTTCATAGGGGGAAGAGTGTTTTTTGGAGCTACCACGGGGGGACATTATTCATTTTTAATAAAGGACTTGTCAAAAACTGTCCCTTGTTTTTGTTACACTACACTGTTTTTTAAGGGTGAATGGGTAGAGGTGTTATGTACCCTGTATTCATTCATATGGGGAGCCAGGATCTTGGGGCTGCCTTTCTTAAAAAGGGCTGCCAGATTCCAAAAAGCCCCCCGGCCTGCACACCCCCACAGCCCAGGGTTGTGGGGAAGAGGCCCTTGTCCCCAAGAGAGCCCCCCCGCCACAAAGCACCCCCCCATGTTGAGGGCATGTGGCCTGATATGGTTGGGGGGGGGCACTCACCCCCCCCCCCCCCTTTCCTTGCCTGCCAGGGTGCATGCTCGGATAAGGGTCTGGTATGGATTTTGCAAGGGTTGGCATGGATTGGGGTATGGATTTTGGGGGAGACCCCACGCTGTTTTTTTTTCCAATAAATTTTGCATTGCTAACATTGCACATGTCGAATGTCAGGTCAGTTAAGATGCTCAACCAACTTGGATGCGACTTCCATTGAATTCAATGGGCTAAAATCGGACCCAAGTCGGACCAAGTTAGTGCAGGAACCTTTTCAAAATTTGAACCGACATGCGTCGGACCAGTTAAGAAGGCTCTCTAGGGAAACATTGATTTTTACATGTGTAATGGCCATAACCCCGAGGGGCGGCCTTGACTTTCTGGGCTTACCAATTGCCTCCTCGTGGCTTGTTGGTTGTTGTCTAGGGGTTCCCAGGGTTCGTACCCAGTGACTTCAGATGCTGACACATAAAAGCCCTTTTCAAGGTTTTTATTTTGCAGGGGTAACATCCAACAATAACACAGTCTCTGGGTTGGATAGAGGGTACGGGTGATAAAACTCAGGCACTTTGAACTGCTGACATCAACTGAATGTCTCTAATTAACCCAGAGAGTAGCCACTCGCAGCTGGGTGCTTCACTGCCAGATAAACCTCTAGCCAGAGATCTAGCAGCCAACATGTGACCCGGAAACTTTGCAAAGTCTCTGCCACAGACTAAATTGTAACTGAAGATAAGTAGGAACCTTTCCTACTTACTGGATCTCTCAGCCTTCTTGGCGATACTGTGGGAAGTGTGGATTCTTTAGTGTCCATACAACTTCAGCTACCAGGCTCTTACTGAGCAGCCAGCTTGTTGGCCCTCCTCCGAAGAGTCCTCCCCTGGTCATTTGTACGAGTTGCCGTGTCCCTCCAATACCGAGAGCACACCGGGACACCTCCGAATCCTTCTTCAGTTACTGGGCCTCGGACTAGCCAGTTCCGAGACTCGGGAACGGACGGATCCCCACCCCAGACCATGAGGGCCTCTGGGGCTTGTCGGATTGACCATGCCTGCGGGACGGCAGACACTCCTGGGCCCTAGACCCCTCGCGGGGCTGCCCGGGACCGGAACCAGGGATCAAAGCAGCCGCCGAACCCTGAACACGTGACTTCAGCACCTTAAATACCCCTCCCCAGACTACGCAGCAGGGCCAGACGCGCCCACTGATTGGCTCTGGGAAAGATTGGTACCCAACACGTCCAACCAGGCCTGGTTCTCGGCCTGTCATGGGTGCCTCACTGCACCCATGACCAGGCGGAACCTTAGTACAGCCCAGCCAGACTGATGCCAAAGTAAATCCTGTACAATTAACCCCCAGAACTCCATTACAGTTCTGAGAAAAACTAAATTTGCACTGATAACGCACACTTAGTAAAGTGTGACCGCTACACATGTCATGCAACATGTGCTCTCAAAGTCGGAGGGGGCCCCCTGGGGACACTAATGTCAGAGGGGGCCCCCCCCTGGGGACACTAATGTCTGTGGGGGCCCCCTGGGGACACTAGTGTCAGTGGGGACCCCCTGGGGACACTAATGTCAGAGGGAGCCCTCTGGGGACACTAATGTCAGAGGGGGGGGCTCTCTGGGACCCTGATGTAAGGAGGGGCTGCCTGGGGACACTAATTTAAGTACAGGGGAACCTCTGCAAGGGGGGCACACTAATGTAAAGGGGGGGCTTTCTTGGGACCCTGGTGTAAAGGGGATCTCTCTGGGGACCCTGATGTAAAGACGGGGCCCTCTGGGCACCATGATGTAAGGAGGGGGCTCTCTGGGGACACTGGTCAGAGGGGGGGGGCTCTCTGGGGACCCTGGGGTAAGTGTGAGGCTCTCTGGGGACACTGATGTCAGGGGAGCCCTCTGGGGACCCTGATGTAAGGGGGGGGGCTCACTGGGGACCTGATGTAAGGAGGGGCTCTCTGAGGACACTGATGTAAGGGGGGCTCTCTGGTGACCCTGATGTAAGAAGGGGCTTTCTGGGGACCCTGATGTAAGGGGAGGCTCTCTGGGGACTCTGATGTAAGGGGAGGCTCTCTGGGAAACCTAATGTAGGGGGAGGCTCTCTGGGGGACCCTGATGTAAGGGGGGGACTCTCTGGGGACCCTAATATAGGGGGAGGCTCTCTGGGGGACCTGATGTAAGGGGGGCTCTCTGGGGACCCTGATGTAAGGGGAGGCTCTCAAAGTCGGAGCGCATGTCGGACCAGTGTGAACCAAGCCGTAGAGGCAGAAGAAAAACTGCCAGATGCCCCTAAGAGCGGATTTAAAGTGGTTGTAAACCCTTACAGACCACTTTGACCTACAGGTAAGCCTAGATTAAGGCTTACCTGTAGGACCAAGAAATATCTCCTTAACCTACACGGTTAAGGAGATATTTTACAAAAATAGGGCACAGCTGTCTATGGCGCATGCGCCGTAGACCGCGGCGCGCAGGTGCACTGGCCGTGCCGCAAGTGAAGGCAAACATGCCGTCACTTACGGCTCCCGCACCGTAGGGACATCATCGCTGCTCCGGCCACTCACAAGTTTAAATCAGTATATTTTGCTAGAAAATTACTTAGAACCCCCAAACAATTAATATATATATTTTTTAGCAGAGACCCTAGAGAATAAAATGGCGATTGTTGCAATATTTTATGTAACACAGTATTTGCGAAGTGGTCTTTCAAACGCAAAGTTTTTGGGGAAAAATACACTTTAATGAATTAAAAACAAAGCAAAACACAATATTTACCCCCATTTTTGTATAATGTGAAAGTTGATATTACGCCTAGTAAATAGATACCCAACGTGTCATGCTTTAAAATTACGCATGCTCATGGAATGGCGACAAACTACAGTACTTACAAAGCTCCAAAGGTGATGCTTTAAATTTTTTTAAAGGTTACCTGTTTCAAGTTACAGAGAAGGAATTTTTGCTGTCGCTCTAACGCGTCTAAAGCGAGCACAGAGGGATGGGGCGCTTTACAATTTATTTTCTTATTTATATACATTTTTTATTTTACACTGTCTTTATTTATTTTGTTATCACTTTTATTCCTATTACAAGGAATGTGATCATTCCTTGTAACAGAAATGAGGAGGACAGGTCTTCTTTATTGAGATATCTGGGGTCAGAAAGACCCCAAATCTCTAATTTACATTTAGAAGCAAAAGAAAACAAATGTTTCTTTTTTTGCTTTAAAAAAATAAATAAAAAATGTACTATGGCCCGGGAACCGTGACATCAGACGTCGCTCCAGTCCTCCAAGGGCATAGAGATGAGTGTTGGCCATCTTGGCCTCACTTTTCTCCATGCTCAGCTAACGGCCCCACCCGATTGCTCCCAGGCTTCACCGATCCATTAGGTAAGCTCAGAAACGACCAGGGGGGGGCAGCGGGAGGGGGTGGTACACTAAAAGTGATCCTGCGAATCTGGCAACAGGACCACTTTTATCTTAAAGCGGTTCTGCACTCATTTCATTTAGTAAATCTCTTTGCCTTCCAAATCAGGCAAAGAGTACTAAATGAAATGTTTTTTTTTTTTTTTTTTTTTTACTTACCTTGTAATTGAAGACTTCCGGTCTTCTCCCTCTGCGGCGGCGGGCGGGGTCTTGCGTCGATCGTCGTCACGCCGCACTGTCTCCTGGGATCTGGTGTCATTGATCCCAGGAGTCAGTGCGGGCATCTTCCGAAATCTCGCGAGATTTCGGCCACATCTTCCGAAATCTCCCGAGATTTCGGCCGCATCTGCCGAAATCTCGTGAGATCTCGGCAGATGAGCCGTTACTGCGCACGCGCGAGTAACGGCAGTGCATGCTGGGCCATCTAAAGTCCCTGTGGGTGTTTCACATGCCCACAGGCAAGATGGCCCCCAGCACTAAAGAAGAAGACGAGGAACTTCATCGGACGAAAACCGGCGGCGATCGAGATGGAAGATGGAACAGGTGAGTCCCCTAATAAAGGTAAGCACACTTTACATTACATCCTAAAAAAAAAAATTTTTTTTCAGAGTGCAGAACCGCTTTAAAGAGTATCAACCATAGTAAAAAAAAACAATACCGGGGTTATGGCATTTAGCTGCTGCCATAAAACCAGTATTTAAAGTGGAGGGCCACCCTAAAAAAATAAAAAATAAAACAGCATTAATATTCTTAAAAAAAAAAAAAAAAACATTTGAATTTTTTTTTTTTTTTTACCAAACCAGAAATCACTGTTGCTAGGCAGTCTTCCTAATCTGCCTCCTTCCTACACGCGCTGATCTTCGGTCTTCTCTCCTCCTCGCGTTGTCTTCTGGGTAATGGGGCGCGCTGTGTTCTGGGAACTGTGTGTTTCCTAACACAGGGCGTCCCATTCACAAAGCGCCGCGCGACTCGCGCATGCGCAGTAGGAAACGGGCGGTGAAGCCGCAAGGCGGCACTGGGACCCGAGAGCCGAGGGACATGTCATCCTCTGCGGCCGACATCGCGGGTGCCCTGGAAAGGTAAGTCTCCTTATTAAAGGTCAGCAGCTACTTTTTTTTTTAGCTGCTGACTTAAAAATCAATTTTTACAGATGAAACACCGCTTTAACGTCAAAGTAATGATGATTTTTTCTATGGACCGGTCCTTTCAGTGTGCATGAGGCTTTAAAGTAGGTCTAAACCATAACTGGATGATATTTAGTGTACAAAAGCACTGTGTATCAAACTGTCTTTTTTTTTTTCTCTCTTTCTTTTTTTTTTTTTTTTTCACAAAACAGTTTTTTCTTTTTTCTCATCTTTTTTGAAAGCCACAGCATTGAAAATGAAAAGCAGTTGCTAATAACCTACAAAATAGCTTTTGTACTATTTATAGAGGTTATATCAGCCTTTTAGGGAAAATTGATTTTTCTTTGAAGAGCCATACAAACATTTTTCGTACATAAAAAGCAAAGAGAACGATGGGAGCTTTTTATACAATGACTTGAAATTTTACATTTCACTGAATGATGCCAGTTTTTCCCCTATTTTCCAGCTGCTTGCTTTTCTGATAGAGGTGGGATGTAACAATTGGGTAAAACTAAACCCTGCAGTCAGTAACGCCGAACCCGGCAGATAAGGTGAAAGGCCAGCAAAATCAAGAGAGGCTTACATCTGCTGAAGTGTAGTGGACCGAAAGTTCCCGTAAATAACAAAGAGCAGCTGAGCCTTATACAGGATGAAACAGTGCAAAACAGTTAACTGGCTTAACAATTAACAGTTCTTAAACATGGAAGTCAAGGTCTGGCAGGTACAACCCATTGTGTACTGAAAAGTTGGGTATGCCGGTATATGGTTGTTCATGTGACAGGGTGGGTACACCAAACTCGGCTTACAATCATTATAGGGGTTGGAACTCTGGCCTTGACATTCTCATTTTGCTTTCGGAAGCTGCGCACGCGTTCTGGTACGTTGCGCTTCCCCCAGAAAGCTCTACTGTACAGTTTGGGTCTCTCTTCCTCCAGTTGTCAAGAGAGTTGTGCAGGCACAAAGGGGAACGCTCGCCGCAAGTTCTCATGATGTAGTGCTCCATATGTAACTGGGTTACATGGGTAATCTGCGCTTTGTAATTTGGGGTAGATAAGCATCTGGTAATTGTGCCCAGTTTGTTCTACAAGTGCTGAGGAAAAGGAGAAGAGGACTCTGGTGGCGGTAGTACCGTATTTATCGGCGTATAACATGCACTTTTTTCCCCTAAAAATCAGGGGGAAATCGCGTTATACGCCGATCCCCTGCCGATTCTGAGCCTTTAGGGCATTCTCACGGCTTTTGGCCGTTCTCGGAGGCTTTCGGCCACTCTCGCAGTCCCGCGTGAGCCGCCAAGAAAGGCCGAAAGTGGCCGAGAACGTCTGAAAGCCGACGAGAACTATCGAGCGCCGCCGAGATACACGGGACATCCGGCTCTGTATCTCGGCGGCGCCATTTTTTAATTCTGCCGGTGGATAGCTGCAAGGTGAACTGGGGCAAGGCTGCAGGAAGGACTGGGGCAAGGCTGCAGGAAAGACTGGGACAAGGCTGCAGGAAGGACTGGGACAAGGCTGCAGGAAGGACTGGGACAAGGCTGCAGGAAGGACTGGGACAAGGCTGCAGGAAGGACTGGGACAAGGCTGCAGGAAGGACTGGGACAAGGCTGCAGGAAGGACTGGGACAAGGCTGCAGGTGAAACTGGGACAAGGCTGCATTGATGGGCATTTAAATTTTTTTTAAGTTTTTTTCCTTAAAGATCCCTCCTAAAAGTTTTTTTCCTTAAAATTCCCGCCTAAACTTGGGGTGCGTGTTATACGCCGATAAATACGGTAATTCCTCCTCTTTGGCTGGGGCATATTCAAGCAACGGGGGCAGATGAATGTCTGGCAACAGAAAATCCAGAATACAGAGGGTGGTGCTGTCCGGACAGTCTACAGCAGGAGAGTCCAATATAGGTGGACTCAAAGATGAGCTCTTAGAGCGCTCCAACAGCTTTCCTGACCAGATGAGATCTTCGATTCGGTGGCATGGGATGACAGCTCGACCCTTCAGCCTGTGGCAGAGGCCATCGCGGTAAAGTGACTCTTATAGGATTTAATAATCTTCGCCGGCGGTTCGATGAGAGTATTAGTTCCATCAGCGGAGGTAGCCTAGGGAAGGTCATCAAAACCAATCTCACCGGAGGATTCCTCTTCAAACAGGCGTCGGAACAGTGGTGTATGTTAGATGTGCCAGCGAGCACGAGGGGTGAGTGTGGCTATGTGCCTCTTGCAGGTATGAACGATTTAAATTCTGATCGGTTGAAAAATGATGGACCATTTCTAATTCTGTGTGAAGAATAGCTTGTTGTAAAGGAGCGGGCTGGGAAGCTGGCCGCCGTGTCCTTAACAACCGATGATTCATCAGCTGTCAGCGGGCTTCCCCACTGAGAGCTAAAATGTAAGCAAAAGAATGCCTGCAATAGAAATAAAAATGTTTTAAAAACAGTGTGGGGGTTCCCCCTATCTAAACCCCCAAATTTTTAAAAGATGGCCTCCCCAAAATCAATACCAGACCCTTATCCAAGCATGCAGCTGGGCAGATCAGGAAGGGGGATGGGGTGAGCGAGCGCCCCCCCCCACCATACATGCCCTCATGCCCATGGGTGGGGTGTTTTGGGTGTTGGGGTCACCGGACTTCTCCACCTCCTCCCTTCGTTAGCAGACGAAGGCACTTGGGGAAGGGGGAGGAGTCCGGTGACGTCGATGTCCGTGATGTCACCGGATCTCCGACGGAACTCATTGAAGACCCGGAAGCCCGGGGGAGAGGTGAGTACTGGTCAAAAGAATTTTGATCGATCAAAAAAATGAATCGATTAATCAAGGAATTAATCTTTAATTTCCACAGCCCTAATATTTAGCTGTTTATATTTACTAAAATAGTTGCATTTCCATGTTCTGTGTACTGTGGGAGACCAGATATAGTGAATGCAGGGTCCGGGGTTTAGTGAGTCTTTAATGATTTGTCCAGCCTAATGATGTCATCAGTCTTCTTTTCCGCAGTCATCAGATTGCAACGTTGTAACTTCTTTAGCAAACCACAAAGGGAGAGGGTTGCAGCCTCAGACATTTGTGAACACAACAAAGAAAACAGCACAGGCCCAGGATTTACATGATTGCGTCACCACTGAGCCAGAAATCGAAATCCTGGGAGTAGATGCTGGCCAAAGATGGTGCCGTCCTTCTGGAGGAAAAAAAAATAAATAAAAATCTCTTTTGAGCTCAGCTTTAAAGGGGTTGTAAACGTTTGTTTTTTATTTTCTAAATAGGTTCCTTTAAGCTAGTGCATTGTTGGTTCACTTACCTTTTCCTTCAATTTCCCTTCTAAATTTTCTTTGTTTTCTTTGTCTGAATTTCTCACTTCCTGTTCCTCCTCAGTTGTTCTGGCTGACTAAACACCACTCGGATGATGGTGTGAAGTTTACTGAGGAGAAACAGGAAGTGAGAAATTCAGACAAAAAAAAAAAAACATTTAGAAGGGAAATCGAAGGAAAAGGTAAGTGAACCAACAATGCACTTGCTTAAAGGAACCTATTTAGAAAATAAAAAACAAACCTTTACAACCCCTTTAATTCTGTTTAACCTCTTTATGACCGCCCACAGTCATTTGACGGCGGCAAGAAACATCTGTTGTTCCGGGCCGCCGTCTTACGACGGCGCTTCCTTTGCGGCCACTAGGGGGCGTGCGCGCACCAGCTGCGTCACTGGGGACCCGATGCGCGTGCCCGGCAGCCGCGATGTCCGCCGGCCGCGATGTCCGCCGGGCACCCGCGATTGCCCAGTAACTGAGCAGGACATGGATCTGTGTGTGTAAACACACAGATCCACGTCCTGTCCGAGGAGAGGAGACCGATGGTGTGTCCCTTGTACATAGGGACACCATTCGGTCTCCTCCCCCAGTCAGTCTCCTCCCCCCCACAGTTAGAATCACTCCCATAGGGAAAATATTAACCCCTTGATCACCCCCTAGTGTTAACCCCTTCCCTGCCAGTCACATTTATACAGTAATCAATGCATTTTTTATAGCACGGATCGCTATATAAATGTGAATGGTCCCAAAAATGTGTCAAAAGTGTCCGATATGTCCGCCGCAATATCGCAGTCACGATAAAAATCGCAGATCGCCGACATTACTAGTAAAAAAAAAAAAATAAATAAAAATGCTATAAATCTATCCCCTATTTTGAAGACGCTATAACTTTTGCGCAAACCAATCAATATACGCTTTTTACCAAAAATATGTAGAAGAATACGTATCGGCCTAAACTGAGGAAAAAATGAGTTTTAAAAAAAAATTTTAATTGGATATTTATTATAGTAAAAAGTAAAAAATATAGCGTTTTTTCAAACTTGTCCCTCTTGTTTATAGCGCAAGAAATAAAAAACGCAGAGGTGATCAAATACCACCAAAAGAAAGCTCTATTTGTGGGGAAAAAATGATAAAAATTTTATTTGGGTACATCGTTGCATGACCGCGTAATTGTCATTCAAAATGCGACAGCGCTGAAAAATTAAAAATGGCCTGGGCAGGAAGGGGGTGGTCATGCCTGGGAGGCAAGTGGTTACAAATGCATCATGTAATTGTATTTTGCCATAACAAGATAAAAAAATATAATGCAGTACTGAGGGAAACCAAAAGCTCTGGGATTCTATAGGAAGGGCAGAAATAAAAGGAAATTAGAATAATTGGCAAAATTTACGCGTCTTCGCAAAGAGGGAGATTTGTGAGTGACAACGCAGTCAGACTGCAAGACAGCATTCGCCGCCAGCAGATGCCACACTGATCTGATTTAGCAAATCTCTGTTGTAGTTCACCTCTAATTATCCATCTGTTATTTTGTATCTTTACCGAGCTTAACCCACTCATCAATCTGCCAGGCTGGCGTCAGACGTCAACTGTCGTCCCCACAGTCCTCCCATCATGCCGCTCTCCACAGATCCCTGTGTGGAGGTCCATATACGGCTCTCTGTAATTAATTCTATAACACATTCTCTGCCCAATAAAAGAAAAGAAATTGTGCTGTTTTTCTTAAGAAATGCGGGGTAATTTTTTTTTTTTACTTACATAAAAGCGGTATTAAACTCAAAAGCAAATATTAGATTGCAGCTTACCAATTCCTAAATGTGACGGCTGCATTTGTTTTCTTTTTTAGGCTTTCTTCTTTTTTGGTCTCGTGATCCAGCCAATACATATACATATATAATCCAGACGGCTACAGCGTGGTCGGCTTATTCTGGGCTTATATATTGATTTTGGTCTAAACAGTCCAATCCTAGTCTAATGTACAATGAAATCTCTGTATAGGAAAGACATAAACTTATCTATAATCTATTGTAAAACCACCAAAGATTTCAAACGCGTTTCAACTAAGATATAGTCTTCTTCAGGGAGTAGAGATGTGAACATATTTAATTGACCAGAAAACTGTAGTGCATCTCAAGGGTTCGATGGTAGGGGGGGGTCAACTCTAGTGGTGGCTGGTGCTCAATATTTGAGGGGGGGGGGGTGGGTTTCGGGGGGGGGGGTGGACTAACAAATCTCCCCCCTCACTTGCACCGCCCCCCCCCCCCCCCCCGCAAGACAGACAGGAAGGCTGCCTTACTTTAGGCGATGACGAGGATCATTGAGGATGAGGACTGGGGTTGCTGCTCCTCGCTGGGATAAAAGTGAAGAGCTGGGGTTTCTCCTCCCGGTCGAATAGGAAGTGGGTTCTGAGACCCGTTGACCCAGGAGTCCCGATGCTGCGTACACACGAGCGGATTTTCTGTCAGAAAAATCTTGGATGTTTTTTCAGACGGAATTCCGCTCAAGCTTGTCTTGCATACAGACGGTCACAGAAAAGTTTGCTGAACTTTCGACCGTCAAGAAGGCGGTGAAGTCCAACACTACGTCAAGCTGAGAAAATTAAGTTCAATGCTTCCGAGCATGCGTCGAATTGTTTCCGACCATGCGTAGAAATTTTGCGCATCGGAATTGCTATAGCCGATCGAAATTTCCGATCGGAACTTTTTCCGACTGAAAAATTGAGAACATGCTCTCAATCTTTTGCTTGCTGGAATTCGCCCAGCAAAAGTCAGATGGAGCCTACACACGGTCGGAATTTCCGACCAAAAGCTCTCATCGGTCTTTTGCTGGCTGCATTTCCGATCGCGTGTACGCGGCATAAGACTCCCAGGCCAATCGGGTCTCAGGGCCCGCTTCCTTATCGGCCGGGATAAAAATCAGGAAGACAATAGCCAATATTAATTCGCTATTGTCACATAACTGGGTGGGCTCAGGGCGCAGTGCTCTGCGCCCCGAGCCCACCCTTTTTTTTTTTTTTAAGCAAATTAGAGCCTCAGGCCCTAATCACGTGCTTCCAAAACAAAACAAAAAACCCCATTGAAATCCATGTGTCCAGCACCCTGCATGGAGATTAGGGGGTGGGCGCATAGATTAGGGGGGCGGCCACTGCTCAACTCAAAGACTCACAGAGGATCTAAGGTGGTCAGCTTTTCTGAACGCCTTGTCTCCTGGCAAGAGAAAAGCAGCTTACAAAACGTGCCTAAATCTGCAATTTACTAATGTGTTTAGGTACGCCAAGCGTCTGGCTGTTCATTCATTCCATTGGTTAGAATATTCATTTATTCTGGCCACTGAAATAAATGGCTGCTTAAATGCTAAATGCACCTAGAGGGCGTTTTTTTTCTGCTCACTCTACTTCTGAATGCGCAAGTGGTGTTCATTTTTTTCCTGCCTCTAAACACTTGTGTAGTGTCTTGAAAAAGTATTCATACCCCTTGAAATTTTCCACATCTTGTCATGTTACAACCAAAAACGTAAATGTAATTTATTCGGTTTTTATGTGATAGACCAACACAAAGTGGCACATAATTGTGAAGTGGAAGGAAAATTATAAATGGTTTTCAATTTTTTTTTTTTTTTAACAAATAAAGCTGTGAAAAGTGTGATGTACATTTGTATGGCGCCCCCTGAGTCAATACTTTGTAGAACCTCCTTTCACCGCAATTACAGCTGCAAGTCTTTTTGGGGATGTCTCTACCAGCTTTGCACATCTAGCGAGGGACATTTTTTGGCCATTCTTCCTGGCAAAATATCTCAAGCTCTGCCAAATTGTAAGGAGAGCGTCTGTGAACAGCAATTTTCAAGTCTTACCACAGATTCTCAATTGGATTTAGGTCTGGACTTTGACTGGGCCATTCCAACACATGAATATGCTTTGACCTAAACCAGGGGTCTCCAAACTTTCTAAACAAAGGGCCAGTTTACTGCCCTTTAGACCTTAGGGGGGCCGGACTGTGGCTCGTGGGAGTAGAAAATGGTATCAGTGAAAATAATGCCCCATCTTTGGTGTCAGTAGAGGAATAGCTCCTCATTGGTGTCAGTGGAGGAATAGTGTCTCGTATCAGTGGGAGAAAGTGTCCCAAGGGCCTGATAAAAGCAAAGGGCCGCATCCGGCCTGCAGTTTGGAGACCAATGATCTAAACAATTCCATTGTAGCTCTGGCTGTATGTTTAGGGTTGTTGTCCTGCTGGAAGGTGAACCTCCGCCCCAGTCTCAAGTCTTTTGCAGACTCTAACAGGTTTTCTTCTAAGATTGCCCTGTATTTGGCTCCATTCATCTTCCCATCAACTCTGACCAGATTCCCTGTCCCTGATGAAGAAAAGCATCCCCACATCATGAAGCTGCCACCACCATGTTTCACAGTGGGGATGGTGTGTTCAGAGTGATATGCAGTGTTAGTTTTCCACCACACATAGCGTTTTGCTTTCAGGCCAAAAAGTAAAATTTTGGTCTCATCTGAGCAGTGGACCTTCTTCCACATGTTTGCTGTGTCCCCAACGTGGCTTCTCACAAACTGCAGACAAGACTTCTTATGAATTTCTTCTTGTCACTCTTCCATAAAGTACAGATTTGTGAAGTGCACGACTAATAGTTGTCCTGTGCACAGATTCTCCCACCTGAGCTGTGGATCTCTGCAGAGTTACCATGGGCCTCTTGGCTGCTTCTCTGATTAATGCTCTCCTTGCCGGCCTGTCAGTTTAGGTGGACGGCCATGTCTTGGTAGGTTTGCAGTTGTGCCATACTCTTTCCAATTTCAGATGATGGATTCAGTGCTCCGTGAGATGTTCAAAGCTTGGGATAGTTTTATTTTTTTATAACCTAACCCTGCTTTAAACTTCTCCACAACTTTAACCCTGTCTGGTGTGTTCCTTGGCCTTCATGATGCTGTTTGTTCACTAAGGTTCTCTAAGAAACCTCTAAGGGCTTCACAGAACATCTTTTATACTGAGACTAAATAACACACAGGTGGACTCTAGTTACTAAATTAGGTGACTTCTGAAGGCAATTTGTTCCACTAAATTCTAGTTAGGAGTATCAGAGTAAAGGGTGTTGAATACAAAAAGTATGCCACACTTTTCAGATATTTGTTTAAAAAAAAAAAATTTGAAAACCATGTATCATTTTCCTTCCACTTGACAATTATGTGCCACTTTGTGTTGGGCTATCACATAAAAATTTCAATAAAATACATTTAAAAAGGAACTAGTGTCTGCTCACATAATTTGTAATAAAAACATCTTTGACATTCTGAAGCTTCCCTCCAACCACTTTGCATATTATTTTATGATTTTTGTGATTCTGTACTTGCCAAATATGCTGCAGAAATCTCCCTCCACTAAGTCTGGCTGCAGCCATTTTAACTGTGGGCAGCAGAAGCTGCTGCCTGTTCACTTCCTGGATTTACACAGAAGCACAGCTGCAGCTCTCATTGGCCCTCTTATGACTCACCCCCCCCCCCCCCCTCTTCCTGGAAAATTCTCAGAGTGAGAAAGAGCTGTGTATGATGTCATACGCCTAGGCTTTTTTTCCCCCAGACAAGAAAAAGGAAGTGGGCTGTATAAGGGATTTACTGGCAGAAAAAAATAAGTTTTATTATGGACATGCCGCCCTCACAACCACCACAATGTGTGGCAAGGGGCGGACCAACACCCAGCACCCACGTTGGTACGCCAGGACATTGTTAGCCACGTCTTGGAGGAGGGATGCAGAAGGGAACGGCGTTCCTGCTGTGGAAAAAGTACAAGAACACAATTCCCATACATTTCTGGAGGACTCGAGCCCTGGCCGATCCCTTTAATAAAAAAATAAATAAATAAATACAAATTTTAGCTGCACATCTGACTTCATCTCATGATAACTTTCCCTCCCAAAATGTCCAATTTATCAACTCGAAGATTTCATCTTTAAGCTGACCATACACTAGTAGATTTTCATACAAACATTCATATGAAAATTTTCAGTTTACACTATTTGACAAATGTTAAAACATTTTTTGCTTTTAGCATTCAAATGTTGGAATAAATGTAATTTCCCCAAACAAAAATCTAATACTGTTAGAAACTTGTTCAAGGAAGAAAAACATTTCCATGCCTTTTCTTCAAATGTTCTTGTAAAAAACAAATGCCGATATGACCCCACTAATGTTAAGAAAATTGAGAGAACGTTACCAAAATTAAAAAAAAAAAAAAATGCAAAATAAAATTCTACTAGTGTATGGCCAGCATGACATGTCCAACTGCTGAAAGCCTTTATTTCCTGGATTCTATGTAAATAAAACTCTGAATTATCTTAGTTTTGGCATTAGTGGTACGTTAAATTAACTGAATGTGTAAATGAATAGTCTCATGCCAGTCCACCCCAACCCATTTATAGTCCCCTTGTCCTTGCGTCAATCTTCCAGCAGTCAAACTCTTTAAAAGCTTTGTGTCTGAGGATGAGGTTCTCCTATGAAAGTTTCGGGGCCCACTCAGGTCCAACCACTGTATTACGGCAGTAGGTTACATGCTTCCCCATACCCAAAATTGCATGGAATGTATGAAAGCTCCAGGAGGTAGTACCACAACGGTGAGTATTTATGGGCTGGGGGGTGGACCAGTGTCATTTCACGTTCCTGTAAGGGAAGATAACTCATGCATACATCTTTTTGAAACTCGGATCAATGTAGCAACTTTTATATTGATGGGTTTACTTCCTCTTTGTTTCCCTGCAAAGGTAAAGCACAATGGACTACAATGCATCGCATCGCATAGTAGTCCATTATGTGTCACTTACCTGACACAGGAGCCAGCGATGTCACCGCTGTCCCCTTGTGTACGGTGCCTCCATCTTCTTGATGGGTCTCGCTGCTCCGGCACTGTCATTTGACGGAGCCGCAATGACGTCACTCCCGCACACGGGAGCCGCCACTCGCGGCATATCGCCGTTAACAGCGGCGCGCTCAATAGCATGCGCCGTAGACAGCGGTGCCTGTCTTTTGGCAAATATCTCCTTAACCGTGTAGGAGATATTTCTTGGACCTACAGGTAAGCCTTAATCTAGGTTTACCTGTAGGTCAGAGTGGTTTGTAAGGATTTACAACCGCTTTAAAATCATGCTGGTCCATCCAATAAGGTTTGTAAAATACTTTTATTGTAATCCATTAACCACTTCAGCCCCGGACCATTTGGCAGCCAAAGGACCAGAGGTCTTTTTTCAATTTCGCACTGCACTACTTTAACTGGTAATTGCGCGGTCATGCAATTTTGTAACCAAACGAAATTTGCGTCCTTTTCTTCCCACAAATAGAGCTTTCTTTTGATGGTATTTGATTGCCTCTGTGATTTTTATTTTTTTGCGATATAAACGGAAAAAGAGCGAAAATTTTGAAAAAAAAAGAGATTTTCTACTTTTTGTTATAAAAAAAATCTAATAAACTCAATTTTAGTCAAACATTTGGGCCAAAATGTATTCAGCCACATGTCTTTAGTAAAAAAAATGCCAATAAGCGTATATTTATTGGTTTGCGCAAAAGTTATAGCGTCTACAAACTAGAGTACATTTTCTGGAATTTACACCGCTTTTAATTTATGACTGCCTATTTCATTTCTTGAGGTGCTAAAATGGCAGAGAAGTACAAAACCCCCCCCAAATGACCCCATTTTGGAAAGTAGACACCCCAAGCTATTTGCTGAGAGGCATGTTGAGCCCATTGAATATTTTTTTTTTTTAGTCCCAAGTGATTGAATAAAGACAAAAATAAAAAAGATTTTTTTTTTTTTTCAAAAAGTTGTCACTAAATGATATATTGCTCACACATGCCATAGTTATATGTGGAATTGCACCCCAAAATACATTTTGCTGCTTCTCCTGAGTATGGGGATACCACATGTGTGGGACTTTTTGGGAGCCTAGCCGCGTACGGGGCCCCGAAACCCAAGCACCGCCTTCAGGATTTCTAAGGGTGCAAATTTTTGATTTCACTCCTCACTACCTATCACCGTTTCGAAGGCCATAAAATGCCAAAATAGCACAAAACCCCCCCAAATGACCCCATTTTGGAAAGTAGACACCCCAAGCTATTTGTTGAGAGGCATGGTGAGTATTTTACAGCTCTCATTTGTTTTTGAAAATGAAGAAAGTAAAGAAAAAAAAATTTTTTTTTCTTTTTTTCAATTTTCAAAACTTTGTGACAAAAAGCGAGATCTGCAAAATACTCACCATACCTCTCAGCAAATAGCTTGGGGTGTCTACTTTCCAAAATGGGGTCATTTTGGGGGGTTTTATGCCATCTGGGCATTCCATGGCCTCCGAAACTGTGATTGGCAGTGAGAAGTGAAATAAAAAAATTACACCCTTAGAAAGCCTGAAGGCGGTGATTGGTTTTTGGGGTTCCGTACGCAGCTAGGCTCCCAAAAAGTCCCACACATGTGGTATCCCCGTACTCAGGAGAAGCAACAGAATGTATTTTGGGGTGTATTTCCACATATGCCCATGACATGTTTGAGCAATATATCATTTAGTGACAACTTTTTGTAAAAAAAATATATATATATTTTTTTTTTTTCATTATTCAATCTCTTGGGACAAAAAAAAAAAATATTTAATGGGCTCAACATTGCTCTCATCAAATAGCTTGGGGTGTCTACTTTCCAAAATGGGGTCATTTGGGGGGGGGTTTGAACTGTCCTGGCATTTTATGCACAACATTTAGAAGCCTATGTCACACGTCACCCACTCTTCTAACCACTTGTAGACAAAGCCCTTTCTGACACTTTTTGTTTACATGAAAACATATTTTTTTTTTGCAAGAAAATTACGTTGAACCCCCAAACACTATATATAATGTTAAAGCAAAGGCCCTACAGATTAAAATGGTGGGTGTTGCATTTTTTTTTTCCACACAGTATTTGCGCAGCGATTTTTCAAACGCATTTTTTGTGGAAAAAATACACTTTTTTTTATTTTAATGCACTGAAACACACTATATTGCTCAAATTTTTGATGAAATAAAAAATATGATCTTAGGCCGAGTACATGGATACCAAACACGACATGCTTTAAAATTGCGCACAAACACGCAGTGGCGACAAACTACATACATTTTTAAAAGCCTTTAAAAGCCTTTACATGATACCACATTAGATTCACGGAGGAGGTCTACTGCTAAAATTACTGCCCTCGATCTGACCTTCGCGGTGATACCTCACATGCATGGTGCAATTGCTGTTTACATATGACGCCAGACCAACGCTTGTGTACGCCTTTGCGCAAGAGAAGGGGGGGCAGGGGTGCTTTTTTTTTTTTTTTTTTGTTTTTTTTTTATTTATTTAGCTTTTTTATTTTATTTTTAAACTGTTCCTTCCATTTTTTTTCTTTGTTATGATTTTTATTGTTATCTCAGGGAATGTAAATATCCCCTATGATAGCAATAGGCAGTGACAGGTACTCTTTTTTTGAAAAAATTGGGGTCTATTAGACCCTAGATCTTTCCTCTGCCCTCAAAGCATCTGACCACACCAAGATTGGTGTGATAAAATGCTTTCCCAATTTCCCAATGGCGCGGTTTATATCCGGGAGGGGGGACATTCCCTCCCACTGCTTGTAAAAGCAGTCTAGAGGCTAATTACCCGCTAGAATTGCTTTTACATGAAAGCCGATCACTGGCTGAAAAGAATGATACCAAGATGATACCTAAACCTGCAGGCATCATTCTGGTATAACCATTCAAAGTCCAGCAACATACTGGACATATATTGTAATCTTTTTTTTTTCATGCAGCCTCTTGGCTGAACGAAAAAAAGAGATTGATTGGTGGGTATGCCCACCATTAGAATACCTCCCTTCATCCACCCACTTCTAATGATGGGCATACATGCACCATTTATATATGCCGATGCATGGGGCATCCTCCCGCAAAAGTTATGCCGTGTACACACGGTCGGAATTTCGACCGTATGTACGTGGCATTAGGAGCCAATCGCTCCTCCCCCCCCTGCTGCCCCCATGCTTCGGCATATATGCTCTTTTTTTTAACTGTGGTGGTGAAATCACCTCCTACAGCGTTGGAGTCGCGGCTTTATGTATCGTGGGAGCAAACGCTGTTGCTGTCAAGATAAATAAATCCGCGTTGCAACTGAATGGCGCACCTGAAAACAAAAAAATGCTTAACACTAAAACACAGTAAACAAAATTACATACCTGAAAAGCAAGCATGATAAAACATAATAAAACATTGCAGAATAGAATGGAGTAAAAAAAGAGCAACAATAGAGAGAGAATAGAGTGAGAGAGAAAACAATAAAACGACAACTATTAAAGCTCCTGACTGAAGCGACTGTATCAAAACGCTACCACAAAAAAAATGTTAGCGATCGCAGGGATCAGGCCTGACTCTGCGAACGCTGCAGTTATGTGTGCTTAGTGTTTTGTAAGTGACAGTGATCGATCGATACTGCACTTGGGTGGGCTGGGCGGGGCGGAGGGGGAAAACGCAGGTGCTAGCAGGTATCTGGGCTGATCCCGCTAACAATGCGGTTTTTTTTGGAACCCTAAACTGCTGGGACGCTAGTATAGATCTGATCAGATCAGATATTGATCTGTTCAGATACTGTGCCACTAAGGGAGGTGTATGCTTTGTGCGTGGGTGTTTGCGGTACTGGCACTAACCTGGGGCGACGCAGACCTTATTTGACCCTAAAACCTAATTGATATCACCCGCCGGGCGATCAGGGGGTTAAACCGTTATTGGGTAATAAATGGCGGGTGCCCTGACAGTATAAAAAACAAGCTAACTAACCAGCGTCACCCGTAACAGTAATACAAAAAAAAAACTGGTTACCTAGCGACACTAATGCAGCGATCAGAAAAACGATCGCTTAGTGACACTGGCAAAAGGGGGTGAAAGGGTTAACTAGGGGCAATCAGGGGGTTAAAACCTTTATTAGGTAATATATGGGGGTACCTGACGCTATATAAAAACCTGACGGGGAACCTAAATAACGAAATAACTAACTGGCTAACCAGCGTCACCAGTGACAGTTATACAGTGATCACTGGTGAAAGGGTTAACTCTAGGGGCAATCAGGGGTTAAAACCTTTATTTAGGTTGTAATATGGGGGTACCTGACCTATAAACCTATTTATGAACCTATATAAACATGGCGGTTACCTAAAAAAAAAAAAAAATGGTTACCTAGCGACACTAATGCAGCGATCAGAAAAACGATCGCTTAGTGACACTGGCAAAAGGGGGTGAAAGGGTTAACTAGGGGCAATCAGGGGGTTAAAACCTTTATTAGGTAATATATGGGGGTACCTGACGCTATATAAAAACCTGACGGGGAACCTAAATAACGAAATAACTAACTGGCTAACCAGCGTCACCAGTGACAGTTATACAGTGATCACTGGTGAAAGGGTTAACTCTAGGGGCAATCAAGGGGTTAAAACCTTTATTTAGGTTGTAATATGGGGGTACCTGACCTATAAACCTATTTATGAACCTATATAAACATGGCGGTTACCTAAAAAAAAAAAATGGTTACCTAGCGACAGCAGTGACACTAATACAGCGATCAGAAAAACGATCGCTTAGTGACACTGGCAAAAGGGGGTGAAAGGGTTACCTGGGGGGCAATCAAGGGGTTAAACCTTTATTAGGGGGGGGTGGGGGGCTACCTTGGACCTAAAACTAACTGCACTGACAGTTATTACAGTCACACTGACACTAAATGCAGTGATCAGTAAAAAAATGATCACTGCAATTAGTGACACTGTGACTGGGGGGGGGAGGGGGTGATCTGGGGGGTGATCTGGGGGTGACAGGGGGGTGTTTTGTGTGCCTATGTGTACTGGTGTCAGTGTACTGTTGGTGCACTAACCTGTGTGTGTTGACAGCTCGGCGTTCCGGTCACATAGACCGGCGCACCGAGCGTGACATCACTTCCTCTGCCTGTGTTTTGATTGACACAGACAGAGGAAGCATCTGATTGGCCAGGAGCGATCGCGAGGGGGTGGCCAGAAACCACTGGCCGTCCCCTCATCCCGGATCGCTCCTGAAGCGATCCCGACCGTCCCCGCCGGCCGGGGGGGGGTGCGATCGGACCCCCCACGCGCCTGAAGAATGGCACGTACAGGTACGTGGTTCTGCCTGTACGTGCCATTCTGCCGACGTATATGTACATGGGGCGGTCGGGAAGTGGTTAAGGGAGCAGGTAGCCAGCAGGACATGTCCCAGAAGTGCAAAAACATGTACTGGTATGTGATTTTGGACAGGAGTGCGGCCTTATATGTACTGTATACAGTTTGCAGGCTGTAAGGCTAGATAATGGGGTGAATGACCCCCATTTGGCTCAGAAACTGAACAGGTTGGAGTAGAGACAGGAATTGGGGCAATGACACTGGCTCAGAAGACCCACCAGCACTAGCTGGTGATTTGAATTGATGAACTGAGGCAGGCACTAGTCACAAACCCTAGCTTAAAGCCTTTAAAACACCAACTCATGCACCCAAGCATTTAGAATGAAAGCCATCCCAATGTCCACAAACGCTAACAGAAGGCCCACATTCATGGTTAAAGTTGAGTTCTAGGACTTGTGGAAGGCCTGGAAGCTCAGCTTGGGTTTTGGACTAGGGCTATTGGGGCCACAGAGTAATGAAAAGCACTTTCAAGACCATTGCTGGCCATACACTATACGAAAAATCAGCCGAACCGATTTTCGAAAAACGAAAACATTCGGCCGTGAGTGCAAACTCTAGTGTCATCATGTAATGACCGATAAATTGTTCAGTGGACATAAGAATGAATTATTTGGTTATTTACATATACCTAGTGCAGACGGGAAACACATCAACCTTTCAATTTATCGCTCGGCAGAACATTTCCAATCCTGTCCTTCGCTTTTTCAGCTCAAATACCTCCCAACTATTATCGATTTTGTGCCCATTAACTGGCAGAAAAACTAAACAAACAAACTGTCTAAATGACCGTAATTCGGGCGATTTTTCACATAGTGTATGGCCAGTATAAGTCTTCGGCTTTTGGCTGTGGTATGCAGATTAGACATTGTGCTTCGAAGGCTATGCAGCATAAGCACTTCTTCATTGTGCATTCCACAGTCAAGACTTTGGCTAAAGTGTTTTCTGCATGTGAACTGACAGGAGACTCATATCGGAAATTAGATAGGGAAACCTTGAACAGATTAGTAAAACTATAGTAGAGTTGCAGTGTTTTGTTCCAATTGTTTTAAAACCAAAAAGGGAGCAAACCACAGTAATCAGATTCCTTCTAATAAAGCCTTAGACCAGTGCCAAAGCTAAAACATGGTACATAAGGCCTGCCAGAAGTAACTAGAGAGGGCCTCCCACCACTTATTGGTGGGGTCCTTGAAGACAGATGAAGCCTGCACTGGATCCACCAAGCTGGATGAACACTTGGTAAAAGTCCTCTTCAAAACACATACAAGACCAGTAAGCTCTTGGGAGGTACACATCTTGTCAGGATATTTAGTTTCCATAAAAAAAAAAAAACAAAAAAAAAAAAAACCCTGAAGTGCTTGGAAGGAGATCCTGTACCCAAAAGACCCCTTTCACACTGGAGGCGTTTTTCCAGGCGCTACAGCGCTAAAAATAGCGCCTGAAAAAAGCGGCTCCATTCAACTCCAGTGTGAAAGCCCGAGAGCTTTTACACTGGAGCAGTGCGCTGGCAAAGCGTCAGAAAAAGTCCTGCCAGCAGCTTCTTTGGAGCGGTGGACTCACCGCTCCTCCCCATTGAAATCAATGGGGCAGCACTGCTATACTGGTAGTGTTTTGCGGACAGATTTAACCCCTTTTCACCGCTAAAATAGCACCTCTTTACCACTGGCGGCACAGTGTGAAGGGGGGGGTCGGGTCTAAAATCTGACATTAGTACAGCGATCTCCCTGCTGAGCCATTGTGTTATGACAGCTGCCTCCCCAAAAAACATAGCAGTGCTGGCAGCCAACGACAGAGCTGACCAATTGGCAGACCTTTTTCAGTCATGCCCTATTGACCGAAGCCAGGTGTTGGGCCAGCTTCTGTCAAGACCAGCTACCATACACAGGCCAAAACGTTGGACGTATCAGCTGGTTCAATAGAAACTGGCCAATATTCAGCCTGTGTGTACGGGGCTTAGGGTTGTAGGCAGATAAGTACAATTTTGCAGTGCAATATTGATCCAGCTTGGGCCAATGCAAGTCTTCCTGTGGCAAGAAGCTCTCCATATATTTAGTGAACAGACAGTTGCTCCGCACAGGAACCATTCAGAACACATTTCACTCTTATTGAATGCGAAGCCTTCTCTGAAGGGACAAGGTGGAGAGGACGATTATTAGTCCAACATAGTTGAACTTCCATTTTAAAAAAAACGCCTGGAATTGGGCTTAAAAAAAGGGGTTGTAAAGTTGTTGTTTTTTTTTTTTTAAATACAGGTTATATTTACCTCCTTTGTGCAAGGGTTTTGCAGAGTGGCCCCGATCCTCTTCTGGGGTTCCTCAGCAGTGATCCTGGCTCCTCTTCTCAAGTGTCCCCACGGAGAGCCGCAATCCATGGGGGCACTCGTGCGGCACGCTCCCGAGTCCTGCAGCTGCGTCCATTGACACAGAGAGCAGGATTCAGCCCTGCGTCTCTGGGTTTGATTGACAGCGGCGGGAAACAAAAAGGCTCATCACTACAACGATCGGGTTCAAGTAAAAAGGGGGGCTGCTGCCCTACAGGTCTTTTTTTACATAAATGCACAGAATACATCAAGGTGAAAAACCTTGGAGGATTTACAACCCCTTTAAAAGTTCCCATTTTCTCTATTTTGATGCATTTACTAGAGCTGTCAGGATGACTACTCCCCTTAGTGTTTATTTGGCTGCAAGTCAAAGAAACCTGAAACCACCAATATGAAAACTGCTTGTATTTAACTAGACAAATACATTAAATCACTTTCTATATCAAATATACAAAAAAAAGGCACAGAATTATATTTTAGGAATTAAACCACCTGCAAATGCCCCATTTCCAGGGCAAGTAAATGTTCCAAAGAATTTTCAGAGAATGAGAAAGCTATACAAACATGAGTAGCAACTTCACTATATAACAGTTACAAGCTTGTCATGCAGGTGAGCTACCGTGAATGGTAGTGAACTAAGCCTGGCGCCAGAAACCACAAAGAAAGTCCAGCGCGGGCATTGTGGGTGCACGGCTCCCCAAACTGCCATACAAATATGGCATAAAAGCTTTGGATATGCCCAGTCTTGTGATCAGCAAAAAAAAAAAAAAAATAGTCCTGCTTTAACCAGCGCTAGCTGTACAGCCCCACATTTTGCTTTCAGTTCATTAGCTGGACAAGCGGTTTGATTGGTCAGGAGACGTCAGTCCAAAGTGAAGGAACCGATCAGCATCCGATCGTCCACATTCCCCCTTTTTTCCCCCTGTGGCTCACAGGAGCTCAGAACTGCTGTACGATGAGTTTCTTCTTGATGTCGTGCGCAAATCTGTTCATTTTGAACAACTCGCTGTCATAAAATGCCGAAAGGTTGTGGATGTTAATCTGCCGGGCCTGAAATAAAGGAGGAGAGAATTTAATATAAATAATAAAAATTATCATCACAAGTAGGTTATAATGGAGAGTCATAATGAACTGAGCCATCGCAGGTCAGGAAACGTTATAATAGGGGCCGTTATCTCAACTGATGTGCCGGCTCAGCAAACAAGTCACTCCCATGTTCAGCTGTAACCTTTCCATGCTGGTATCACGCTTAAAATATAAAACATCAGCTTTGATTTGCTGGAGAATTTCACGAGTCATTTAGAATTCGTGAAAACTGCAAAAGGGTTTGGGATTTTCCAAACTTAAAAAAGAGAAAAAAAATAAATTTCAAAGATATTAGAAAGTCACATTCTTAACTGCTGGGTCCACCCCATTAGGAGGTCTGTGTCTAAAGTGAGAATACCCAAAATAAAAACAGAGCGGCTGAGCATTAGAAACTACCATCTTACTATTATGCGTGTTTCTTAAAGCGGTTGTAAACCCGCTGACACTTTTTTTTTTACACCTGTAAGGCAAAAAGCATAATGAGCTAGTATGCACCGCATACTAGCTCATTATGAAATACTTACCTTAGAACGAGGCGTCGGTAACTCACCTGGTCCACGCCGAGGTCGCCGACATGTTGCCTCAGCGTGTCTTCCGGGTATCGCGACTCCATCGATGCGAGTGGCTGGAGCCGCAATGTCGTCACTCCAGCGCATGCGCACGGGAGACTTCTTCCCGGCAAGGTTCGGATTCTGCCGGCCTTTCAGCGGAGAATCCCCCGTGCGCAAGCGCCGCTGTAGTCAGCGGCGCATTGCACGGGGGAGTATATTTTTTTTTACCTACAGGTAAGCCTATAATGAGGCTTACCTGTAGGTAAAAGTCAATTTTTTTACTTTACAACCGCTTTAACACCATGACAACTTTGCCCTTTGACATATTCATAACTCCTGCCAAAAAGGAACACCGTGATTGGAGGGATTTCCTCTCACCTTCAGTGGCACCAATCAAGAGGAACAGGGGTGGGGCCTGGTTCACACCTATGCATTTTTTTTTTTTTGTCAGTTTTCAGTTTTGCAGAAACCCTACAATCCATTTAACATGGTTTCCTATGGGTCACATTAACATCTGTACATTATTATTTATTTTATTTTTTTAATGGAAAGGGCCAGGGGCTTTTTTCCTGGTTTTTGGTTCTATAGACTTTATTAGATCACAAACGTGTATTGGAAAACTCAAAATGCTGGTATAATTGGATCGTCCATCCAAAAGCTTCTAATCTACTGAAAGAAACGCATCTACACTCTTTAGGTGCTGACATTATCCTCACTTTCCCCTTCTCCAAAAATACTATAAACTAACTTGTCCCTATACAGAGGTTATTCACTTTCCAAGTAGGAATAAGATGATATGTGTTCTCTACTTCTATAGGCCTTATTTACAGTTTGATCCCATTTGGGGTAAATAGGGCAGGATCAATCAAATGTCACACCGAATCGAGAAACACGACTAGAAATGCTGGTTTCTATCAATTGTCTACTATAGTTATTATAACCATAATACAAATAATGTATATACATTAAGCGCGATATCGACTACTATAAATGTGTGATTTGTGTTTTATGCTTTCTTTATTACTACTAAACTGTATTATATTCTGTATTCTCTTTAACCGGTTCGCGACCGGCACACGATGATGTACGTCGGCAGAATGGCACGTACTGGCATAAGGGCGTACAGGTACGTCCCTTTAAGAATGCAGCCATGCCATCAGGACCCCTGTGAGTCCGGCCGCGGGGATACCCACGATCGTCTCATGGGAAGGCTGAACGGGGAGATGCGGAAGTAAACAGCATCTCCCCGTTCTGCCTAGCAACAAGTGACACTGATTTCTGCTCCCTGTGATTGGAGCAGAGATCAGTGTTCACTAACACAGCCACGCCCCCACAGTTAGTAACACGCCCCTAGGACACTTAACCCCTACACTGCCACCCCTGGTTAACCCCTTCACTGCCAGTGTCATTAAGGGCCAGTTCACACCGGATGCAGTTCCATGCAGTTCAGTTTTTCCTGCACCAGAAACTGACTGCAGGGTGTGAACTAGAGCCATTGGAATACATGGAAAATACTGTGCATGCATTTTTAGTGCAGAAAAAAAGCATAGGGAACTGCATCTGGTGTGAACTGGCCCATACACAGGAATCCGTGCATTTATATAGCACTGATTGCTGTATTAATGACAATGGTCCTAAAAATGTGTCAAAAAAAGTCTGATGTGTCCGCCATGTCACAGTCACAATAAAAATTGCTGATACTAGTAAAAAAAAAAAATGCTATAAAACTATTCCTTATTTTGTAAACACTAACTTTTGCGCAAACCAATCGCTTATTGCGATTTATTTTACCAAAAATATGTAGAATACGTATTGGCCTAAACTGAGGGAAAAAATAAACATTTTTTATATATTTTTTTGGGGATATTATAGCAAAAAGTAAAAAATAATGCGTTTTTTTTTTCAAAATTGTCGCTCTTTTTTTGTTTATAGCGCAAAAAATAAAAAAAAAGAGGTGATCAAATACCACCAAAAGAAAGCTCTATTTGTGGAAAAAAGGACGTCAATTTTGTTTGGGAGCCACGTCGCACGACCGCGCAATTGTCAGTTAAAGCGACGCAGTGCAGAATTGCAAAAAGTGCTCTGGTCTTAAGCCAGCAAAAGGGTCCAATCTGAAAGTGGTTAAACCAATAAAAAATAATTAAAAACACAATAAAAAAAAATATAAAAATAAAAATGCAAACTGCACCTGAAAAAAATGCAAACTGCAAAAAGGTGTGAATCAGGGCTAAAGCTTCGTACACGCGATCAGATTTTCGGGTTTTGTTGCATGTCTCATGTGGAAAGTGAAGGTGAAGGTTTTGGTCAAAACTTATTTGAACAAGATGAAGTTAACCACCAGTTGGCTACAATGCCCAGCTGCACCAGATTTTGCCCTCATTAGTTTTTGAAAAGCAATGTTTTAGTGTATATGTAGCCAATAAACGGTATCCTATTAAATTTCATTGGTTCCACTGTCACTTCCAATCAGTTTGGATAATGTCGTTATGGCGAGTGGACAGATGCGAAACTCCTAACTTGCAAAAAAATTGGAATCTTAGACGCTAGGCAGAGGGTGTGCAAGTTCTAAACACTTCCCAAGCTTACCTTATCCACGAGATCTTTCTCAGACACTTCAATAGTGTCCTGCTGGGCACCATAGCGGTTCCTTTGGTATGTAACCTGTTCTGCCACCAGCTGTTTCAGTATGAAGAGTAGCAACTCATTGTTGTCCCTTCTGAATGCCAGGTACCGGGCAAAGGTCTGATACAGGGGAAGAATTTGAAAAGAAAAAAAAAAATGCATTAATACAAGCTACAATAAGCTTTTCAGTAATTGCCAAAAGACAAAAAAAATATTAAGAAAAAATAAAAAAATTAAAAAATTTAATTTATAATATCCATTTGACTTTGAAAAAACAATTTTTTTTTTAAAATATTAGAATTGCCAACTAAAAACACAGATCTAAGCACAGGGTTGTCATCTAGAAAGCCAAATTTAACAACAGCTTGATGGAAATGTAGAAGTCATGGTCTCACCTTGCGCATGCTTCTCATGACACTGAACTTCTGCGTGTCGATAAAGCTTTCCAGCATAACTCTGATGGCCATATTGACGTCGTCCTCCACAACATAGTCCCGCAGGTGCATGCGTGCGTGCGATTCCGCCATGCGAATCATGGATTCAATGTGTCGCACTGTGATGGGAATACTGCCAGTGGCCTGTTGGAAAAGAAAAAAAAATCTATGAACAGGACTGGCAACACACTATGCATCAAATATGCCCCCTGCTTATATTTCATTGGGGTTGATTTATTAAAATTGAAGAGTGCAAAACCTGGTGCGGTTCTGCATAGAAACCAATCAGCTTCCAGGTTTTATTGTCAAAGCTTAAAAGCGGAGTTCCACCCAAAAGGGGAACTTGTACTCCTCCCCGGCCACATTTGGCACCTTAGGTGGGGGAGACAGGATACACGTCTCACAAGTATCCTGTTCCCACTTCCGGGAGCCTCAGCCGCAGGTATTGACGTCGCCACCCGGGCTCCCTCCTCCTTCCTGGCCCAGTAGGAGAGAGTGGAGAGGATCGCATGCACAGTAGGGTTCTCGGCGTGAAGCCGTAAGGCTTCACTGCTGGGTTCCCTTACTCGCAATGAAGGTGGCAGGACCCAACAGCGGATGGAAACAGCAGCGGTGCCAACATCGCTGGACTCCAGGACAGGCAAGTGTCCGATTATTAAAAGTCAGCAGCTGCAGTATGCGCAGCTGTTGGCTTTTAATTCTTGTAGCGGGGGGCGGACCTCCGCTTTAATTGAACAAGCTGAAGTTAGGATACCATGTACATCAGCATTGTGTTCATATGCTGGTGAGAAACGGAGGATGTATTTAAAGCATAAGTGCACCTTTTGTAACATGTTACACCGATATGCAGAGTGTAACATCTAATATGTTAAATGCACAAAGCATTTTTTTTTACCTGCAAAAAGTCTTTTTTTTTGTGTAAAAGTGAACTTATCCTTTAAACATGCCAAATGTAGGCTGAGAGGAGCTCTTAAAAATTGAAGTCAATGAAATAATGGCAATAAAGCACCATAGAAGCAAGCAAACAGACCGTTCTAAGCATCCCGTGTGCTCCAGCAAAAGAATAGGAGAGAGCGCCACCTAGTGGATGCAGAACAGCTGAATGACATTCCAACAATGGAAGGTTGCGTCAAGGAATGCAAAGAGCCATATCCAACAAAAAACACATTTTCAAAATAAGGAACAGGAGCACCATCTAGTGGAAGCAGAGCAGTATACAAAACAGCATTGCTTAGGTGGTTAAAAAAAAAAAAAAAATACAAATTTTGTAAATTTTCCATTTTTTTGCAATACGGCACTGCTTTAACCGACAATTGCGCGGTCGAGTGACGCTGTACCCAAAAAAACGTAGGTCTTTTTTGCCACAAATGGAGCTTTTTGGTGGCATTTTATCACCTCTGCGGGTTTTTTTTTTTGTTTATAGTGCAAAAAATTAAAACCGTTTTAAAAAAGAAAAAAAAAAAATATTTTACTTTTTGCTATAAAAAAAACAAAAAACAAATAAAATTAAAAAAACAAAAAGCACACAATTTCCTGAAGAGTAGATTACAGGGCAACGAGTATCAGCTGTGTATGGTATTTCTGGAGAATAAGGATATATTTTCGAACAAAAAAAAAATACCTTGCCTAAGGTTCCATTCTACCTTGATTTACTTTAACTTGCAATGTCTACAAGATGCTCCAAACAGGGACTTAATGGCGATATATGTTCCTCTCTACAAACTGCTAGTAGTTTTTAGCGTTGGCGTAGGGATCTGGAGACCATTATTGATGAGTAATGGGAGCAAGAGCTGGTGAATTTTCCTCCTCAATGTCTGACCCAGTTATTCTCACTATACTCCTTAAAAAACGACATACTTGGGTTAAAGCAGCTACACCAAAATTGTCCAAGATGTACTAATAAAATGGGCAAACTTGTACAAATGTGGCGTTGTCCTAAGCTGCATCAATATTAGGTATCAAATTATATATATATATATATCTCTCTATAAATATATATATATATATATATATATA